>CM035591.1:60388512-60807481 GCA_020423425.1 Chrysopa pallens
GGAATATTTTAATTTAATTAATGGTCGGTCGTTGATAGTGTAGATCACTCTGAAGAAAATCACTGCGACGTTCCTTGTATAATAGAATAAATTGTCTAATTAATATTCATACTTTTAAAAGTAAAGTCATGTCCTAAATTAATTATTACAGATTTACCCTTTTGTTTAACAATAATTAGATGGGATGTTATAAACGTATAATAATGTTATTATGTCTTCAGATTAAGAATAATGAATGAATAAACATGCATTCCATCGGTTCTTAATAAACTTGCGATAGTTTTCTAGATAGAACAAGTTTAAAGTTTGACTTATTTGCTAAATTTTTCAGAATTTGGTTAACATCGGTTATTTTCAAACTATTATTTTTCGAATTATTTATTATATCATTTAATCATTAGAATACTCTAAAAATATATATAATTGTATGTATTATAATTATTTTATGAGTTGATTAGCTAAATTTGAGTTGAAATGGTTCAAACAAACGTTTTGTACATTATAAAAGCATTTGCATGATCCTCAAAAAGCAAGTTTTTGATCCTAAATCAACTATAGTTGAATGCTGTAATGAGGATACAAATTTTTATTTCTATTTTAAAATGAAATTAAATTGTGTGCGATATGTTGTCAGACTTGATATATTTTGAATTATTAATTAAACTTTGACACGAGGAAAATTTATTTTTTGTTTCTCAGTTAAATAAACATTACAGTGTCATTGTGTGATTTTACATTTTTCTTCCCGATAAAAAAATTAAAAAATTTCGAAAATCGGGAAGTTATTGGTTTTACCCCGTTTTGCAAAAATCGTGTTTTGATCAGATCCTGACGTTTTACCCAGTCTGTATGTGTGTATGTGTGTATGTAAGTATGTGACCCGCTGATAACTTTTAAACGGCTTGACCGATTTGAACCAAACAAGTGGCGTTTCAAAAAGAATCACGAAACTTAGAATTCCTGAAAACCGATTCGGACCAGTAGATTCCAACAAACCTCAAAAAAACTACGAAAAAAATTTTTTCAAAAGTGGTTTTTTTGGAATAACTTTTAAACGGCTCTATCGATTAACTCCAAAAACTAATCAGATCTTAACCTTGATAAACCACGTCGATCACCAATAATTCGGTTCAAATCGGTTGATTCGTTCGAGAGGTATAGTTAACGAAATATTCGGTAACAAGTGTTTTTTTAACATCAAAGCTCAAAAACCAAATTTTTAGCTCAAAAACATTGTAATATGTTAAATTTTAAGTGCTTAGGTATGAAATTTACGGGAAGGATGACCTTTAGGGTCAAAAATTTTTTATGGTTCAAAACTTGAGTCATGGATTCATTAAACCCAATGAACTGTTTTTGCTCATTCGCGAACTTATACTCACTAACTAGGTCACACGCCTCCAAACTGTGAGCTCTCTATGTCTTTCTCTCAATTTTTAGAAACCTTTATGGCCGACAAACAGAAAATGTCGAATTAGAAGAGTCTATGAACATCTATATCACAATTTTGATAGTGCGGTCAATATTATAATCATAATCAGCAGAGTATTCGTTGTTTTGAATAACACTGTAGAAATAAAAAGTGGGATATTTTATTAAATTAAATTTATATATAAAGCCAAAACAGCACTTATAAAAGATTACTTGAATTTTTAGAAAAGTTTCAAAAATGAAGTTTAAAATTACTATATTAATTTTATTAAGCGTAAATTTGAGTTTTAGTAAAATATATTCTGAATGTGACTTGGCTAAAAAATTATCTACCTATCCGGGAATGGATTTTGATGAAATACAAAATTGTGAGTACGAATTGCAAAATTTGTTTACATGTTACATAAAATTTTAAACCTATGTATGCTTAGGGGTTTGTATTGCAAGGATAACTAGTGGCTTTGATTCATGGAAATTAGTTTATGATCCTTCGGACGGCCATTGGAGCCATGGAATATTTTTAATTAGTGATCGGTGGTGGTGTAGTCATGGCGAAAATCGCCCTGAATCAAATCAGTGTGGAGTTGCTTGTAAAGGTTTTGTATACACTTTTTAATTTATTATTTCCAAGATATTGCTTTCTTGTTTTGCCTTATTTTTTAGGTTTTGGAGTACAAATATCGTTTAAAAAAAAAAAATTATGTCCAATTAATGTCCAAATTCAGAATCTATACAAAGTGTGCTTACAAGGGGGATTAAGCTCACACATCGTGGTGTGAACGACGCTGTAGAGCGTGGTGAGCCTTGGCTGGTACTTTATACTACCATTCTAAGCTGAAACATCGTTTCTCATTCTCTAACTTACAATTGATTCGAAAAGTTTTGGGCAATATCCAATCATTTAGAGGGAAAGCTTATTCTTTCAAGCAAATTTTTCTAATGTACAGGACCATTCAGTCCTATAAGGCAGTTCAGCTTCGTAATAACACTTTATAAGAAATTATTAACAGGAATTTTGGTCTTATCAAACCATTAGATATTCCCATAATAATTTCTGGTGAACTCTTATGAAGAACTCTTACAATGTACGGAGTCTAATGTTAAATATATGTTTAGAGTGACATCTGGTTTTTATGATAAGAATATCTCATAATATGCGGGCACTCTTAAGCCGTGAACTTACTTTTCTGGTTTTATCCCATTTTTTTTAATATGTGTTCACAGATATTTTCGTCAAATATGGGCTAATTTCAAAAAATGTTTTTAGTCTGAGGTGATCACATTAAGTGAATTTTCATCCTTAAAGAGGGGGTGGACAATATAATTGGAGAGCTTAGGGAAACAGGAGATAATGCAATGTTTTATAGTATATCACCCAAAATTTTGAGTGGTTGTAAACTAAAATTAAAAATTGTTCGTAAAAAATAGAATTAAAAGAATAAATAAAAAGAATAATTTTAAATTAAAAATTTTCTGTAAATAATTTCCTTGTAACTTTTCGAAGTCGCAATCACATTTAAATAATCATTAATTCATAAGTACCGACTTCGAAAGGTAATTGCTGATAAGGAAATTATATACCTATATAGAAATTTTTAAATAAAAATTATTTTTTACTTTTTTGTTATTCTTTTTAAGTTTGTCCATTTTTTTCCGAATAATTTTTATTTTTAGTTAAAAACCATAAAAATATTTTTATGTAATTTATATTAATTTTCCAAAAAACCCAAAATAGTTTTTATCGACTAATATAATGATAGCCCGCGTACAATGACTTTCAAGATAACATTTGGGTTTCCATTTCTTCAAATAAACTATCGTTAAAAACCCTAGAAGATTTTTCTAAATTAGTCTTCTTCATTAGAGAATAATTTTGGTCACGTTTTCTTAAGTGTCCAGTAATGTATTTGATTGGCAAAAAATGTTTCTAAAGCCTTTTTCTGGTTTAATAATTTTTCAGAAAAAAATTTTGAAATAGTATTACCATTTACACATTTTAAACTTTGATTTACAAAAATGAAAGATAAATTGAACCATTTAAATGTATTTGAACTGCTAAAACTGTTTTTTCTTAGGCAGAGATGCCTAAGACCTATAGAAACCGGACAGGTATAAAACAGTTTCTATGGTAAATATAAAATTGAACTACAGTTTTTTTGTTTATTATTTTTAGAATTGAGCTCAGATGATATCACAGCATCTATAAATTGTGCAAGATATATTTTCAAAGAATGGAAATCACCGCCAGGATATAAAGCTTGGAGTGGTTGGTCTACACTTTGTAAAAACAATTTACCAGATTTAAAAGATTGTATTTTAGGCCCATTATAAAATAAACAAATTTCATTTGTATACAGTGAGGCCAACTTTAACTGTTACAGTGACTTTCTGAATTTAAATAGAACTTTGTCTTGTAGTTTCTTGATTTACCTGATGTAAATTTACTAAATAATAACGGAAAATAAATTAAAATATCTAATAAGTGTTTTGAAGACAAATTTATTCAAATTTTACTTTCGTATAATTTTTGCTAATTTATAAATTTTAGGTCGAATTTTATATTTTTTATTTTCTTTTAATTTATATATTTTAGGTCGCTCAAACTTCCAAGGTCATTTAACGACCACATCGAATGCGAAGAACAATAAAAGATTGTTTATCTTATACTAAGTCTGGGTAGCTGATAGCTGATAGTGATCTTGGCAAGTTAATTTTTTGCCTTTCTGCGACAAATGCTTGACAATCGATGAGAATGTGCTCGACTGTCTAGTGTTGCACCTTTCTCACATTTTTATTGGTTCTTTAGACAATCCATTACTAGGAGTCAGTTTGGTGCAGTCTGTTCTTAATATGTTTATAACATCTCGTGGTACAGAGAATTGTCGATTTTTCAAGAATAGAATCTCACACCAATTTCAATATGAGGTAGGTATCACTTGCCCAAATAGTATTGAACTATTAAAACACTTTTTCTTTGATACATCTTTTAAATTCGTAAACTGTATTAACCTCAAAGTGATCTATAAGATCTTTCTTCGTCTGTTCTTTAGATTTTTTGTCAGCCTTTTCATTGCCCTCGATCCCTTGATGACAGAGAAGCTAAACAATTCAAAAACCAAAGTCGTCATCTTGTTTAATGGGTTGATCCTTGTTTGATGGGTTGATTAACTCTGTCAATACTGACTTTGAATCCGAGAATGCTACTTATTGACCTCTATATTCTTTAACCTTAATACGTTGTAGGACCTTAGCCTGGCTTGTAAAAAACTGAGAGGAAGTCAAGAAGTCTAAGCCTTTCAACAGCGTTTCCATGAACTATTGCACATTCAGTTTTGTTGTCAACTATGGATCCGCCCGTAAAGAATTCTCGGTAATCTGAGAACTTGTTACTAAAATTCTCGGAAGTTTCTGTTAATTAAACGGCAGCTGGCGTATCCTTCTTTGTGTACTCAGATATTTCTAAGCTTATGGGAAGCGTAAGACTTTTCCATAGTGGCATAATTAAAAACGGTCTTTCTAGCAGATGGGGGATGGCTTATTACGAGCTGATTTCTGTATTTTGTGGATCTGTTGCGAAGAGGTTGCAAGAGACGTGAATTTAGTTTGTATTCAATATCGGTTTTAGATGTTTTTAGTGCATTTGGCATTTGGCAGCTGAGTTGCCATTTTTGGGTGATATTGCTGAGGTGTAATTTACAAGTTGTTGTGTTCTGAGAACAAGTGGAACTTCAGTAATTTCTGCCCCAATTTCCTAGATCAAATTATTTTGTATTTTTATAAATACGTATTTCGACTACAAAATAGTCATCATCAGTATGAATTAGCTAGTTGTAATGATTCTCTGAGGAGATGTTACTCGTTGCTAATTTGGTGACGGTTTGCACATGTGTGCAAGTTATCAAGTGACTTTGTTTTTACGTTTTATGGTCAAAGTTAACTAATTAATTGGAATTACCCTGTACGCTAATTGTTTTATAGTATTTGAAGCATGAAAAACTGACTTGAGAATCATTTTCCAAAATAAATTGATTCATTCTAGTTGTCTGATTTTAGACGTATTAGATTGATTACAGGAGATTACCATAAAATAAAAGCTCAAATATTCAGTCACTCTACCATCTGATGATATCTTCAAGTAGTACTTAATAGCTTCTTTTTTATACTTTAGCTAGTAAAGTAAATGGTACTCGGACCAAAACGAATCTATTGACACCGTATTCATCAAAATCGGTTGAGTAGTTTAGCCGCTATGATGGAATTTATACTTTAAAAATGCGATACTTTTATACCTATTTAAACACATGATATACCTAATTGTTTTGTTGTGTTGAATTGTTTTTCAAAATTAATTTTACGTAAGTGCAGAAAAATAATTTACAAAAGAATTCAAAACGTTCCATTTCTATAAATTAACAAAAAACACATTTGCAAAATTTGTTTGACAATTAAACATATATTTGTATAAATTCATTGAATTTGTTGTTATCTTTAAACTTGACGTCTAAATGTCGCCAAGTAAATTCAGTTAAATAAAAGTTCATATTGTAAACAGAAGTTGTGTTCATATAAGTGCATATTATAAATATATGTACAGTCTTAACCTTAAATAGTAGTAAAAAAACATAAAAACATAAAAATTTTATGTAAATAAAAACAATTATATTGATATTCTATAATAATACAAGTCGATAATAATTTTTTAGTGTCCTCGTTTTATATTAATACATACATATTAAAATAAAATATGTATGTGAATATATCTAATCACATCGACCGAATTTAGCTTTCATTCAAGAATTTTAACCATAAGACATTTGAATATCAATTAATTACTTGTTTTAAACTGAACTATTAATTAATTGGTGTAGCAAACTGTATTTCTTGTTTATTTATTTTTTGTAAATGAATAATTTTGCAATTTGATTGTTTAAATAAACAGCAATTATATTTTATTCCAATAAAAGAATTTTATTGTCGATAAGGACAAAAAATTGATATAAAATACAAACATTATTACTAAGAAACAGTGACTTTTAAATTAATGCGAAATTTAGTTGACCCTTTGCAAATTTAGTTGGATTGATACAAAAATTTATTATAAATGTAAAATAAATACAAATTTTAGAATTTTTGATACAAATTTGAATTTATTTGGAACAATTGTTGCAAAAACATAGTCTTTACTTCTAGCAAAAATATAATACGGTGCAATTAAATACTGGGCAAAAAATTTTAATACATTTATTTTTCTTTTATAAGAATGTCTGTCGTTATTAAAATTATTAATAATTTTCGATATATCAGATTTTACTACTTCGAATAGTTCGTATTAGCCTTTACATGCATACGACACTTATATCTTGTTAAATTTAAGAAACCAGACCTTTAAAAGTGCTAATTGATTCTAAAGGCTCACTTCTAGTCACTTGTCTAATCTGTGAATGTTTAGACAAGTGTAGCAATAATATACTGCTAAATTCCATTAAAATATAGGTCAAAATATTTCAACCATTATTGTAACGAGCTAACTGGTAAGTAATTTTACAGCTCACTACCTTCATATCATAAGGTACTGTTCAGTATCTTAATTCAAATTTATTTTTCAAATTCATTATCACAACCGTCACAACCCTGGAAGGTACGTATCGACACATGACGAGATAACAACCATGGCTTAGTTATTAGGTAATGCTTTACACGACATACCTGCAATACCCAATTTCTATGAAATGCTTCACAAACGCATTGCAAAAAATTCGGACAATTTCCAAATTCGTGTATCGCGAATAACCTATAAAACAACTACAACTGTATATCTGAAAACGTATTATACATGTACATACTTTCATATTGTATAGTTTTAACTCTGAATATAAAATACAACTGTCTGATAGAAAGCTGTTGTTCTTGTTTCACGAAAAATAATAAGTAAACAAAGAGAAAATAATTTGAGAAGAATTTGTTTGAGAGTATTCATTTATAGGAACGAAGTTCCTTATGGGACGATGCGGAGGGGTACCCTAACCGGGAAAAAACGTTCGTAACAGTGTATGACAACTACACACTTTGTGTGAGTGACCACCACACAATTTGTGTTCGTGTTATGTATGTTGTTCGTGGTATGTATGATTACTACGTGTTTTATTTTTGTGGTTGTATGTGTATAATTCATTTACAATTATTTTTTATTTTTAAACCATTATAAATAAAATAAAGTTGATAACTTTGTAAATTAGTTTTTTTTTTTTTAATTTTTATCAATAAAAAATCATAATAAAAATTGCATACCCGAATAATTATTTTCTTTATACCTCGAATAGAACTTAAAATTAATATTTTTATAATAAGGAACTTCGTTCCTATCCGGTGTCCCACGACACCACACACTTTTTTTATTTACGGAATGAATCCATAATTATAGAAATACAAAAAGAAAGTGCTAGTATTAAATAAAAGCAAAAGTTAATAATAACAGCCATAAATAAATAAAATACAAAAATATAACAATTAAAATAATAACAAAAACAAAAATTATGAAAATAAGATTAATTAATTATGAACAATGTAATAATATAAATATAAATTAAAAACAGTAACAAATTTAGTTAATATGGATGCTAGGTGAAAATAACTAAACTAATGTCATTATATCTAAACATCATTCAGAGCATTGACGAAGGAAGCATGTACTTAAATTTTTGAGGTGGAATGTAAAATAATTTTGGGTTTCAAAGTGTAAAAGAAGGGACCTGAAATTATAAAAGGAAAATGAGTTCAGGAAAATCGATAAGGTTTTGGAGTAATTTGAATATGAAAATGATATCAAAGTATTTCCTTCTAGACTGGAAGGTAGAAATGTTGTACATGTTTCTAAGAATAATATAGTATATTAATTAGCACCGGGTATTATATTCGATTTGAAGGCAAGTTTGAGGGAATATATATTTGTTAAGTAGGATTTCAGACCAGGGAAGCGTATATTAGAATTGTTTGAATTAATGTTTTATATACAAAACGAAGAGTAATGGTTACTAAATGTAAGCTTGCTATCAAATATTACATCAAAGTCTTTGTATATTACAAATAACTCACATTGGAAAGAGGAGATTCGACTTAAAGGTAGGTGAACTGAATTGGCTCATGAAGGCGAAGGTAATAATAGAACATTTAGAATTATTTAAATGGATATTATTTGAAGAATACCAAAATTGTTTAATGTCGATTGAACCAGATATTTCTGTCGAAAATTCTATAATGCCACATTCCGATCCCATCAATATGAAATGGAAATTAATAAGTAATACCTTAGAAAGTGTTGAATCTATCAACTATTAATAAAATAATAGTAAAAATTATTATATTTATTACTCTAAACAATTTATAGCATATAATAGCTTTTCGCCATATTTTTATTTGAAACTCAGGTTAGATATTGTTTTCTTGTTTATATACACAGCTTAAACATATCTTAACTTCCGGCTAAGAAAATCGAAGATTTCAAAAATTGGCAAGTTATTGGTTTTACCCCGTTTTGAAAAATTGAGTTTTCATCAGATCTCGACGTTTTGACGTTCGACAAGACCAAACTTAGATTTTGAATACTATTTGAATCGATTCAAATTGGAGTGGATTTTGAGAAATCTCAAAGAAACTAAGAAACAAATTAGTATTACCTTTTTCACTGATTTTCTCTCAGTTTTCAACAATCCAATATTAATTCTTAATTAAATCGAGAGTCTGTCATCTCGAATCTATCGAATAATTATTCGTCTCAAGATGTAAAAAAGAATTTTACTATATTTAAGAAATGAAAACAATATTGTATTGAATCAAAAAATTATTGGTAAGATCCGCAAAGGTCCACGCCACCACAACTTGTTTGTGTCGTCAAAGTATTTCAAATGTCTGTAGTCTTTTACACAGTATACAGTGGTAGTTTATAACTTCAATACAGTAGCCAAGTTAGTAAGTACTTGAGTCAGTCTGTTTGTCAGTCAGTCAATAATAAGACACACCGTAGATCGATCGGAATATTTCGTCATTGAATACGAACAACATAATATACAGTAAATATCTATTAAGGATGTTTAGGAGTTATATAAAAATGCTACGAGACAAATTAAAATTTAATAGAACGTTCATCATTTCATTAGAAATTTAAAAAACTGTAATTTTACACGTTATCTTATAAGATTCGTTAGCTGAACGGATTTACACGTTATCTTATAACATTCGTTAGCTGAACGGATAAAGTTCATTTTTGTTAACGGAAAAAAAGCTACCATTAATTTTAAACTTTTGTAATAAGTAACTAATTGGGTGTAAGTTTATAAAAATTCACTTAACGATTTCCGAGAAAAAAATTAAAAAACTGGCTGATAATGTCATTTTTATTGTAAAATTAAGTGCAGAAGAAAGTCCAGCAACACTGTCGTCAGCTGAGGCCTAAAGTCAATAACAATTGTTGTTTTTTACTCAATTTGAAATCGTATTGTTTTATTATGCCATCAATACAGGTATTATTTAGGCAATTTAAGAACTTAATAATTAATAAATAAATCTTAACTATAATAATATCTTTAAATGTTTTAATCTGTCAGTTTATAGATTAAATAACCTATTTTATTTAATTAATGTATGAAAATAAATTAAATTTGTTAAAAAAATTATTATATCATACTCAAAGCTATTCGTAATTAAGCCATAGGATAAAAAAATCGAAAGTGTTTTTCTGTTGAATTAAAGTGTACATGCTGAGGCAAAAGTTTTGTTATAAAAGTTTTAAAATACTCATAATTTCATTTAAAAAGACAGTAAAAACAAAAAATTTGTTATAATTTTGTAATTTACGAGTCTAAGATTTAATAAAACTGAATTGGAACATTTATTTATTATTATGATATCTAAATTGTCAATTGAAATAATGCGTTTTTTCAATACACTTTTTCCGCCACTTATATCTTCCAAACATCCTTAAGCATATAAAATGATAGTAAAATACAAATATTGCTTGTTCGTTGAGAAGTCGTTTCGTATTTTAGTGGAAGGGAATCTTTTCTGCACCTATGACCTTTGGCGTGTATCTATCTATAAGTTGTAAAAATAACGAAGGAAATAAACAATTAGCGTTTAGATGAGCATATTTTATTAGAAATTTCGAAACATCTAACCACAGCAGCCGCCAGTTCCTTAATACGCTAGATTTCGCAAATTACGAAGAATTGATGTTAAAATTGGGTAGGTAAAAAATACAATTAAAAAAAGAAAAGTCTGGCTCAAGCCAGATATGGAATTTTCATTAAAAAATATATATTTATTTTCAAATGTTATGGATTTTTCATTTAATAATCGAAAATTAATGGTGAATATGAATAGCTGTAAAATATCAAACCATGTTCTTTATTCCTGATATATTTTAAAATCATAATATAAAACAATTTAAATATTTTATTGTAAACATGGTGTGACAAAAGTTTTTTATAAAAGATTTAGATTATTAATAATCATTTCACTTAAAAAGACGTTTAAAACTAAACAATTTCTTATATTTCAGTTATTTACGTGTCTAAAATTTTATGAAATTTATTTGGAATAATTTCTTTACAAACATTTTTTAGTTTTAGTTATTGCCGCTGGTTTTATTTCCTAATAATTAACACATCTTTTTTCTTTGTTTTGCACAAAGCTATACAGTTCCTTGCGTGGCCAAAGCATAAAGATACGTAACTATGATAGTAAAACAAAAATACCCAAAAAATTTAAAATTTTTGAGAAAATGAATTATGTTTCCTACACTAAAGATTTTGCGCACTTCGTTTTAACTACTGCAAATGCGGATTAAGACATAGAAAATAACAACAGGCTTCAAAAGAGGAGCAAATTGTTTCTCAATTGTGTTGTTATTATGTTATTCCAAATGGTATCAAAAAAGGCAAAAAACCACATTTACAAAACAATAATTAGACCAACGGTACTATAAGGTTCTAAGACATAAGTAATGAACACAGCCCGATTTAAGCTTAGTGCCGCCCCTCGGCATTGTGCAAAACACCGTCCCACTACCGAAATTTTACATACAATGAATAAACCCCAATTCGATCGATATAGTGGTTCAAAAGTTATGTAGAGCTTGCTTGCTTATGAGAAATAGGTTTTAGGACCTTAAAACGCCCATATCTGATAACAAACCCATTAACCCAAATTAGCACTTTTCAAAGCATTTTCCAGAAAATATGTTTTCTCACTCTACGAATTTTACCGCCCCTAAAATTTTTCTGCCCAGGGCACCAGCACCGAATGACCCTATTATAAATCTAAGGCTGGTTATGAACAAAGCAATATCCAATAATTTGGATGGTTTGGGAAGGAAAAATTCTAAAAAAATCGAAACCTAAACTATCTGTAAAAAAAATATTCGCATAATCAAATTAAAAGCCTAATTCAAGACAACAAGTTTTTGAATCCTGCAATTCTTCAACAGCTATTTCTTTGTTGTTTAACAACTACAAATATTCAAATAAAATAGAATGTAAAAAACGGAGCTATATTTATGAAACAGAATTATGTTGATTTTCTGGAAAAATATTTTATTGTAGTTAATCATTCTATTGTGGTTGCCAATATGTTAGCTATAAAATAAAGCATTCAGTTTCCTGAGTGTTGTTTTCATTTAATTACTATTGTAATTGCAAAATGTGACTGTTGCATACATTTTGCAACGATAGGAAGTGGTTTAGCAATACTTTAACGCCAATTATAAAGTCAATTAATATTTCTAGCGATGTTCTTCACCAACATCATTATGTTGTAGTTCTTAAAATTAAGAAATTAATTCATATTTAATAACAAAAACTTTGAAATGATAAACTTCAACATTTTATATACTAAAAATTTATTTGAATTAAAAATATTGATACTGACGTGCTCATTTTATTTCTTTTCAATTGGTGGTGATTCTTATATCCATCGAAAGTGGACCATGAAATGGTGGATAATTTTTATAAGACAAATATAATTTCAAAAATCGTTTATAAACATATTATTATTTTAAATTTATTATTAAATAATCAATATTTAATGGGGAAAATACAAGTTATAAAAATAAATTGTAGTAAGTGGTAATAAATAATTTTAGTTGCTCATTTGGCAATTATTTCGTTTCTAATTAAAGGTACGTGTTTTTTCCACAACAATTAATCATCCGTTAATAATGACTATTTACCTATCTGAAGTTTACAATTTATAATTAATAATCAAAAATATGACTTTTGTTTCCTCACTTAATTGCATTTGCAATAATATTCAAGAAATGAAGAAAGGACTTGGACAAAGTTGTCTGTAATTAAATTAATTGCAATTATAATTTTTATTTGCAATTAAAACGACTGTAAAAGGCATTTTAATGCTAGGATACTGGCAGTGAAAGAAAATCGACCTTTCTATTTTTTTACCGATTCTTATGATCCGCACCGCGCTGACTAATTCGATTTTAACCGGCTAAGTGCACCGGTTCCAAACATATCTCATCCAAGGAACAATGCTGTATAATTACATCACATATTAAAACCAAATTTTGTGCCGAAGGCGTATACCAAACGCTTAACGTAGGTAAATTGCGTATAATCGACAATTTTAAAATAAAAGAAAATTCTAAACAAGCCGTAGTGGGAACGGGCGCTGGTAGCGAGACCTATGTTTTTCTGATTCCGTAAATTTTTGCATTTATATTAATAAACTCGAGTTTTTGCAGTTTTAAACTTATGCTCGAAATTTTATCTGTGTATATTCTTTTAACTTTTTCCAGAAAACAATGAGTATATGTATTTAGAATGTTGTTTTATCAAAAGACAAAAACAAAATGGCAGAGCAGAATATTCATCTAAGAAGGAGAGAAAAACGAATATTATAAAACTATGCACAATTTTTAATTACGAATTTTTTTAGTCTTTTTAATTATTCCAGTAAGTGGAAGTACTGTAAACGTATTAAAATTTCTAGTTCATGTTTTCACCGGCTTTACCAGTTTTGCGGTCCCCCCGAAATGGTTTTTAGAATTTGATCAGTGTGTGTGGGTGTGTGTGTGTGTTTAAGTTCGTGAATGAGCAAAATTGTTTCATTGGGTTCAATGGGTCGAGGACTGAAATTTTGAACCCTAAAAATTTTAACGCCTGCTTGGGCTCGCCAAAATTTTAGATCAAATTTAGATAATAAGCACGTATATAAATACGATTCGTTTGAATCTTAATGATTACAAATAGTTCAAACATTGATATTCACACTATTGTAGAGTATCTAAACAATTAACTCTGTTTGTTTTTATATGCCTGTTTTTTATTTTACTTTTTGTGTTATATTTTTCATTTAAATTATCTAAATGAAAATTCAATAGAAAAACCAAATGTAGACGGAAATTTTATAGACTTCAGTAAAAACTAACAGTATTACATATTTAGTTTTGTTACAAATACGTGTTTGATAATGAATGTAATCTACCATGTATGTATATGTTACGGTAAAAGTAGATATTGCGGCAAATGTACATGTTGTCCGGTAAATGTGCACTTTTGTCTCCTCGTTTAGGTAATGTGCATTCAACTTACATTTACAATTTTAAAGAAGCGAAATGTACATTGAATTCATTATGACCATGTCGTTTTGGTAAATGTGGGCATACAAATATTTGATTGGTTACAATGTTAGAGTTTCCATTCCAGACGTTGATCGTGGTAAAACGGATCCACAAAATTTGATTTGAGTTCTTTTGTCTAGAGATGAGGATAAAGATTTATATAAATTAGAAACTAAACAGGGAGTTTTAAAACAATCTTATTCTAGGTATGAATTCGCCATTTGCGAACAAAAGTTTATATCATACGTAGATGTTCCTCAAGATGTTGAGAAATCGGTAAGAGAAATTATAGGAATGCAGTCCTTTACTGGTGGACAAGGTTTTAAAAGATTCATCTTTTAAGGAACATGTTTCTCAAAAAAATGCAGTTGTAAAAATGGTGGAATATTATGTAATTCCAAGTGCCACAATAGCAATTCTTGCACAAATAAATAAAACTGTTTTCATTATGAAATTTCTATATGTTCCTTTATAGTTTTATAAAATTTAACTGTTATAATAAAGAAAAGTATGTTATTATTATTATTATTGTTTGATTCCCATCGTATTGGTACTGAAAAACTAGGACCAAAATTGTATTTATGATTATTGGGATCATAACCTACGACATATTATATAATATGCAAAGAAAATTATGTTTTATTTTAAATACCGTGCAGTAGTATTTGCGACATGAACAATTTAAGTTTCCAAAAAAAAAAATTTATATCTAATATTATCATCTGATAGATCACCTTAATTCAAAAAAACTTCTGACAGGTTTTCGACTAATACATTTTGGGAAATCAAGTTTTTGAATCGTGCTTTGTATTTAAAAACTTGAAGATTTTACTTGAAGCGAAATACATTACAATATCGAAATGAGAAATAATGAGGTTCGATTGAACCTCACACATCTAAATTACGCATCTATGAAAAGCTGATTGAAGATCGATTTAAGATACACATTCCAGTCACAACATGACCAACGACTCATCGATAAAGTTGATAAAGAAAGATTTTTTGGAATTAATAAAACGTAAAACGTAATAATTTGTGGAGAAACCTCTTCATTAAGATAGATAATACAATGGTAATTGCAACATGTACATACAGGTAAAAACATCGATATTTGATCATGTGATTGAGAGTATGGACGGATAATTTGTAAAACGTAATAAGTTGTGGAGAAACCTTATCGTGAAGATAATGAATACAAAGATTATTGCAATATATAGGTAGATAGAAGTAAAAATATCGGTATTTGATAATGTGATTGAGATTATGAACAGATATTCGTTTCAACACTACTAGCCTATCATCATTGCCATTGTCTATGTGTGTACTATATATATAATAAAATATTATTACGAAGTTATACGATTAAACACGAATTTATCGCGTTCTACGTATTAAATATTTAACCACTACATGGTAACTTTTACGAACATAAAAAGTTTTATTTCTAGAAATAAAATAACATAAACATTTGTAAAATCTTTGAATATGCATGCTCATTGTATTATGTGGATTTAACATTCAAAATAGTAGATTTGACTTGACTCAAGAACTTTCTTATATTACATTTATTTTGATAATCATTATTACACTTCTGGAAGTTATGATTTTTAACACAAGCGACTCTTTTCTTTGTGTTGCGATTTGTTTAACACTACAACTTGAAGTTTTTAACAACTTTTGTTGCTTTAACATATTATATTCGTTTTGCAGAAGTAGACATGACATTTACACTTGAATAGATGGAACATCTATTACACCATTTATCTGAAAGATGGATATAATCGTTTAAATAAACTTTTTGCAATATTATTTTATTCTGCCATTAATGCACACATGATTTAGACAATTTGAGAATTTAAATAATTAATATATAAATTTTATGGTTTTAATTTGACTGTTTATTGATAAAAGATATGTCATCTCAAACACTATGTATTAAAAAGAGCGCAATATATCCACTTTGAAAATTACACATATGTCATCTCAAACACTATGTATTAAAAAGAGCGCAATATATCCACTTTGAAAATTACACCAACATTATAATTATATAACTATTTTACGGTGTTGATTATATTTCATATGATAAAATAATATAAGATTTTATTTAATTATTGTATGAATTTATAATGTATTCTAAAATAATTTAACTATAACTTGCAGCTTAAAGAAAAAGAATATATTTGTCTGTTTAAAGTTAATCTTTAGTTAATCTTTAAAAAGTAGAAAACAAATGAATTTAATCTTCTTTTGTAATTTACGAGACGAAGATGTAATGAAACTCAACATTTTTTTTCAATTTTTGTCTAACTATAATTGTCAATTGAAATAATGAATTCATTCTATACACTTTTACAAATTAGCTTATGAACGAAGATAAAATAACAGAGCATAAAAACTGTCTATACATTCTAATGTTTTAGTGTACTTGATCAGAGTATATTTTATGTAATTATAATAATCTCAATGATTATAATGTTTATTTATAATGATTATAAATGTTCGTGTTCTATCAATATTTATAATGTAAACTCTAAGATCTTTATTATATTCTATGAATAAAGTTTCTATTTTCATACATATTTATTGAAACGTAATGGTTTATTTCACTCTTATTTGATATTACTTATGTTATCTGCATTTTATATAATAATAAATATATTTATTATACATAGCATTATATTATACATTAAAATTATTATTGTTATACAAGCATGTGTAAGTATTATCACGCTTAAGTGTCCAAAAGCATGTCACATCATTTATAAATATACTTCTTAAAATTTGTATATGGCTTAATTATGTTTAATGCTACAACTTTCCCCGTACGATAATTCACACAAATGTGCCACTTTCTTTTTCGGAACCTGTAAGCAATATGATTAATTCCAAAAACGAACCGCTTTCAAAAAACTGAACTAAAAGGTAAAAAATAATTTTAAATTTTTCCTTGAGACCAATTTCTCCTTCTTTCCCCTTAAGAACATCATATCTGGACCAAATTGAAATGGGACCGGCTTTCATATAAGCAAGAATCATCAAATAGGTTTAACCAGTCGAAAATTCTAAGGTAAGATACATAAAAATTCTTCGTAAAAGGGGGGAAGGCGCATCAATAAACTATTTATCCTGTTTTCCCTACAAATATTATTTCATTTCAAATTTAGGAGATTGGAACGTATGAATGGAAAAAATAGGTATTTTCGATGGTTTTCTCCACAAATATGTACACACACAAAAAATGGGCGCGTGTACTTATGTACGCGCATCAGAAGTTATACTTCTTTGGCATCATTAAAAAACAATTTATAATCGGATGCAATTAATTAATTATAATCAAATAATAAAAGGACTGGAGAAGGATAGACAACACAGCGAATAAAGCTCAGTTTAAATTTGAAAAATTAAATACATAAATATATATTTTCTTACATTTTGTATGACGGTGATTCGCGCACATTTTAAAATATCATTCTCATCCTTTTTTTATAACGCGTCTAAAGAAGTATAAAAATTTTCGCAAAGATACAAACGAATTGCAAAATCGTTTCATTATACCATACTGCACCTCACTATATTCGATCAATAAATGGTATGATGTGCCTATGGGCACCAGGACTATATTGATTTATCGTAACTACAACAAGAATCCCAAACAATTACAATATACTAAGAATTGTTATATTAAATGTGTATTCTTATGAATTATTTATTTTATAATATTTATCAATTTGGTTAAACATTTGAAAAAGATTCATTACCTACCAATTGGTGATAACTGGGTGTGTGTAATTCCAGAAGCTTAAGATATGTTGATGTGTTTTTGGGGTCATTCCGGATACAATGTTATTATTTAAATGTTGTCTTTAAAAGATTACAACAAGTTTTTAAACTATTTCAGATTCAAACTTTTATATCATTAAAATATTTACAACTAGTTGGTCCGGCAAACGTCGTTTTGCCATACTTTTCTAATCAACATCAACATTTTCTAAGTATAACCACATATTTTCAACACTCTATTTCTAAATAATGAAAAGCTGAGGCAAATCAGAATAAATAATGATATTAATTTATATTTTAAAGCAGACCCCCCGGTTCATTGGTTGCTGTGTTAATTTTCCCATTTTATTAAATGATATTACATCGATTACATGCGGATGCAATTCTACCTTTAGGGGTATAATTTTAGAAAATCCTTTCTTATCGAAATCCCGGTATTTAGTGTGCACTCGGTACATTAGATGCACCCGATATTTACCTGGTATTTGGTGGGGTACTTCCGGTACCGCGTTCACCCGATAATTTGTGCTGTGGAACTCATACACTTGATGAAAGATATATGGAACTCCTGAACCAAGAATGATTCCGGTAATACTTGAACAATGCGATATGCACACTTTATACTGTTCAACATACTGCTAGTGAGAAGAGATAAAGAAGTTTATTTTGAATTTCAAATTTAGATTTTGGTTTCTATGGAAATCATGCTAGTAGGATTTGTAACATGTGAGAAAAATAAGACAAAAATTGTTTCACAGCTAGGAATATTTTGTATTCGAAAATTAAATTGTCGTTTATAGTATTTTCCGTTACTTATGATTTATGTTTCGGACCGTTTAAACCTTCCCTGAACTTCCACAAATATTTCAAGATCAAAATTAGCAAAATCGATCCAGCCATTCCCGAGTTTTAGCGAGACTAACGAACAACAATTGATTTATATATATATATATAGATAATTTACTAAAAAATGTTTACTAAATTCTTCTCATTTCTCAAATGGTTCATTTGTTCTGCAAAATAAAAGTGTTTTCACAGGAAGTTCACAGTTTATACAAATTCTACAAAATATTTTCACTTACCAAAAAGATTTTGGGGTAGCTTCGCTGAGCCGTTGTGCAACAGTTAACGCAGTTTTTGTCTTCAAAGTTGAGATATGTAGAATTCTATTAATAAAAACTGTTGGAAATTTGAACTGGGCAAATGATATGCTACCTCCGAATTTGCAGAAAAATTTTAAAAAAGGATTTAAGGATATTAATTAATATCTTTTGTATGTTAAGCAGTATTTTACCAATAGCTAACTGAAATTTATTAAAAATAATGTTGGAAATCTCCTAAAATTGATCACATGACAAAACTTCGTCAAATCATTACAATGATCAATTGTATTCGGCAAAAAGTAAACATGTAGCTGAACCCTAGTAAACAAATAATTAGCGCAATTAAAATAAAGTTCTATAAAGCACGAAAACCTACGATACTAGAAAATGTAGAATTAATGATTTTCAGGAGGCAAATGCTTGTATAAATCATTTATAAAAATCATTAAAAATGTGTTTTTTCTAATACAATGTTTCTAAACCAATCAACGCATGCCACATAAGTGCTAATCTCCTTATAATATCAAAAAGTCTAATTCATAAATATTGACACTGGCCATTATTTAATTTTATTTAAAATTTGTTGTTATGTTAGACATAAATTATAGAAGTAGATATTTGAAAATTAACTTATGATAAACACATTTTATGAAGTAAAACTAAAAATATTATTTTGAAAACGTCTCAAGGACATTACAAATTTCTTATAATACGTTTACAATACAGCTTATAAGTATATATAGTCGAGTAATAATCGGCGCATATTAAGTACGAAAAACTATACATTACTGATGATATAAATGTATGATGTTAAGTGGCAACTCCATATTGTTTAAATCAAAATTGTTTAAAAAGTTACAAGGATTTCTATTTTTCAAATGGAAAAAATGGATATTATATTCTATGATGAAATACGAAAAAAAAAATTCTTTGACTTTTTACGATAAAGTTGTTTTTTAATTATTTACTACACAGTATTCGTCACTTACCATAAAGTATCGCTCTCTCTCTCTCTCTCTCTTCTTATTATTAACTATTGTATTGAGAACATTAAAAAAATATATTTATATTTTATTATTTTTAAAAATTCATACCTGCAAAACATTCACTTTATCGTAAAAAGTCATAGAATCCCATTTATATTATTGAAGAGAACTCTAGGATTTTTCGAATAAATTTCGATCAATTTCCTAGATCAAAATTGTTTTGTATGTTATAAATACGTATTTGACTACAAAGTAGTCATCATCAGTATAAATAAGCTAATCGTAATGATTCATCGAAGAGATGTTGCTTCTTTGGTGACAATTTGCAAACTGTCGACTCTTTAAGACTAGCTAATTCATACTAATGTTGACAACTTTGTAGTCGAAATGCGTATTTATAAACTGCAAACGATTTACGATTTATGATCTACGAAATCAGGGCAAAAAATCGAAATTTTTCCATAAGTAAACAAATTTTCCCCCATTTGAAAATAACAAATCTTTGCAATTTTTTTAAACAATTTCGATTATAACAGAATGCCACTGCGTTCCCCCATGAATTTATATCATCAATAGTAAATATGGTAAATGGAACCGCATAAAATAATTAAGATGGAAGAAATGTTTTTGGTAGTCATGTGCCGATTTCTACTAGACTATTATTTATAACAACAACAACTATAAGCTGCACACTTGACTGAGTACAAATCTATGCTTTAGATCAGTAAAGTGTCCCAAGAATTATTATCTATAGTACGTGAAGCAAAAACAATGTACTCCTTTTTACGAAAATTGGGCGAACAAAGATGTATGAAATTTTGCACACTTATAGTTTATATACAAAAGAACTGAAGAAGGTTTATATTTTTTTAAATTATGCATAAAAATACATTAAATCAATAAGAAAAAACCATTACACACTCTTTGACACACACATATATAAGAGGTGTGTCTAAAATTACACACACTACTATACACACGCATATATACACTTTTGTTTAATATACTGTTTTGTCTTATTTGAGAGTATTATTTGAAAGAATATCAAATCAAATGATAAAAATTGATGATAAATCGATTAAATTTTAGTTAACAATCAGTATGAAAACATTGTTAAACTACAGTATATTAAGTTTTGTTAAATAGCCTTGACGCACACATAATAATTCTAATTTGTATTTACAATGAACAGAAAAAATGTATTGTATGTCGTCCATCAAATATGTTCATTAGCAGCTAAAAGTTTAATTTAGATGAATCTCATTAATGGGTATAAAAATGATTGATAAATACTAATTAATTAGTCTATGAATTGGTGAAAATAACAAACAAATGATTCTAAAAGATAATAAAATAACGGTTGAGAACGGTCACAGAATGGATAATAAAAAAAACTATTATTTGGGTATTTTTCTATTTTTTTTTTTTTTCTTTTACTTTCTTATCTTTAATAAAAAAACGGCTTGACCGATTTTGCTGTAAAGTCATTTAGTTTTAAGATACATAAATAAACGTTGAATGAAAGTAGTTTCATATCGATACAATTGTTGAAAAATTCTAAAGTACCTTTTAAATGGTAATAATTGAAGGTACGACATTTTGCCGGGATGTTTTAACTTTTTAATAATTTTTATCAATAATCCAACTAAAATCAGAAAAAAAATTAGTGTTTCACCAATTTAGTATGGATTATATTATTTTGTAATGTTATATTATAATTAATACCTATACAAACTTTAACAACATGGCGCAAGGTCCATTGAGCATCATATTTAAACATTTATTAAACATTTAAGATATCGACAAGAAGTTTCCATTTTGACCACGACCAAATGTTTGGTCGTTTGAAGTCTGTTTTTCAAACTTTCAAACGAAAATCAGTTATAGTACGCAAATCGAGACGCCTTTTCGAAATAAATCGGATAATTCAAGTGTGTAATGATTAATGAACAAAAATAAACACGCATCGGGTCTTGCACTTTTTTCCAAAAATGCTTCGTTTTCGTGCTAACTCCGAAAAAAATACGGTTGAAATTAGAACACCGTCACCAAAGTACTCAATTTATGAGTAAACTTTGTGGTGAAAAAATAGAGCTTTTTTAAGTATTAAAAATTTTAAATCGCTTCTTATTCGAAAACGAATTTCAATAGTGTTTACTTTTTGTATTTTTAAATAAAACAATCAGTATTTTCAGCACAAATCAATTGACAGATCGATCCTACCCTAATTATAAAAACTATGTTATCGATTTATTTACAATTTAAATTTTCCATACCTCATATTTATTTCTACTTAAAGACATCGAGGCGAAAAATCGAACAAACGTTTTATATCCTACAACGAAAATCAAATCGTTTATGTTTATTTTATCAAACTAGTATGAAACAGAAGTAACATTAATTTGTATTTGATAATATTCATGAAACTTGATTGAAAATGATTGAAAACAATAAAATTTGATATAAGAAAAACCCCCATGTGTTAAAGTTATTAACTAATACCTAGTTTTCTAAACTTTAGAATACAATACACACAACAAAAGATACCTCAACAATAATAAAGTTGTTGTGGAATAATAATTACAAAACTGTTTAAAGTTATATTTTATAATTAATTATAAATTAATCTTATTCATTATAATAATGCCAGCCAGTAT
The DNA here is from genome assembly GCA_020423425.1 of Chrysopa pallens. NCBI lineage: Eukaryota > Metazoa > Arthropoda > Insecta > Neuroptera > Chrysopidae > Chrysopa > Chrysopa pallens. Next base: position 60,411,101 of record CM035591.1, read on the forward strand.
GTCATATTAATCAGTTGACTTGGTTGATAGTTAGAGGAGGTAAACTAACTAAATACTGTTGTGTTGGTTATGTTTGTGGTAGTGAGAGAAACAGAGACAGATTACAATCTATTATTATTATTATTATTCAACATTTTGTTTGGTGTGGTTGAAGAAGTATCGCTCGCTCCCTCTATTTAAAAACTTTTTGATCAAATATAACACGTATAACTCTCAAACTCAACTCTCATATGTTATAAAATAAAATTAGCGTGGCGCTTATGAATATTTTATCAAAAGGTTTTCAACATAATACAACACACACAATCATTTAAATATACCTACATGCATATCAAATACATGACTGAATTGTGTACATAAAATATACCAAATGGTTCGAACAAATGTTACGAGTTGTAGAATAAAATATAAAAAATTAGTAATCAAAAGTCGAAAAACCGTTTCCTTAAAAATGAAAAAACATATTTTATTTTATATCACGTTTGAACTATTCAGGACATCCAGTGACTACAGTGGATATTATTCAGGTGATCACACATCCAATAACTGAGATCTGTAATTTCTTGAAGATCTCACCTGCATACAAAAATACGAAATAATGCAAGTAATTATACAAAAATCATTTTGTATTCCAAATGTCCGTGTTAGTTTTTATTGATTATAAACTGTTTCTCCTACTTGTTTCACCATCATTTTCTGGCCGTCTTAGCAACCAATATTTTGTATCATTTTTTTCATATTTCTTAAAATATAAATTATGTTGCCAAAAACCTCCGCGTCCCACGAAATATAAACGTAATAATGCATATAGGTCATAAATATAAACAAAAATATCCTGTTCTGGCTGCGTTGCCTTTATATTTCATAAAATTCTCTGTGACAGTGAGCTGACTGTATTTTTTACACGTTTAGTCGTTCCGATTTTTGATTTTTCTGTAAAAAAGATGCTTAAGACAAAGTTTAAACTACTAATGTATACCTAAACTCCAATTAATAGATGAGATGTTCCTGAAATGTGACAAACCTAAACATCTCCACCATTGTTAGCTACTAATTTATATGAATGCGTTTATTAATATTAAGATTCGAAAAGTCATAACAATTAAAAAAGTTTTTGTGATGAAATATGAAAATGTTATTCATTAAAACAGCAAATTATAAACACATTGAATGATAAAAATTTCGTTTGCCACTCTTGTAGAGGTCTATAAGTTTTTAATCATAAAACTAGGCAGACTAAATTTGTGACATTAACTACAGTTTTTACTAAAAAAGGGAAAAGTGATTGACAATATGCCAAGGCAATATGAAGTGTGTGGTAAATCCTTTCTGTAAGATTACTAATTGCTTTCGATTCAAATAAAAACGCTGTTTTTTAATTACGGAAATGAATTTGGTTTACTGTAAACTTAACTGTCAAGCATAAGTCTCTAATGACGTGGGATATACTACTTGTATCACCATCGAGATCCTCTAGCCCGCCTACTCCCTGCCCACCCCCCATGTCTTATTTATATGAAGAGTATTAGACGTAATCTAAATGTAGATCATTAATATAATCCACTTTGTATTATTATACAAATACTCATTATTCGTCTTTATTATTTATTTCACATCAAAATTAAACAACAAAGTCAGTCAGTAAAATATAATATACTATTCGGATATGTTCGTTATAATTCGTTGGCTTGTTCGCATGAATACGTGTGTCTTGTGTGTATGCATGCACATGTATATATGGATATAGTTACGTGCATAGTTACTAACTTTAATATTACATTCGTATAAAATCGTTTACATAAACGAATTGAATCGAAACAAAATACACAAAACATTTGAAAAACACCACGACCGTTTTCTGTGGTGTATTTTATACATTTTATAATTATAGTATACTTATATTGAACATGATTTTAAAAAAAGATGTATTGTATTTATTATATGTATTGTAATGACTCCCAAGGTCTTTTTACTTACAAACACATATACAGCCTACTTTACTAGAAAAAAATTATACATTTTTTTTACAATAATCATCGACAAAGTACGTACAGCAACAACGTTCGACGACTGGCATTCAATTTTTTTTTATACATATTTTTAATCGTATTTGTAATTTTGTTATAGAATAAGGCAAAAAAGTAGCTGATAAACAACTTTTATTACTTATTTAAAAATAACTTTTTTTTGCATGTTTTATATATTTTTATGTTGGATAAGTATTGTATTTCAATTTTTGAATGAAAATAAAATCAACTTTTTGTTATTGCTGATTGTACTATTTGAAATGGCAACGATTTTATTAGTCTGTTTACGTGTAATGAAAATGATTCATAGTCTTTAAGCTTGCATACTTTTTAATTTATTATTTTCTATTTGCGTATTATCTATGCAGGGATTATTGTTTAAAATCCGAAGGGATCATAGTCCCACTAAAAAATTCTTAAAATGAGCTCCATTTTGGCATGCTGAATCTATTTGCCATAATGATGATATATTCTCTTCATCGTTCTACGCCTTGAATGTCTTGGTCGACCATGCTTTCTAGTATTCTAATGGTACATGAAATTGAGTCTTGCTCAGTTTTCCCCCTTAGTTAAAATTAAAAGGAACAATTTGAGACCATTGGATTTAATTTATTTGTAAACTTCTTTAATTGCTGCTAATGCTTGTTTGACATTAATGGTGGTTCATTGATATTTTTGTAATGTACTGTATGGGAATACTTTTTAATCGGATATTTTAGATTTTAGTTCCGTTAACCGGATCTACTATAAACAAACATATTATTAATTTTGGACTTGATTTAAGTTCCGATAAAAATTTCGTCAATGTTTAGATCAATGTTTTGTATTTAAATACGTATTTTATATGGAATATAGTTATAAATAAGAGAGTAACTATGTTATTAGTAACTTTTTTTATATTTAAAATAATTTATTTATGGTTTTGGCAGATTTAGATTTTTAATTCCAAACACCCATAGCTACAATGATATATTATGTAACACCTATAGTTTTGAGTTATATCTTTGATAATTTGATAATTAACGTTACGATTCGTGTAAACGAACCAATGATAAAATATGAGTGAGACTAAATAAATGAAATCAGCCATAGCTGTGCTATTGATGGCAACTATGGTATTAGTCGCTTAGAATTAGAGAAAGTATTTTATTCTAAACCAGAACTAAACAGTCCAACCAATTAAATATGATTAAACTATCAAACTGTTACGATTGGAGTCAACAGTCTCACAGTTCCGCAAGGTAATGTTTAGAGTTCCAGCTCTCTCTCGCAGATTTTATCTTACAAATTATTCGAATATTCGATTCTCTGCAAACTGTAACAGGATTGGTTCAAGCAATAACTTTCTGAACTTTCTGATGAATCGAAAACTTAAATTTCCAATTTTTTTTTATTTTTAAACTTTATGTTTTCCGAATAAAATGGGATTTGTTTCCTTTTTAAATGTTGCTAAAATTAACACGAATTTTTGTATAAAAATAGTCAAATTTTTCGCTTTTTGAGTGTTTTTCTTATTCTTTTTTAACATTCTCAAAAAAGATAATAGAAAAACAATTATGGAAAACTTAAAGAGAATCTAAACTTAAAGTTAGATAAATGATTTAAGTTAATAATATTTCTAGGTGTGATCGCAATGGTTTAACAAATTTTTATTTATATATAAGCCTAGTTTTACCAAAATTCAATCGACTATTACTACATACACAATCATACACGCATACTATTTCTTCAAGAATACCAGAAACATTCCCAGTATCAGAAAAACAGATAATGTACCTAGGCTCTGGCTTATTTACTATGTTTTTAAATATAATATACTCATATAATATGTCATTTGACCTTGAAAATTTGAATTGAAAGGAAATTTATGATATATGTATATGTTACGGTAAATGTACACTCTTGGGAAATGTACACTTTTACCGTAAAATGTGTACATTTCCCAAAAAGTTAGGTATATGTGAACTGAATATAATGTATATGTACATTTCCCGGCAAATGTATACTCTTACCTTCATGTTTTAAGAAAAGTTGGAATACAAATAAATTAAAAATGTTGTTGCAGTAAAAAAATATTTATTTAATTAAACATAATACAAAAGGCTTTAATAATGAAAATTATTTTAATTAAAAAATGTAAATGACAAACAAAACATACTTTTCTTTGCATATTATATAAATATGTCGTAGGTTATGATCCCAATATTCATAAATACAATTTTCGTCCTAGTTTTTCAGGACCAATACGATGGGAATCAAACAAATAATAATAATAATAACATACTTTTCTTTATTATAACAGTTAAATTTTATAAAACTATAAACCAACATATAGAAATTTCATAATGAAAAAAGTTTTATTTATTTGAGCAAGAATTGCTATTGTGGCACTTGGAATTACATAATATTACAGCATTGTTTTTTTGTGATGATGTTATTTTGTATGCTCACATTTACCAAAACGACATGGTCATTGTGAATTCAATGTACATTTCGCTTTTTTGAAATTTTAAATGTTAGTTGAATGCATATTACCTAAACGTGGAGGCAAATGTACATATTTACCGGAAAATGTGTACATTTACCGGAAAATGTGTACATTTGCCGCAATATCTACTTTTACCGTAACATATATAATTTAAAAAAAGAAATTCTTTTATGTGTTTTGTAATTTACAGAAGAAAATAATATAAATTAAATCTTAAAAACACGTTCAAAAAAATTCATTTTTTATATTTTGCTTTAATTTTTTGGATGAACGGATGTATTTTAATTTTCTTATACGTTCAAAAAGTGTGTGTGTGGTTGTGCGTATGTGTGCATGTGTGTGACAGTGACTTAGAATCGAAGGTTTTATTCAAAATCCACCAAACCTGGTATTCTGTCTTCATGTTACCTCTAGTTGTACCGAGAAGCCTTTGGTTCAAATCAGACTATAGGGTGTGATTATGACCTGGATTCGAGTGATTTTCAGATTTTTTACTAGAAGCATTTTCTTCAAACTCAATATGCTTTCAGAAAATTCTAAGCACTGCCACTTTTATTTGAAACATTTCTCCGGGTCAATTGAGAAAAGGGAGAAAATTGAATTTATTATATTTGCCAGCACATAGAAGAAAGTTCTGTAACGTGTCGTAGTAAATATTTAATAAAATACATAACATTATAATGCAATGACATTAATAATAATAATAATAATATATTTTAAAATCAAAACGCTGACTCGATCGAATAAAATGCAATTGATGTAGTTTAGCTCTCAATAATAATTAAAACGGAAATTATAATAAATTAATTATGACGACTTTTAAACGGCATTCATTTGAGTCACAGATTTCTTGTGTGTTTTATTTGAAATAATCGTAAAACAGTTTGATAATTATCGTGTATCGAGTTTATTAAGAAGTTTAATCGAATTTAATCGAGGAATTAAAGTAATACGAATTTTAATGAAGTTTGTCTTATTATGAAAAAAATCCTTAATTGTATTTGTGCATAAAAATGCAATTTCAGATTGCATTTTGAAGTAAACAATTATTAAAAATGTGAAACTACATGGAAAAAATGACTCCAATTTTGTTACTCGAGGGTTTTTGAGGTCGACAAGATCCTGCGTAATACCTGCTGCCCGCAGCGGGTGTTTAAACGCCTTATAATGTTTGCGAGTCTTTTCAATCCATTTGGTATTTCTTCATAATTAGATTAGTTCACAAAGTTTCTAGAGATTCTCACGAATCGAACGCACAAAATCGCATTAAAATCCATCTTACTGTCAAATAAATCGACATTAAGGCCGTTTCTATTTATGTGTTTTATTTCTTCGATTAACTATTTCTGTTTTTTAATACGCTTTTATTAGCTCCAGACGTACGTATGTTAGTATGTATGTAACGGAATCTTTGAACATGATTTTGACCGGCTTCAAAACGTTGGATTAACTCGAAATTTTGGCATACTTATTAAGGACCGATGACAATTCAATATTTTAAACAGTTTGATCCGTTATCCTTACTAGGATATTCAGGATTAGTGATTTTTTGTTTTGGTGAAACCCGGAGTGTCTGCATCAAGATCAAGAAGGGAAATAAATAAAAGTTTAAAAAAACTTTACAAAAAATACGCTTTTATAGAAAATCCCACTAAAAAATAGAAAATAAATCTTAATAAATTTTAGTAGAATAAAACCAATTGGAAACGAAGGATAATATGATAAAAATGAAAGGAAAAATAAATAACGAGCGATCTGAGTTCGAGAAGTAGGAGGGTAAAATTCGGGATTTATCTGAATTTCCGGCAAAACTACAAGTCCTATGGAAAAAATGAAAATTTCCAAGTTGTAAAAGATCTATATCTTTTGTATTTACACTTTTTTTACATAACCTCAACATTTATGTGAAAAATTCAAATAACCTAGTTTTTGGTTTTTTTTTCTACGAAAACTTACCTTTTTATGTTCCAAATACATTGTAATTTTTTTGATTTTGAAATATTTATTTTTTCTCCTTATTTTGAATAAATATCGAAAAAGCACCCTAATTTTCAATCGAAAAATTTTGAGGTTTTGTGAAAAAAAGTGTATATACAAATTTCCATGGCATTTATCTGGTGAAACATTTTAACACTTTTTAATGGGATCGGAAATAAATAATAGGGAATGTGCAGTCGTCTGATTTAAATTAATTATTTAACTTGGACGCCATTTTTAAATGAATTTAATGTTGTTTAAGTAGGTAAACTAACAGCTAACATAATAGAATAGGTATGCATAGGTATGTTATATGTACCTAATATTATGTAGTTAGTACAATTACTACCTAATAAATATTAAATTAAAAAGGGTTCACAATATGTCTGTTGTGTTTATGTCACCTCACTAAAAGATATCTTTTATATATATAAGTTACGGCCAATGTGATTAATAGACCAATATGAATAATTTACAACTTGTGTATAAGAATACACATCCTGTTTTGGTGCTGCTTATTTAGTCTTAGTCATGGTTTTGATTATATGGCCTAGGTCTTGATTATCTAATAGTTTCCTTATAAGCAAGTCAAAAAACAGTTTTTCTGTATCTATATTTCAACCATGTGTTGCTTGGACGTAAAGACAAAGAACATTTTCTTGGAATAGAGTTTCACAGATTATTTTTTTTTTTAAAGTGTTGTTTTTTATTTTTTATACTTTGTGTTAAAATCTAGAAAAATCAACCTCAAAATTTTACATACAAAAAATGTTTTGTACCAGAATAACATATTGAAGTTAGATATATATTTATCGGAAGCTGTTATTTTTAGCTTAGTTTGAGTTCATTCAGCTCGGCCTTGCATACTCGGTCTTGTTTGTGAAATCTTGGTCTTGGCCTCGCTAGTGTATAGATAATCATGCTCTGAGTTATGCTTTTTTGCAAGACCAAGACCAATTTAGCTCATCACTATAAATAACTATCACATCGATGGTTCAGGACAATATATCGACCTCGCATTTTTCAAAAAATATATAATTTAAATTAAATTAAAAACCAGGTCTTAAATGTGTGCATACCAAAGCGCCTTCTATTTGAAGTGGCAATGTCTGAGACGGGTTTTTTGTTGTTGCTTAGAGTTTTGTGTTTGGGTATCAATTAGCAAAATCATTATCTTACACTGTCCAGCACTAAAATCATCAGGAAATTTTAACGATGACATGTGATTTTGGAAAAGCTTAAGAAACGCATTTTTAAAAAGAAAAATGGCGTCCATTGGGAAACTATTCGAGATAGAAAGCTAAAAATTTGGCAGGATTCTTTTTTTATGGTGACAATTTAGATATCTAAAAATCAAAGAACCGACTTTTTGGTTTTGCATAAAAGTAATGGATCTTCTTCTCATGTATATGTAATGTAAGCAATTTGAGAACAAAAATTATTCGCTACTTTGATCTTCTGAATCTGTGAATCTGTCATACTACCAGCTATTATTCCATAAATCACTTTGACAGTAACATATATAAATTATAATAATAATAATAATCATAATAACAATAACAATAATAATGATGGTGGTGATATTTGTTTACAGTTAATTTAACTTCAAACATTATTTATTATATGTGAATGAATGTAACAATATTGAAAAGGGTTAGTGTCCTTCAAATAATATGTATATATTATAAATTATTATTATATACTACAATGGCTCAGTTAATCATAATATGATGGGCATCATTTAGTTCTATTGGTTTAATATCGATATTTGAATTAGTTTTAATTACTATCATTAATAAAATACATTAAATACATAATGCATAAGAATGTGATATATAATAGGGTAATTGACTGAAAAACAAGGATGTTATAAGCTTTCAAATTTTATATTCATGAAACGATTTTTAATATGTAATTTATATGGAGATATTAAAAGTATATCTATGTTATTTATAAAGATTTCAAAAAAAATAACTTCAGATCCATATTCTTGAAGTAAAGACACTTCAAATGAAGTAATAATAATAATAATGATAATAATTCAGGCCACTAGCTGTGCAATGGTCTCCCCTAACAGCTTATAATTTTGCCTATTTTTTGTATTGCACATCCACTGACCTCCTGCACATATATCTATTTCGCCTCTCTAATGTTTTGCCTGGCGCTTAGGATGTCTATGTTTTAGTAGCCTAACGCGTGTTCCCAATCTTCAACATATGTCTTGTCTATTGCAGTTTTAGCCGTTTAATAAGTACAATTACATCCTTTATTTTGGTTTTGTTTCGTAAATTTTTAAAGACCCTTTGATACCTAGCATAGAACGGTCTTGCGTGCGTTGGCAGTTTTATATAATCTCTTGCAGTTAACGCCGCGACTCATACGCCAGCACCATAGCACACAGACATTCATCACCGTTTTCTTTAACGTTATTATGGAATATTATCCTTTAGTATATGCTTTAAGTACCAAAACTTTTCCCACGAATTGCCCATCCTGGCGTTAATTTCAATAGGAATTGAATACAGACAATTAAATTTCCATAAATATTTATATTGACATACTCAAGTGCGACACCATTTAAGAGAATCGGGTTCTATTGTGTATTAGATGTAACCTTGGTTTTGCTGCGATTTAGAAATCTAGAAAATCTTTTCATGTGCGCATAAATATAATGGATGGTTTGAATTTCTGATCAGAAAATATTACAATATTAAGTAGGACACCTGTTAGTCAAAAAAGTAATTAATAAATTTAAAATATTTGAAAATTCATTGTTTCGTTGTGGTTCGTTGTACGTATCGGATGATATCCGATGATATATGCTTGCTTAAGATTTTTATCATAAGTAACATCTGATTTCCTTACAAGACTTTCTTATAGGACTGTTTAATGGTGTGCGTTGATCATCAGATTTTCTGATCAAAATTTCTGATTAGAAAATCTTACGGTGTGCGCTAGTCCTTATCATCAGACTTCCTTCCGTACAAGTTGCACTTAGCTTATTGAACATTATTTGTACATCGAACCGCAGATGACTCAAGTGAAGTATTTAATAACATCTCTAGTTTTCCTTTATATTTTGTTATTCATAGCGAGCTTTGTCACTATTTATGTAAAAATATTTAATTTAAACTTGATTTTTGTTATCTACCTTTTCGAGGAGTTCGTTCGATATTCCGCCTTTGATAAAATACAAATTTTAATTTTGAAAAACTAATTATATGTATATTAGACAAACAATTAATCTGATTGACTAGGGAGCGTAATAGAGAATGAAGGAAAATAGAAGGAAATTAAAGGATATAGTATAAATTACATGTAGATGGTATTTTAGTTCATTTTATTTTAGCACCTGTTCTATTCAATTAGATTATTATTATGGTATTTAAGGCAGTTTGGTAGCCGCAATCCGAAATCAAATAAAAGACTTTTTTTTAATTTTATTTACTAATAAATATACAAAACATGATATAATAATTGATAAAAATTCACATAATAATTTAATTGATATAATTTAGCACGGATTATAATTAAATAATTAAAATAATGTAATAAATAAAATATTATTTGACTAGTACTCAACTGTCACTAGATAATACCAACTTTAAATGATTTTCAAAACATAACCCTGAACTGTCAACTTTATTTTTTATATCGTGAATTCTTTATTTTTTTTAAATTTTAATATAAATAAATAAATTATTTCGTTAGAAAATAAATTTAATATTATAAAAAATATTTTTTATATTTATTAATGTTCAATATCCTTTTGTTGTTATATACCATTAAAAACGCTAGTTACTATTTGAAATTGGCGCGCTTAACGGAGCCACAATTTTTTCCCTAGTAAATATGGAGGAGACAGATAGTCAATATTGAATAATTACATGGAAAGTATGTGGTAAATTATTCTGAAATTTTTTCAGTGTATATTTGAGATATAGTTCTTTCAATTTAAAAGTTTTTTTTGCGGGGTCACAAACTTTGGCAATTTTCTACAAACAATAAGAGCTCGTGTATTTTTACTAAACTTTAATGATTTTTATCTCTTAAACGGTGTGGTAAAAAAATCTGATTTTTTCTATAGATGCATTTAATTATAATCTTTCAAATAAACACAAAAAAATTATTGGGTACTGTACAATATTCGTATATGATACTCTATGTGACCTTCTTAGCAAGTATACAAAATGTAATAAATCAAGTGATGAGCAAGAACAAGAATGGGACACTTTTAGTATTACTCTTGGTGTTGCATATTCAGTCTTGACCTGGGTCTTGCTCAAATACTTCGAGTCTTGGTTTTGGTTATATAGTCTTGGTCTTGGTCTTGCGTACCTGATCTAATACTTACGTTTTTTTCATTAATTTTTCTATCCATTATCATTATGAAGACTGTTAATTAACTAAATTAATAATTTACTGATGTATTTTTCAGAAGTTGTTATTTTTAGCTTAGTCTTTTCCATTTAATTATGATCTTTCATACTCGGTCTAGGTTTTGGCCTCGTTAATGATTATTCAGTATTGGTCTTGGTATTGCTAGTCTATATATATATACACTATTGGTCTTTCAAAAATACAAAGAATATCTATAGCCTAACAAGGCCAAGAACAAAAAAGAACAAAAAAAGTGTACCCTTAATTAAGCTCCCATCAATTAATGCCTACGGCTTCCGCCAATATAAAATCGGCACTTACTATACAGTAAGTTTTCTTAATAACTTTTCATAGGACAAAAAGGAAAACAATATTAAAATACACCTATAGAATCTACACATGCATACATACTGTAACATTATTATTTTTTGTCAATAACAAGTACTAAATCCCCACTGTCAATATTGAATCTGATAAATAATAATATTATAGTAAATTAATAGATTTATTATTTATTCTGTGACAATCCATTAAAAAACATAATAATGCTGCTATAGTATGTATTTATAAGTGTGGATTCTATAATAAAGTATATGTAAGTGTTTATAGTTTATATAGGTGTATTTTAATATCGTTTTCCCTTTTTTGTCCCATGCAAGTGATTCTTTGGCTAATTTGTATAGAAAGAATATCAAGTTTATCTTAGTTTAGTCTCGAGTTTTATGTTTCATCGAGCCTAAACCATTAAAAGAAAACTTTCTACATAAAACCTTTCTCGTTTCAAGTTGATAGTCTATTAGGAACTACTATTTATTTTATAGGAACTAATATCAAAAGTTTTTGTGTATAACTTCATATCGATTGATGGGTTCACCAAAAAAACTTAGCATTTTCAAACAAGGTGAGAATTTATTTTTTCATAAGATAATTTACTTTACTTTCGATTCGAGTTTCATATTAAGATTGTAATTGTCTCATACTGGAGTAAAATTTCGGTATGACCTTTAAAGTGAACAATATGAAAATTTCGCATATAATATATACAGTTTTGCGGTTTATTATTTATATTTTTGAAACATAACAGATAATATTTAATTTCTGATTGTAAAATAAATTGTTATAGTAAACATTAAATGCATTATTGAATATCAATTATTATGCCTAAATATATATACATATCGATAATAATAAACAAAATTTAATTTCTTGGAATATAAAATAGTTGTAAGCAAAATTTAATAACAAACAATTTGTCATTATATTTGTTCGATCTGAATTTGGTATGCAGAATTAATTTTAACTATCTGAAAGATTCATTTTATATAGAAAAATGTTTTAATGCACCATAAAATAAAAAACAGAAAAATAGCGTAGGTATATACTATGACAGGTAACCCGATCACAGAAAAAAATTAAAGACTACATTTTGTATGGGTCAAATTTAATTTGGTTTGAGTATGGTTATGGTTATAAATCTGATTGTATTTGTTTTTATGACAGATGTTTAGAATTTTTTTTAATGTTTTTCTTCTTTTTTTTTTAAATTTTACAGTACATCCTGTACATGCGATTTTGATTCGATATTACTGATTATAATATAAAAATAATAAAATATTAATTAACAATCATGGTTTGTATTTAATCCTAAATGAATTTTATTCAGAAATTCATACAAAGGATAGTCGGTGTTCTTTACCGAATAGTCACTGACTTCGAAAGTGGATAGATATCGGAACCAGTCTAGTTTATATGTTACGGTAAATGTACACTCTTGGTAAATGTACACTTTTACCGAAATAGGTGTACATTTCCCAAAAAGTTAGGTATATGTGAACTTAATATAATGTATATGTACATTTCCTAGCAAATGTGTACTCTTGACTTCACGTTGTGGTAAATGTATACTCATACCTTCATGTTTTAAGAAAAGTTGGAATACAAATAAATTAAAAATGTTGTTGCAGTAAACAAATATTTATTTAAATAAACATAATACAAAAGGCTTTAATAATGAAAATTATTTTAATTAAAAAATGTAAATAACAAACAAAACATACTTTTATATGTCGTAAGTTAGGTGAAAACTCGAAAATTAGTAATCTTCATTTTCATCTTATTTTGGCTTGTTTTATCAAAATTAATCGTCAAATCGAGGCGCCACGGATATCGTAAACTCTCCCATTTAAGTGAAAAAAAGATGAAAGTTCCGAGCGCTATATATATCCCCGGAACGGTAGTAGATAGATGATATTTTTTTTAAATGGGACACATTTCCACTTCCATTTTTCCAAACTCTCAAACAATTCCACTTTTCTTTACCAATTTACAAATATTTGTCAAGAAGTTTTGGAGTTTTTCGCGTTCGTGTTAAGAAGTATAACAGACCGACAAACAGGCGTACTCAAAACGAAAATTTTTTTTTAAATCACAGACACAATACTTCCGATATCGTAGATGTAACTTGTAAGTAATTATAATTTATTTTTTACTTTTTCTAGCGTTACAAACTTTAAAGAGATTATCATATATTTTATATATGCCGAGTACAATGAATTAAAATGATAATTGAAAGATTGTATTATATCTCCTAAATAATTATAATAAATTATAAATAGTAAAAATAAACTAATTATCTCCCACTTTATTTAAAATAAGTCCAATAACAACATGGCCTTTATTAATAGTAATTATAATTAAATAATAATACGGTAACATGCTTTTTATTATTATAATACACACTGCATGCATATTATCTACAAACAAATTTTAAAGAAGGTTCTAGAGGCGCTTGAGTATGCAAAAAACCAGGATCACATTCTGTCTATGTTATGATTTGTGTTTCAAATTTTATTGATACGGATTTTAATTTTTGATCCAAGTATTTTGTAATCGAAGGGGGCGATTGAACTATGCTTAAGAAAATGGTGTGTTTTGACGTGTTTTTCGATCTTAAACATTTTAATCCATCGGATCTGGGAATGTTAGGATACAAATTCTTTTAAATAAAGCAACTTCATTGAACTGGTGGCGGTGGCAATTTTCCCATCAAACAAATTCAAAATTACGAGCAAATTGAAATATTCAAAAGGTACCGAGTTTAGTTACCTCTGGGCCAGATCAAGAATTGACAAGAACTACCTGTCTCAGAAATTAGATATTCTCTATCTAATCCTTAAATAATGTACGGTAGTTCCTGAACACCCTATATAGGTACATATTAGTTACCATATAACTAATTATAGTAAATAGTAAAATATGATTACTGCATTAACAATAATAAATATATTATAAATAAATTCTAATGTATTCAAAAAAAACAATCAACCTTACTTTAGTAACCTAATAATAATAATCATTGAATTAATTACATTATGTTCTGTTACTAAGTACATACAGTCTGTAACTACATTCAATGAATGAATGCAGTTAACAAGTTACAATAATTCTATCCGATATGTTTAGAATAAATCAAGGTATATTAAATTTAGTCTAAAGTTTGTAGCGCTTGAAAATAACAAAATTTTGGTATACGTGATGGCATATTCTATTCTCTAAAATTGAGTTTAAGCACCAGAATGAACAAATGAGCCTATGATCCACCTTCTAACGATATTGAAGTTGCAGTCTCCTGTTTGTAGTGATGAACGAAATAGGCAGTCTTGGTCTTGCAAAAAAACAATACCAAAACTAAGAACAATACTATCTATACACCAGCAAGACCAAGACTGAACAAACAAGACCAAAAGACCCAAGAGACCAAGACTAAATGGACAATACTAAAAATAACAGCTTCGGATAAATACATTAATTAAAATATATGTAACAATATGTTTCTTTCGTGACGAAAACGGTTTTTTTGAATTTGAAATTTTTAGTTTCAAATAAAAAAAAAGAAATAATAGTGCTCATGTTAATAATGCATGGAAAAATTAATATGAAAACGTAATTAACAGATCAGATAAGCGAGATCAAGCAAGAAGAAGACTATATAAGCAAAACACAGACCCAGGCTCGAAGAATTTGAGCACGATCAAGACTAAGATTGAGTATCTAACATCAAAACCAATGCCAAAACTGTATTTCTTACTTTACCATAAAAATTACTTACTTTGAAAGTTATCTTATAAATTGTTTGTTTTATTTTTTTCACATTCAATACTCCCTGTGGTCTGATCAATGAATGATTTTTATTTTGGAGTCTTACTTTCTCAAACGATGTTATGTGTTAAGAATTACTTTTTTCATAATATAATAAATAAGTTTTATCTTGTTAATTCCACTGTGTGACTCTCTATATGTTATACAACTACAATTTATTTACATTATCTGAAGAATCCGCTGTTCTTTGATTATAATATTTTAGAACAATAACGCGCTAAATAAATAAATAAATAACTTTATTTTAGAACAAAAATTTTTAATTTAATATCATATGTCGTTCTTTTTACACTGCATGAGATCATTTTCTTAAAACCGTATACCATGCACGCTTCAGTTGGTTTTCGTTTTCCAACCAAATGGTTATAAATTCGTAATTTTAACTTATGTTCAAAAATGAATTGCCATAAAATTCTACAAGAAATGGATGCATACCAATTTTGGAGTGACAAAATCGGAAATTTGATAATCTTGTAATACCGAGCTTTAATTTTGTATGATTTTTGTCTTTAAAAATTGAAAAATAAGTCCAATGACCCCGAACTGAAAGTCATAAACGGCATAGATCCTGCTTCAAAATGGAATAATTTATGATAAATGGTTGCCATGCCACGATCTTTCACAAAAACCATCAAATAGCAGTATTGTATGGTTCATTAAATTATAAAAATAAATTTTTAATCTCTTTCAGTTGATGTCAAGGTGGCCAATCTAGTTTTGACATGTGGCAAAGATACAACCAATAAACGGTCTTGTTAGCAGATTAGTCAGTTTAGGTAAAATATTTAACTGACCAGTAAACTCTGATGCCTTCGCCAAGGTGGGTTGCGAATGTTAGTTCTAGTACAAACCTTTTTCTGAAGTATCTCCAAGTTATACTTCTTTGGCATCATTAAAAAACCATTTTTAATTGCATGTAAATAATTAATTACAATAAAATAATAAAAGGACTGGAGAAGGATAGTCAACACAGTCAATAAAGCTCAGTTTAAATTTCAAAAATTCAATAAATAAATATATATTTTCTTACATTAAGTGTAACATAAATCATAACAACAGCTTCAAACTGTGAATTTGTGACGGTGTTTAATTTTTTTATAACGCGCCTAAAGAAGTATAACTTCAATAAGACCAGGTATCAACAGGTTTTCTTTCCAGTTACAATATGTAAAATGACTATCATAAATTACATATACTACTACTACATATATAGTGCATATTTATTTATTTATAATATTGAATATATTTTAATGTTATTATTACGTCATATTTAAAATAAATTTATTATGTTGAATTTAAATGGAGTGTTCATTTACACGTTATTAATGTTTAAATAATAATAATAGTGAGAAATGGCGAAGAGTGCTTTTTTATATTCTTTCACTATTTTTACAATATATTATTTATTTTGTACTAGAAAGAAACAAATAGTTTCATTTATATTTAACAGGTTTTGTTTAGGAAGTTTTTATACTCGACATATATTTAATATGTCAGAGTATATTCGTTTTATTCTCAAGTTTGTAACGCTAGAAAATATTGAAGCATCAAAATTTTGATATAAGCAAAATCACCAAATTAACCCATTTCCGTGTGTCCCCCTCATGCATACTCAAAAACGAAAAAAGTATTCAAGACATAAAATTAAGAATCAACTTTGGTATGAAACTTTTTTTTAGCAAAATGCTTGGATTCGGCACAATTATATTTCAAATTTAGCTAATTACTATAAATTTTCTTACTATATATGTAAGCATAACTGCATAGACTGGGTATTTATATTATTTTATGAAAATTTATCCTTAAAATACATACTCAACGATATGTCGAATATCTAAACAAATTATTTTGTTAGTTGTTATTTTCACACGATTTTATTAGGTTTAATTGAAGTGTCTTAAACAAAAATGGAACAGAAGATATTTTTTACAAATCTTAAAAATTGAGCAAAGCATGGGTGTTGCAAAATCTTGATTAAATTAAGAAGTACATAAAAATTTTTAAAAACAAATGACTCACACGAAGACCGTACATGCATTGAATTTAAATTTAAGGCAGTTTGGTAGCCGCAATCCGAAATCAAATAAAAGACCTTTTTTTATTAATAAATATACGAAGCATGTTATAATAATTGATAAAAATTCACATAATAATTTAATTGATATAATTTAGTACGTATTATAATTAAATAATTAAAATAATGTAATAAATAAAGTATTATTTGACTGGTACTCAACTGTCACTAGATAATACCAACTTTAAATGATTTTCAAAACACAACCCTGAACTGTCAACTTTTTTTTTATTTATCGTGAATTCTTTATTATTTTTTTAAATTTCAAATTTATAAATAAATTATTCCGTTAGAAAATAAATTTAATATTATAAAAAATAATTTTTATATTTATTAATGTTCAATATCCTTTTTTTGTTATATACCATTAAAAACGTTGGTTACTATTTGAAATTGGTGCGCTTGGAGCCGCCATTATTCCCTAGTTAATATGGAGGAGACAGATAGATCCCACATGTTAATTTTGAAAAATTAATTACATGGAGAGTACGTGGTAAATTATTCTGAAATTTTTTCAGTGCATATTTGGGATATAGTTCTATCAATTTAAAAGTTTTTTTTATGTGGGATCAACTTTACCAATTTTCTAAAAACCTTCCATTTCTGGTATTATTGAATAAGGACACTCATAAGAGCTAGTGTATTTTTGCTAAACTTTAATTAATTATATCTCTTAAATGGTGTGGTTAAAAAATCTGATTTTTTTAAATTATTGTCTTTAATTATAGTCTTTCGAATAAACACAAAAAATTATTGGGTTAACTTTAAGTCATTTGGCTACCAAACTACATTAACATGTAAATATAAAGTTATAGCGAACTAGTGGACGATTTCTTATTTGAATTTTTTACTCTAAGATAAAAATAATCAAAACTATGCTTTTTTAATTACGGTGCACAAATAGTAGTTTTCAAATTTTAAATAGTTTCCCGGTTTTGAGAGAAAACAATTTATTTCCTTTATTTAATATAGTGAAAATATTTATTCTATAATATATTCCCATAGATTATTCCCATGTGAAACATAGGAAGTGTTCCCTTCTTTATCATGCATACATAGGAATTTTTTGTTCATTGTACATGCTTTATAGATGTATTTATTGTATGTATTGGGAATACAGACAGATGGACTTTTGAATCAAGTTGTAGGGACGTTAAGTTTATGTTTACTATAAATAATCTTTTATGCATTCATATTCTATTGAACTTCATGGAAAGCGGCGGATTCTCTCGGTTTAATTTGTTAGTATATTTTAATTGTTAAATCGACTTAAGTTTTAATAGCTCAAAACAAATATTTATTGCTAAATATGTCATTCTGACTAGTTCGAATACGACCATCATCTATATTGATTCGATTTACAAGAATCTACTCGTGATTTAGGGTTCTTTCAGAGTGAAAATACTTTTCCGCAGATTTTACCTTTTCTTATGAACTCAGAATAACATTATCCATGAGATTCCGAAGAATTTTTGACCGTTTAGTAGACCACGAGATAAGAAAGTTCAAAGTTTACGATTTTGAGGGTCAATTTTCATTCCAAGCATGTAAAACTTACGGTACTCCCAAACATTTTCTATTATATAACAAAAAAAACGACACAAAATTTTTATTCTATCTATAACTTTTATATCTTAATCTTTTTATTACCTATAACTTTTCCATTTAACTTTTTTCCATAGGGCCTGTAGTTTTGCCGTAAATCAAGATAAACCATTTTTTACCCTTAAAAATTCACCCCGTCCCACTTCTCGAACTCGGATCGACCGTAATTTATTTTTTCCTCATTTGTATCATATTATCTTGCGTTTCCACTGGGTTTCATCCTACTGTAATTTTCTTCCACTTTTTATCATTTTTTAAGGCTTCTACTCCGGTCTAGATTAACAGCGGACTGTTTCTATTCGTCCAAAAATAGGGAAAATAGAAAAATAATTGTTTAAGTATTTCACTAATATTATGTTTTATATGATTCGTAATTTAAAAATAAAATTTTATAATATTTTTACATCTAAATAATTTAGTATTAATTATTGTTTTTTAACCTTCATATATTTTATTAAAATTAAGATGAAAAAAACACACATAAAACATAGAAAATAACAAAAATGTAGAAAAAAAATGAAATAACACATTAAATAAAAAAAAAAAAAAATGACATATAAAACAAGGCATGATGAAAAAAAAAAAATTAAAAAAGCTAAAATAAAAAAAAATAATTGGTATAAGATCCAAATCAAACTAAAAGTAAACATAGAAAACATTCCTAAAAAAACAAAATTTAATACACAACTAATAAATAATTGTACGAAGAACACGGAGAGAGTGAAAAACAAATAAGTTTAATAGTATATTTTTTTAATAAATTAATAGAAAACAATAATATTTAATACACATAAAAACGAAGTAAAAAAAACAAAAAATAAAAAGTAAAAAAATAAATATTTTAAATAAATAAAAAAAGCCACAAATCATTAAAATAAAAAAAAAATATGAAAATTACATAAATATTAAAAATAAAAAAATATAAAAAATAAACATAAATAATTAAATAAAAAAAATAATATAATAAAAAAACACAAGAAACATATGAAAAACAAAAAAAAACATACTTGATTACATGAAAACTAAACATAAAAAACAAATAACAAAAACAAATGAATCATAATAAAAGAAAATATAAAACAAAAAAAAAAAAACCAAAAAAATAAAATTAGAATTCAAGATATAAAGAACTATGAAAAAAATAAAAAAATATTTAATAATAAAATGAAAAAAAATAATAAAAACTAATAATGAAAATAAAATAATTTCAAACAAGTAAAAAAAAACGAATATTAGTAAAATTATATGAACTTAAAAAAGAAAAAAAAAATCACAATTAAAAACAAAAAAAAAGTTAGAAAAAAAAAATAATAAAAATAAAAAAAAATATATGTATTTTATTTAAAATAAATTCTATTATTTTTCTTATATATATAATATATGTCCAAATTATAAAAAAAAAATATATTTTATTTAGTATTACCACTTATAAAATTATTTTTTAATCCAAAGCATTAAAATTTTATTGTAAATCTTTTGTAATAATAAATTTTTAAATTTAAATAATAAAATAGATATAAAAATGCACAACCCGACTAGAAATTATCCCAATACTTATATTGGGGCCCAATTGGGAAATGCAAGGGCTTACCCAAAAGGCTTATCTCGTTGGGATCTAATTGGGTACCTATTGGGATAGCCCAATTTAAAAATAAATAATTGGAGGTGAGTTTGTCCTTAACGGTAACTAGCTGGGAACTGATCGGGAAATCCCAATCCAGAAAAATAATTTAATATAGGTTTTACTGCACTAGGATTCAATTAGGAACTTATTGGGACAGCCCAAAGTAAAAATCAGTAATGCTAATAGTTCTTTTTTTTGTCTGGGCGATAATTGGGAATTGATTGGGAAAACCCAATGCAAAAATTAATGACAACATTTTGGTTTTACCGTACTCTGACCCTTTGGAGAAAATAATGGTATAGCCCAATGTGAAAGATTTTGTACTTTTCGCCTTTCTTTTATAATTTTTATTTTGAATATTTTGAATATTTTGAATAGAGTGTTTTGTTACAAAATTACTCATTAGATAGCGTTCGGGAGTATATTGAGAGTTGTATAGTTACAAACTTTTCTCTATTAAAAAAAAAAATGCACATCTCTTAAAATGCTAAATAAAAAAGACATGTCTTAATTAAAAAAAAAAAAATTATATATTTTTATGTGATGTGTATAAAACATAGTGATGATTAACAAGCATTACAGTGATATAGTTTCAAGGTTAATATATGTACTGTCACACGTGTTTAGTGACGTCACCCAAAAGAAATAGAGGGAGAGCCCGTCATCGCCAGTCTTACCACATTGAATAAAGGCTAAAAAATTTTCTGTGCAAGTACCCTACAACAGGTAAGATGGTTTGGTTAATAAGAATCTCGAACCGTGGTGGCTTTGACAGGTTACAGGTAGGAAAGATGAGCATAATTGCTACCCCAAAACATTATAACATAATACGCAATTTTTTAGTATGTTCTACAGGATACTATTAGAATATCATACCATCCGTTGCCAGACATTTTGTAGGGTGGCAACCCCCTGCCAGATGCCTTGAATAAATAATAATTCAACTTACGTTATAATATAAAATCTGATTTTTATGTATGTTACTTGATCAACTATTCAAAGATGTTTTCCAAACGACCAAACAGTTTCAAAAGTTCTAACATTCTTCCAGACATAGTTGAAGTTCGGATATTCTAATAAATAGTATCCTGTAGAACATACTAAAAAATTGCGCATTATGCTATGTTTTTGGGCAGCAATTATGCTCACCTTTGCTAACTGTTACCTGCCAAAGCCACCACGGTTCGAGATTCATAATATCCAAACCTTCTTACCTGCTGTAGGGTACTTGCACAGAAAATTTTTTAGCCTTTATACTATGTGGTAGGACTGGCGATCACGGGCTCTTAGTCTAAAAATAATGTTTACTTCCAACAAAAAAAGTTATTAACAAGTCTAAATCTGTAGATTGTACGTCGTAGTGCAGTGAACGAACTTGCATAAATTCATTTTAAAATGTTAATTTTGTTTTATTATCAGAACTTGGGAAGCGATAGCAATTAATTATTTGAATTGAGATTGTTGAATAAATCTTTATGTGTATTTTAATGTGAAAGTTTTTTAAATATTAATGTGAAGAAATAAAACGAAAAAATTAAGCTGATTATTTCGACATTAAATATATAATAAGTTCTGAATCAATTGATGTTTATTTTTAAACGTTTAGTTAAAAAATTAGTGATTGTTTAAGAAATAATTTTGTGTTAACTTCTTTTTCAATATCTTCTGATACTATGTAAGTAATTGCAAAAAATGAAATCTTTTTACTTCCATTTAAAGTGCTTGTAATTGATATATTAATCTTTTGAATTTTGTTTTGTTTCAGAAACAAATCTAAATAACAGTTAATGCTTTTTTTGGGAAAAAATTCCGATAATGATATCGATATTGTTCGAAGTTCTTGGCTGACATGAAACAAACACGACCAAACGGTTTATTGTAAATACATGCCACCTCCCTATGATGCGCCGAAATTTCGAAAATTACAAAATATGGTTATTTTTTACAGGGCTTTGCGAAGAAGAAACTAAGAACGAGATTGAGTCTCCAAAAAAAAAAGCTAGAAAAAATTTAAATTAATGGATCATCATTATCATCTAAGATCAAAGCAAGATTTCTTCTAATACTGGCGTTTCTTCTATGAACATAAATCTTCATCGATTGATTCTAAAGGAAGTTCAATGATATATACAAAAATTAAAAAATTAAACCAAATTACAAAATACAAAAAAACAAAAAAACAAGACCGAATAGTTCTGATTCCGAAAAAAAATTGTGTTGTTGATACCTCATTAAATTAATCAACGAAAAGTTTATTCGTGGAAAAAAGTTTTGTAAAATCTGTTGAAAATCAATTATTTTTTTTAAAAAAATATTAAAAATTATTAATAAAAATACTTGTAAGTCAATTTGCACTTTGTTTTATTTCGAGGCTATTGTGTGTTAATACAAACTGATATGGAATATCCATTTGGGACCGTATAGGTATTACCCAATAAAGAACAGATCGGGACTGCCCTAAGTGGCACACACAGGTTTAGCCCAACAGGGAACAGATTGGGATTTCCCGATTGGTGCCCAAGGTAGTATCTGCGTTACATCCCAACGTAGAATCCCTATTGGGAAACCCTATTGGGCCCCAAATGGGTGCAGTCAAAAATTTCTAGTCGGGAATATTTATTTTAATAATTTTTAATAAGAATTATTTTATGACATTAACAAAGAAATTAACAATTATTATTTATTTGTATAATATAATATATTTTATATAGGATATAAATATTAAGATAAAGATGGGGTATTTTTAAAAGTTAGATATAATATATAATTATTATGACAGAAAGAGCATCAGTTTACCAAAACTTTTTCTCATATTTGAATCGGATAATCGGACTAATAAACACACTTCCAAATATAAATGATAAATGTGAAAATATTGTGAATAAAGATAATTTAAGATATAATATACAATTTGAATTATTCACGTCATGCGTAATAATGAATGAATTAACATGAATGATTTAATTTTGTATTTCATAAATGTAGTTTGAGATTTCGACACCTTCGGACGTTATTTAAATATGAAACATCCGATTTTTAGTACTTGATCATAATCTATATTTATAAAAATCAATGCCACTTTTCGTTGTAATTTTATAACTCAAGAACGTGCTCATATACACAAACCAAATGTTTAGGCTTTGTAGATGGTTTAAGTTTGCACAAAATCGGTCGAGCGGTTCTTCATTTATTTCATTTTTTGTAACAAATGAATTCAATAAATGGCGGATCATTTTGTTAATGAGGATTTTGCTGTCAAATTGAAACTTTTTTCAAATGGGGAAAGAAACATTATATAGAAGATATTTTAATTCGTATGCGCCATCATGCAAGAAATCCTGATTTGTTGATTACCTTTGAAATGTACAACGAAGCTTTGATAATAATTGAAGATATGTGTCTAACGATTGCAAATAAAGCATAAGTATAATAGTGTATAACCGCACCAAATCGTAAGATGCATGATTTGTTTGATCGTGAATTGCAACGTGAGCATGAATTCAATTCTAATGATTTGCGTTTATTTCTACAATCGGATATAACCAAATTGGATATTCAGCAAAAACATGTATATGACACAATCATGCAAGCCGTTTCCAATAATGCAGGTTGATTATATTTCTTGGATGCACCTGGTGGTACAGGCAAAGCGTTCGTTATATCATTGATTTTAGTGGCTATTCGATCGGAAAATAAAAATGCATTGACACTGTATCTTCGGGAATTGCTGATACATTATTAGAAGGTGGTCGGACCGCACACTCTGCATTAAAATTGCCAATGAATGTACAAGTGTTTGTAACTCCTACTTGCAATATTTCGAGTCAATTATTTTATGGCATGAGTGTACAATGGCAAAAGCGACACTTCAAAAATCATCTCGCAATTTAATCAAATGAAAATTTGCACCCCAAATGAATATATCAATTACCAAATACCCAAGAAAGTTAAAATTTAAAATTTCATATACCCAAGAAAGCTCTCTTTTATATAGCCTGAATTTTGTTGATTAAGTTTTTCCAAATACAATAAACGTTTAACTTTAGATTTGAGATTTACAAAAAATTAACTTAACTGAATGTTATTTAACATGATATCAGACATTTCAAAATTAAAACACAAGGTTATAAGAGACAAAATAAATAAAATAAGAGTTTTCACTCATATCTTATTGCGTAAACTTGTATTTTTGTTTTATCACACGCTAAAAATAGCAAACAAGTATTAATTTCTAAGTAGCAATTTTGAAATAAAATTGCTGCTATCAATTTATAACATAGTTATTATTCCTTTGACTATATTATACCAAGTGATTGCACGCTAGAACTACCTTCATTTCAAAGTTTGGTGTCCGGGTCAGATATTTCGAAGAACAAGTTAAGAATCATTTAAAGAAGTTTCAAATAGCGGTTATATAAAAACCTATAGACTTTGTACTGTTGAAGGTGAAGCGCGCACACACATCAGCTAGCTAGTTTATACTAAAAAAGAAGATATTAATTTTTTTTTGTTATTTTTCTTATCGTTATTGACACTTCCTTTTTAATTCATTAAAAATATAAATAAATAAAACTGATTTGTTTTAGTGGTGTTAGTTACTATGATGATTGTTATAATCATATTCATAATAAATGTGAATGCTTCACATTTTTATTTTAATGGTTTATACCGAGTGGAACACACAATATTATAAATTATAAATACTATAAGCAAGATCAAATTCGATTGCAATAATTACCAAAATAAGTAATATACTTATTATGTTGTCGGTAAAACTTTTTTTACTCAATTGAACAAAATAATCAACTTCAATGTGAAAAAAAATCATTGTCTGTCAATTAGCTATATCAGTGGAACGGCTTGGACGATTGAGTTCGAATTTGGAAATCAGGTAAAATATTTTATGTGTGTATATTTCATTTTGTGGCGAACTATCCTCAATTTATCTTATCAATTTTTTATTATTTTCAAAACTATTTTTTAGAATATTTTATTTTTGACAAATTTTACCTGCATGTTTACTTTTCTGGTTGTATTCTTATTGTGTAAAGCTTAAATAAAGCTCAGGTTATTTGCAAAAGAAGTACCTTTGATACTTTGATTATTTGCTGGATGCTGTGATAGCAACAATGATGGAAGTTGTGATGGAAAATGACGTCAATGGTGACTTGCGTGAGAGCTTGCTAGAATTTGGTGATAGCTCATGTCGTCTTTTTTCTTCGCTAGTTTTTCTTGTTAGATGCTTACATTAACATCAGTGGACTTTATTTTCATGGGTACGCATTTTTTCGACGCAAAGCACGTCCGCTATAATGGAACTAAGTAAAAAATAAAGCAAGCAATTCAGCGGACAAATCTGCATCGTGTTTGCAGGCAGCCTATTTTTGTTAAAGTTTCCTCCACTTACCCATGCGTCAAAAAAATCGCCATGTTAACGATATTATACATGTGTAGAAGTCCAGTAGATATTAGGATCTTAACAAATACATTGAAGAAAGCTCTCGATCAAATTAGACAATCGCATTTAAAGGAGTATAACTTAAAAATTCTCTAAAAACAACATCATACTCACCAGATCATTAATTGCTGTCATTTTTAAAGATGATTTTAATAATATGGTTAAAGGTAAACAAAAAATTGTGGTTTATATTTCACGTAGAAAATCAATTCCTGGTCAGTATATATTTATTTCTTTGAAACTGTAACAGGTTCGTTTAGAGCTTTGAATATTCTGACTGTTGTATATTTTTCATAAGTGACAACATTAATATAAACTATAAACAGAGAATGTTTCTATGATTTAAACTTCTAAATAAGTTGTGATTGATGTATAATCAATCAGATATGCCAAACCCACCATTCGCGTCTACACTCTAACACTGCTGTTGAGCAAAGCAGAAGCTTCTAGATGCCTCTTAATTTATTTACGCTATTTGTAAAACTTTACATTTTGTGTATCTGTCGTAGACATATCATAGACTAAAATAATAAATGCAAATGGATTGAGTTACATTCTGTATGAATATCATATATTGATATATTTATGTGAGTGGTGCACGTACATACGTCCGTCGTGGTCGTCTGTCTGGTCTTCTAGAATCATTTGATCACAAATAAATTCATATACCATTAAATTGGGTACCAAGCATTCGTTCTTTATTTTATTATTGAGCAAAGCATTGTTCATGGCATATATACTATGGTGTTGAAAAAAATATCTGATGACTTGAATATTGTATAAAATTTTTTGAGAAAATGGAAAAAATTCAAAATTATTTATCTCCATCAAGTATTCAAAATTGCAAAGTATTTAAAATTGAATTAAAATATGCTGTAATATTAAATTACGTGCTCAAATTTCTAATTAAGAAAATTGAGTCATTATGATGCACTACTGCCGTTATTTCACGCTAGCAGATCAATAATAAAAATAAATAAAAGTAAAAAAATAATTTTTAAAATATTGTGTAAGTACTAGAATTAGGTGCTTTTTAGAGCACATAAAATAGCATCTTATTTTGATACGTGCATTTAAATTCAGTTTTTAATAGTTTTTCTATTATTTCAATGTCACTGCTAACCTTACACTTTTTTTAAGCAGTGATTCATATTGGCAATATGTAATTGTAATGGCACCATAACAACTTTGGTGTATTGTACGCGTGTCTTATTCATATAAATAAATCATTAATTTAATACAATCATTGTAATACACGTAGACCGCAAACTAAAGCAGAATATTGGTGTTATTATCGGAAAAAAAACCTCTATTTATCAAATACAAAAGCTAAATTTATTTCATGCTTCAATTCCCATAAACCTCTAATATCATTTATTTTATATTCAAATTCGGAGACTAGATAATTGTTATATATTCAATATATAAGTGAATAAAATACATATAATAATTTTAAACTTGGTATCAGAATAGCATCAGAAATAAATCCTACTGTACTCCTACAATTCTATATTTGTTTCCTTATCTTTTAATTTTTCCACCTCCATCATATATGAATTGCACACATGATTTTCTTAAAATAATTATACTGAAGAAATCGATATACAATTAATATATATAAATTAAATAATTTACAAACACTTTGTACATACCAAGTTGTGTATACTTTATACATAATGAATTTATTATATATAATGAAACAGACACAGAGGTGGTTTATTTATACAATACTTGATGGTATGTCTGTCTACATCATAATACTATACAATGTACGTGTTATGCACATCATCATTCAACATCGAATGGATGATGGGTTCATTTGATGAAGTTTAAATGTTGTTTGTTTTAAGTGATAAATAATCAAAAATAATAATAATAATAATATAAATGTCTGTTCCATATGTTACATTGAAATATTTAATATTTGTTTTTCAATTAAAAACACGTAAAACATATTAAATATGGTAGACTATATATCGTTTAGAATTTGTTACGTTAGAAAATATTTAAGACTCTAAGAAAAATTTTGGTTTGGATGCTCATAGTATTACTTAAACTGTTTATTTTCGTGTGACAACCATCCGTAAGTATTCTAGGTGTAAAAAGAGGGTTTAGGTTGACGATCAAAATCAGTCCATTGGGTCTAAAAGATCAATTATCCAATTTGTAAATCATGAGATTGAACAAAAATTTAAATACAAAAAATTTGTTCGGTTCTTAAAAATTAATAAACTTTTGTTTGAATATTTTCTCGTAAACTGCTTAGTATCGCCTCAATTTCAGCTCAAAATTCTGCTAATACATATTATTATATCACAAACTATTTATTATATTTGTATGGGCTGCATATTTAGTGTATTTTATGAATGATAATGATTAAAAATATTTAAAACATTGTTAATCAATCATATCCTGGGTATTTAAACAATTTTAATAGTTGTTAGCTTCACTTACTTTTTAAATGAATTCAAACTGTAAGTTTTATGTTATTTGTCGCAAATGATTCACGTGGTTACCCAAAATAAGATAAATAAAAAAATATGTTAATATTGAAATTAGATAAGACTTAAATGGAATTACATAGGCAAAATTAATGTATATAAAAACAGATTATTAAAAAAATTGATTATTTCGACAATTTTAAAACGAAAGAAAATTCTAAACAAGCCGTTGTGGGAACGGGCGTTGGGAGCGAGACCTATGTTTTTCTGATTCAGTAAATTTTAGCATTTATAAACTAACCTAAAGTTGTTTTATATGAATCGTCTTCGTAAGCCCACTAATCATGCATTATTCCCGGCATGATCACATTAAGGTATTTCAAAAAAATAGTATTAATACGTATTATATTGTATTATATTGTAATAAATATGGATTGTAAAATACATATTTATTGTAACTATTACATGTACTGTGGCGTAGTGCATACTATAAATAAATAGTGAACTTATTATTTAACATACAAATGAATATAATAATAACCTTCAAACAACGAATCAAATTGAATAATACAAATGTTCACGTGAAACTTTTGTATACAAACAATGGACTAACGGAAACGATTCAACTATTGGAAACTATTTGCTTATGATAAATATTGGATTATTACTTATCTTGTAAAAGAGTTTTTCCCGAAATATCAAAGATAACAAATAATTAGCGAATTGAATTTTCTTTTAAGCCCTCTTTAAGCTGTTTTATTAATATTGCAAGTATCACCTACGTTTTCTATAATTCCAAATTTAAAAAAATTGAGTCATTCCTACTTTTCTTATCTTCAACAAATTTCTTGCCAAGTAGAAAAGAACAAACTATTGAAGTACGAATGACTATTAATGAATATTTTTCAAAGTTATCATTAAATAGGCGTTACTTATATTTACAAGACAGTTGTAAAGAGCTTTGAACAAATGTCACTTTGCTCATTAAAGCCTTGAATCTTTTATCACATTATGTTTTTAAAGAAATGTAATTACTTTTTTCTAGGTGCTGTTTTGAATAATCAAAATAAAAACGAAAATTTTATTTCGATTCTATAAAATTTCGGTGTAAATACAATAACTTTCTGTCGAGAAAAAAAATTGTGTTGATTCTCAAATAATTTATCAGTTTGAAAAATTATTAATTTATTCAGTTTTATTGGATTTTATTTTCATTCAAAAATTAGTGTTATCAAGATTCGATTGTACACACATGACGTATAAAGGACAATTTTTGTTTGATATTAGGGTAGTATTAGTAGTGAGAAAATACTGTTAAACAGACAAGCAGGCAGACAGACAGACTATGTATGTCTGATAAGAGATGAAGCTTGAATTGACGAACGGACTGACTGTGTTATATATTTAATATGCAGACGATAAATCTAGGGTGATTGCTATTTGTTTGTGTGTTATAGGACTTGTTTTTTATTGTACACTGTGTTTGTGTCAAAAGAAGAAGAAAGATATATATAAATAGTAAACAATATAATGAAATTAATGTTATCTTATTTATATAATATAGAAAGTATCTACGGCTAGCCAAAAATGTCTAACATTTTACATGTTTAGAGTAGAGTTCAAACATTATATCGTGTCTATAAAATGTTGTTCTATTTGCAATGGACAGGAATTTATTATAATGAGTTACTATATTCACGTCATAATATTTAATGAATTAAATTTTATTTTGAAGAGTTATTATATTCACGTCATAATTGTCAATTTATAAGAAACTGTAGAAGGTTAATGGAAGGTGGTACAGTATTTAAAATTTGCCATTTTTATTAACGAATTAAAATAATATGCTATATCGATTTAAACTGAACAAATGATCTAGGTGCGAACCACAACGTTCACACGATGAAGTTTTTCTTCCTTTACAAAAAACGGCTGAACCCATTTTCTGAAAAGTCATTTAATTTTAAGTTAGGTAATTATACGGATTAAAGTGATTCCAAGTCAATATGTTTGGTAAATGCTGATTCTTATTTCTCCAGAATCTTCAATATTCCGTTTTGCTTATCTTGAAGCTTCTTCCTGTGTGATCAATGTACATACCAGGGCAGTCTTTACACTTTATCTTATTTACTTCACTTTATCTTATTTAGTTTTATGAGTCAATTTCAGTTTATTTTTGAACAATCATATCATCTAGGTTTATTGGCATCTTAAATATAACATTCATTCCCAGTTTTTCCACTTTCTTTTTTATTTTGTCCGACCTACGTCCATAATATGTTATTAGTTGAAATTTTGTCGGTTTGGATGTACTTGTGGAATCTGATGCATTCAAGGCAATTTTGTTTTTATAATGCTAATTTCATTTATTGATTTATGGGATGAAATGAATAACTCTGTATGTCCGAAAATGTAGGTTTTCTATGTATATTGTATTCCAATTTTGTGCCTACATATAAAATTATTAGGTCCAAGATATTAATTTCTCCATTGACCTATTTTTTCAAAGTTAGAATTCAAATTTGAGAACTGAATGACGAATATTGAGTAAAAAAAACAAACTTTCATTATCGAATTTTGCATCATAAAGTATGAAATTACAAGATTGAATGAAACATTTTACTTTTACTTTTTTTTTTATAATTACATCTTGACTATGTTATAATATTTGAACTATTCCAATGCAAGAAAGTTGTTTTCTCTCTCCCTCTTTTTTACTTTCCAATCACATCTGACATCTTAATTGTTAATAAATTTATTAAAGAAGTACTTACCTATGTACCTTTATACTTACTTACCCTCCATCAAAGGTTTCGTACCTTTATTCACACTATTATCTAAGTTCAAACTGATTTTTGACCTTTTTTTTTTTGATAGACAGTTTTTTTATTTAAGGCTTTTGGATTTGAATCAAGAATAAACTAAATCATTTTAAGTGGGGTAGTTTAGGTTCTTATTTTGATGTATTTTTAGAAATTAAAAATAATTAATTCAATTCTCGGATTCAATAATACATGGACTGAAGAAGTGTTACGTCACGATGATATAAGTTTATTCTTTTCTATTTGTCAGATTTAGGTAAGTCATTGTCTTACAAATTGTTTTAATGTATGGTTAATATTTTAGCGAAAACCATTATAATTTAAAATATTACTTTCAAAGCGTTAATTTTGTTTGAATAGCATTAAAATTATATCAAAAGTCATATTTGCAGGTTATCTAAATTAAAACAATTCTTTTTGCTAATGGCTAGAAGATACAATGAGAAAAAATGTATCAAATTATTACCTGAGAAATCAATATTTTATTGTTAAAAGATTCAGAGAGCCTTTTTTCATTCTTCAGCACAAAAAATTGCTGGAGCAGTTTTGTTAAAATTTCGACCCAATAACACAGTGAATCTGATTAACTTTTCAGCGAAATCAGACGACAGTAGCCATTGTTTGTGAATAAACTTAAAGTCTGGATTTTTTTCGATAAAATAAAAAAAAACGATAGACCAATTATATTCGACGAATAATTGCTAATATTTTTCAACAATGTATACCGTATGCTAATTTTGTCAAATAGTCGTTGCCTCAAGAAGAATAATTTGAAAAAGTTTCTTTGATTCTTCAAGTGTATTTTATACTTTTAGTAAAGGCGTTGAAATTAATTAATATGATTTACAAAGAATGAAATTTATTCTAATTTGACAGCACCATAAAATATTGATTACATTTTTTCTAATTAAGGATGAATTCGACAAAGAAGAGAATGCAAATTAAAAATTTTTGATAAAGTTTATCAATGAAAACTTTATGGACGGTTAAACCAGGTAACACAAGTTCTCAAATTTTGTTATAACCTTTGGAGCACTCGTGAGGATGTTGTTTCAATGAATTCTTAATTCTTTTGAAAAAAACATTGCACAGGGAGTTTATATAAGAAAACTTTCCAAATATTAAGAATTCATTGATAGTTTAACAACATAATCCAAGGGCTCAAAAAAATTTGAGACGGTGGTATACGAAGCATTTTCAAAAGTTATAGCAGTTGAGAAATTTTGCAATTTTTCCCAACAAATATTCCTCGGTTCACCCACCTGTAGGAAACGTCCAAGAAATTTTCTTTGAAATATCCATATTTTGTGTTCTCTTGTAGGTCAATATTTAAATGATAATAAAACATCAATATTTAAATGATAAGTAACATTTTTAATGATTTTCAGAACATAATTATACAATATGAAGTATTTATGGTCAGCATATAAGGAAAATTGTACCATGACGTATTTACTTTTCGAGTTTATAAACATATGGTATCTATAAATTCGTGCTGGTTTATTTTGTTGCTTGTCACCAGTTTGGAAAGTTTACATACGTGCATAAATACTCTATACGTATAAATGCTGTGGTACTATCGCACCCATGGATAGATGGTAGTTACTACAAACAATTGGTGTAGCTTTTCATAGAATTTCATATAATAACTTTTGTAATTAAAGCTTTTAGTAAAATTGGTTTAATTTTAATTCACTTTGGTCTACAATAAATATCCATACACATGTTTAGATGATTGTAATTGATTCATGAAAATTTTGATTTTCATCAATGTGGTTTTTGTATTTAATAATATGCAGAACTTTCAAATGGGTTCCGTTTAATTGTAAATTTTACGTGGTCGTATGATCATCATATTCTAGAAAAAATGAGGAAATACTTAATGTTAGCATACAGGTTAATCATTCTATAAAGCCCAATGCCAGCTGGTTATAATAATAGCTTTTGTCATTTTTTGTATATTGGATATATGGATATCATTATGCTGGGTATTTATGAGAAAATGGTTACATGACAATACTATCTATAAATCCCTTTGAGATTAACATGAGGGCTTTTTAATGCAGTTTGGAATATCTTCAAAGATGGGAATTAACGATTAATGAAGTTAAGAATCTGCTAAAACGGATAAAATTTTAAGATAACCCCGAAAAATTTCGTAAACCTCTGATTAACTTCCGTGAAATTGAATTTCCGTTAATTTTAATCCATTTCACTGGTTGTTTGTTGATATCCATTGTGTATGTTTTAATGCGTATGTGGACTAAGTAAATCAGTAAATTAAATACATAAATACAATTATCCTCGAGCATATCTTAGAACTATTTAACCAATTTTTGCGGTAATCTCTAAAATCAAGAATTTTTTGGAAGCAAAAGTTGAAAAAGCTCTGAATAGAGAACGAAAAACATCTGATTTGCACTGTTTCTCTTTCTGAGGAAGATAAATTTTGGTCAATTAACATTTCGAAAAAGTAAAAACGTGATTTCTTTGTTAGTGATGAGCAAAGCACAATCAAGATCACGGCTGAGATAGTCCTGGTATTGTTTTCGGTGTTACATATTCAGTTTTGATCTTGGTTTTGCTTAAATATCGAGTCTTGGTCTTGGTCTTGCTTGGTCTTGCTAATCTGATCTAATATTTACGTTTTTCTATTAATTTCCCTTTACATTATCATTATGAAGACTATTATAGGCCTCGCTATAACGCCTCACTACAATTAATAAGTATATAATAGTAAAGTCCTGTAAGTCGTCGCATCATATTTTTTACCATAAAACTGTATTAATCATATTATTTAAGCTTTAAATCCATAGATATAACCAGTAGCGGATTTATATTTGAAGACTAAAGAATCTAGGCCCGAGGCGATACGGCGCACTTTTTCTTTTGTAACAGTATATAAATTGTGACATGAGGACGATTATTTTCGCTCAAAATTTTATTCTTACTACGGCAATAGATTAAAAAAAATTCCGATTGATTAAATTATCAATAAATTGAAATATAACGATAAAAATAAATATATTTGACTCAGAGTAATTTTTTCTTTCAAGTTTAAATGTTTTTCATAATTTGTATTATATTTCTATATATTTTTATGACTTTTCAAATTAATTCAGCGATTTTTTAAAACTGATGAATCATGGGGATTTATCATTTGGGGCTTCACATTAAGTAAAACTATAAAATTTTTATGAAAAATTGAAAATAAATAATTTATTGCATGAGTCCACTAGACACACTTGCATAATTTATCATGGTAAATTAATGATTTGTTTTATATAATAAAGCGCAAACAAATGTTAAAATTAAATTTTGAATGAAAAATATGAAAAAAATCTAAATTAGTAAATAAATAATATGCTAGCATTAAAAAAAAAAATATTTTAAAAATCTTTTTGATAGATATTTCAATTTTTAGCACTTGCCTGATTAATTATTTTAACAAAGAAATTCTACCCTCAAAATCGTACTATGTTTCGATAGTACCAACGCAATAAAATAAACTTACAAATTTGGTCTTACAGTTTACAAAAATCGATTTTAGTCATCTTGAAAATTTTGGCACCTCTCAAAATTTGCCGGTCCAGGCCCGGCCCCCACGGGCCTAAGCCTAAATCCGCTACTGGATGTAACATCTATGTTTACATCAAATAAATAATTTCTCTATAGTAACGTTTCAGCTACTCGATTAAATTCTAAAATTTAACGCTCTATATACACAAACATTAATTAATTTTCCATAAGAAAATTTATAATTACATTTACATAAACGAGGAAAATAGCTAGAAGCAATATTTACATTTATCTAATGATGTGATGTGAAGTCTGTCTACACTAAAATATACCCTTCAAAAAACTGTCTAGTAAATGGTTGAATGCATTTGGAACGTTATATAGAAGTACGGTATAAAAGTATGTACATTTTCTCTTACCTGGAAAATTTTATATATTTATTACTTATATAGTATCTACCTTGTGATGACTTGATGCTTATCGAGTATAAATGCGAAGCTTCAACGCGAATAGCTTAAGGATATTTATAACATAATTTGTTGAAACTTGAAAGGCATGTCAAATATTAAAATGTAAATTTTATCAAATCGAAATGTATTCATAGTAAGCATATTTTAAAAATAGGTGAAAATAACAACTAACAGATTATATTGTTTAAATATCCGACAGACAGTTGAATATCAAAAATGCACTGGAAAAATATATTCACTATAACAAATAAAAAAGTGTGTGGTGTCGTGGGACACCGAATAGGAACGAAGATAGTTATTTTATTACGATTTTTTTATTGATAAAAATAAAAAAAAACTAATTTACAAAGTTATCAATTTTATTTTATTTATAATGATTTATAAAAAAATAAAAAATAATCGTAAATGAATTATACACATACAACCACAAAAATAAAACACTTGGTAATCATACATAACACGAACAACAAGTGTGTGGTTATCACTATACACTGTTATGTATATTGTAAATAATAATAATCTTACGTTACGGACGTTTTCTCCCGGTTAGGGTACCCTTCCGCATCGTCCCATAAGGAACTTCGTTTCAAAAATAAAAAAAGCAAAACAAAAATTCAAGCGGAATTGTGATGACTCTAAACAGAAAAAAATGTTTCAAAAAAATCGTTTATTCGTTTATGTTTTAGAAAGGAAAATTTGTTGTACTTTTCTTCTATCTCTTATGATTTAAAAGATGTGTCTTAGTTCTATTTGACCCCGTTGATCAACTCTGCTCATTTACGACCATAAATTCAACTATTAGCAACGAAACATTTAGCTCGATATCTGATTTCATTTTTTGCTACTTTAGACAAGATACATATTGCGGCGCGTGTGGCACACGTAACACAAAACGACGTGAAGGGCACAATATGGTCACACCACTAGCTCTCTGTTGGGGAACGCATATTACTACGCGGTATTCTTTCCCAATAAACACGTGGTTTCTTATGTATTGTGTTTTATTTATTAAGTTTTTTTGATAGTTCATGAAACATGCGACGCGTGGCATAAGAAACTGAAGTGAAACTGTGTAGCGCGCACTGAGCCACGTGTTTGTCGTGTCTTCAATTTGCGCTGCCCCATTCATTTGTGTACGTTGCAAAAAATCACGCTGTGCCACTTCGCTATGCTACCTGCGCCACAATTTGCGTCTAGTCTTAATGACCGATAGGCAGATCTTCGAAAATGGACTCCAAAAAGACCGAACATTAACCACACACAAATATTATTGTTAAGTATTTTTTATCAATGGACACCGGGACTAATTGATTTAAATAATGAATTTACACACCTATTCATATTTATTGCACATGACTATAGAATGAGCCAGCATATCTATAGGATTACATCAACTATAATCTTGAATACCCCAAAAGGATAAAATACACTGACCACACACTTTAAATTTAGTTACTAACGCATTAATGCACTAACTGTTTTATAAATTACATTGAATGTGCCGCTTCTGTTACTGCATTCATACTGGTATCTAATAATACATTTTTAGTATGATTTACTATGAATACAGCTTTTTTTTTGGGTTGAAGAATAAAACATTGATTTTTAAGATTGTCTTCACCGGAGACACACTTCAATTACAAATACCTTCGCGTACAATTTAAAAGCTAATTTTTTATCTCCTAAAAAGTATTCATAGTTATTGTACAGAGTGTTTCAGTGACAGTGGTAACTCGCAAATTATATCTACGATATCAGAAGTATTCCTTTGTTAAAAAAATGTTTTATTGCACCGATTTCAAACCAATATCTATATCTTGAGGAAAAAGTGTTTTGGAGCTAGAGCATCTGAGCATCGTGTTTGCTTGTCAGTCGGAATGTCGATTTGGCAGTTTGCATAGCTTCAAAACTAGGGGAGAGGTGTATCAATTGTTACTGTAAGTCAATTATTGTAAATATAAGGCTATGTATAACCGTAGCACAATAGGGAAAATGCAATAAAAAAAATTTGTTGTTTTACCCATCAAAATGTAAAATTAGGCTCAATAATAAACAAAATTTGAAAATTAAATCAAAATTGATTCAAAAAGGAATACATTACAAGCTCTTAAAGATTTTTCGATCCCTGTCTTGCAAAAAAAGTTTTATGGGTAATTCTACGATAAGCATTACGATGATACTTTTTTTGTTGGAAAGGAGATATCCCAAGGGTGGTACCATTATGAAAGTAGGACCTGATATCGCTAAGGACATAGAAAAGGCCAAAACAATTTGTAGTGATTACATTTCATTCAAATAAAAAAATTTTCCTAGTTGTACACAACACTCAAAAGTCAAAAATAAAAAGTTTTCAAAGCAAAAAAAGAATCGCCTTCAAAAAAATGAACTAAAAAGTAAAAAATATTTTTACATAAAAACTTCTATAAATAATTTTCTTGTGACCAATTAAGTGTTCGAGATCGGTACCAATTTTTGTTGACGTCGACTGAGAAAGGTAATTGATCAGAAAGAAATTATTTATAGATGTTTTTTTTTACTTTTTTTTTGAATTATATAATAAGTCAAAGTATACTAGTTTTAGTATATATATGCGGTCGATTTGACAAACCTCCTATTTTAAAGTCGGTTAAAAAGTAAATGTTTTTATAAAAGTGTACAATACTTTTTTTGCTCATAGTAGTATCTATATGATGTCTACAAACATGTATGTAAGTAAGTTTTTATATCGCGACTTCTAAACTAAACCCACACCACAGTTACAATTCGTGGTGTTAGTATAAAAATAAAGTAAATTGTACAGTGTCTGTGTCTAGATACATGTAATATAGAGTCACTAAATTGATTTATAGACATTATCAAACAGCTACGATATTTATTGTTTTATTTTTTCCACTGTCTTTATATCTGTTACGGTAAATGTACCTACACTCTTGTTAAATGTACACACTTTTACCGTAAAATGTGTATATTTCACAAAAAGTTAGGTATATTTTAACTGAATATAATGTATATGTACATTTCCCGGCATATGTGTACTCTTGCCATCACATTTTAGTATAAATGTATACTGTTACCTTTACGTTTTAAGAAAAATTGGAATACAAATAAATTAAAAATGTTGTTGCAGTAAAAAAATATTTATTTAACAAAAGGCTTTAATAACGAAAATTATTTTAATTAAAAAATGTAAATGACACACAAAACATACTTTTCTTTGCATATTATATAATATGTCGTAGGTTTTGATCCCAATATTCATAAATTCAATTTTCGTCCTAGTTTTTCAGGACCAATACGATGGGAATCAAACAAATAATAATAATAACATACTTTGTCTTATTATAACAGTTACATTTTGTATGCTTACATTTACCAAAACGACATGGTCATTGTGAATTCAATGTACATTTCCTTTCTTTGAAATTGTAAATGTTAGTTGAATGCACATTACCCAAACGAGCAGGCAAATGTGAACATTTACCGGAACATGTATACATTTGTCGCAATATCTACTTTTACCGTAACATATCCACTTTCAATTTATTTAACGTTTCATTAAATTCTGTAAAGAATCAATCGATTTAATTCGTGTATTTTATATTTATAAAATGGATTTATATTTTAAATTTACTTTTATAAATCAAATACCTACTTATAAACGGAAGCCTTATAACAAGCATATTAGAGATAAAACTATTTATATCGAGTTTTATTTTAAATAGATTATTTTAGTTTACAACGGTAATAATAAATGATATATAACCGATGAAAATTCTTAATCTTATTTGACTTATATAACATGAGTCACATTTATCAAAACCATCAAATGAAAATAAATTATGGAATATGATTTTAGATCCTGAAAACTTGCTTTAAAACATTAAAGTGTATACTATAAACCCGAAATGAAAACCGCCGCAAAATTTTAAATTATCAAAAAATTTTTTTTCAAAATATTCGAAACAGGGGGAATAAAATCACATTTATTTCATTCATATGTAACTAGAGTCCTGTTACCTGTGGTCGAAATCAGACCATAATCACTCAAAAGTGAATCTTACTGCTTTTAAACAAAACAGTATATTAAACAAAAAAAGTATATATGCGTGTGTATGGTAATGTGTGTAATATAAGTCAGTCCTCTTATATAAGTGTCTCATAGTGTGTGCTATGTATTTTTATTGATTTAATATATTTTTTTATGAATAATTTTTAAAAAATATTATTATTCTCCAGCTCCTGCTCTATATAAACTATATGTCTGCCAAGTTTTATAATCCTCCGTTCGATCAATTTTCGTAAAAAGGGGCACAATGTTTTCACATCACGTATTCATATATAGATAATAAATACAAAAAAATTAGGACTAGCTTAGTCATTCTGTAATAATATAGGCTGGACAAAAATACCCATCTAAAAGTTTATACAGTCGACTTGAAAAAAACTGGTGCTTTCCTCCATCTTACCCAATGAGTGTTTAGAACGCTAAATGGAAGGTCTTGAATCACTGAGTGTTCTTTGACCAAAACAAGCTCTCTATCTCCATTAGAACTGCAGATATTGGTATACAAAAGTACCACAACATCGCGTTTGAGTATACCTTCAGAAAGGCGAAATATAGATGTAAACCAATACCTCATCTGGGCACAAATACTTTTCATTGGCAAATCGGCTGGATCGAACGGTCAGAAGAACAGTTTTACATCAGAGTATGGTTTTTCGAAAACTTATTATAAACGTGAATATGCATAGAAATTAAACCTTATAATTTCTTTAAAGCTTTTTGTGTGCCTATAAAATTTAGAATGCAGATTCATTTTTATATAATATAAAATTTTTTTTTGAAAAATACGCTACATTTTCAAATACGGACCACTTAAAATAGCTTTTGTTATAGTATTGGTTTAATAGAGGTACAGTACATCATAAAAAGCTTAAATAATAAATGGTATGTTGTTCGCGTTGACCACAACAGGACCAAACAATTCGAAACTATTAATCTTGTACACGAAAACAGTTTGGTATGTTGACTAGTATGTTATAAATATACCATGATGATATAATATTGTAAACAAAGTTTTTAGAGGAATCTGTAATTGTGTTTCTATTTCAAAATAACTATTTATACCCAAAGGGTTTCAGTTACCTACCTACCTACACAATATAATAATATATACATTAAATATATCTAAATCTATATATCTATTTAATAAAAAGGAGAGGGTAGTTTATTAAACCATTTATTTACAAAGCTTTTCTCATACTCATCTGTATACACTTTGTTTTTGGTTTGTTTTACAATAAAAAATCTATGATGTACAAGGTATTTAAAAAAAATGTACTATTAGGTGTCACCATAAAAATCCGCATG
Source organism: Chrysopa pallens (assembly GCA_020423425.1). Classification (NCBI taxonomy): domain Eukaryota; kingdom Metazoa; phylum Arthropoda; class Insecta; order Neuroptera; family Chrysopidae; genus Chrysopa; species Chrysopa pallens. The sequence goes on from CM035591.1 coordinate 60,451,515, forward strand.
CAATTTTCAGTTACCGGCTACGTAGAGACGCCAGGGAGAAATTTTGTACCAGTTGGGCTGCCTGAGAAGTATGAAATTTGGCATAGTTATACTTTATATAAAGAAGGAATGAAAAATACTAATATTTTTACACACACTACGATACTAACATATATAAGAGGTGTGGCTTTTATTACACACACAACCATACACACGCATACACACTATTTTGTTTAATATACTGTTTTGTTTAAAGGCATGCATATACTGTTCGATTCAAAGGCAGTGAGAATCACTTTTAAGTAATTATGGTCGAATTTCAAAAGTTGTAACGGGACCTACCCGTTACCTATCTAATAATCTGGTATAAATAAATTGGTAATTTGCTATTAACAAAATTCTTGAAAACTACATTGAAAATCGCTATGAAAACACTATTTTCGTATATTTTGGAGAAAAACACTTTTGAACTGTGGTGAGTTTTTCCAACATACTTTGCATGATACAAAATGGAGAACCTGGAAATTTGTTTATTTATTTCCGAAAGTTATATTTTTTCATTTTAATTCTCACAAAAGTTTGGTTTTTTTCCTAAACAATAATTATTGGAAGTTTATCTTGCATACGAATACACTAAAAGTATATTTTGAATCAGTGGCCAAATGACTAAAGTCATTAACACTACCTATTTGACACCTTACTTTGGAGGTTGCTATTTAGAATCTAGGTAGCGGCATCAAACTGCAATTATAAAAAACAAATAAATAAGGGGGCGATTAATTGACCATACTGTCGTCGCTTGGATAAGAATGAAGAAACCGGCTCCACCAACAATATATATCAATATAATTGTCACCTTGTGCTAGAAGACATCTTTGCATTCAGATGATGGAGTGTTCTAAAAGAGGGTACAGAGGACTAAAAGGTCAAGGGACGCAGTTGCAGTTCCCTTCTAAATACAATCTATATTTTGATTCGATCTTGCAAAGGCCATTACTATTGTCATCTAAAACTTAACTATACTATATTTTTACCAGCTTTAATTTAGTTTCCCCTTTACAGGGTACCACCGGCCTGTGTGTTCATATTTAATGAAATTTTACAGGTAAATGATCAATTTTTACATTTTTTATAATAAAAATTTAAAAAAAAATCTATTATGTATAATAGTTACTTTTTAATAAGGTAGTTGACCGATATTGAATTCTGTACATCGAAATATGAGAATACACTAAATACCATTACAAAAATCGAAAATTAAATTGAAATTGATACGAAAACGAAAAAGTTTTTGTTTGAAAAGATTACGTTTTAGGGTTCGTACCCAAAGGGTAAAACCGGACACTATTACTAAAACTCCGCTGCCACCCTATCTACCTGTCTGTCCATCTGTCACCAGGCTGACTCTCATGAATCGTGATAGTTAGGCACAAAATTTTCACAGATGATGTACTTCTGTTGCCGCAATAACAACAAATACCAAAAATCAACAACAAAACGGCCATAATACGGAACCCATTTTCTGTGAGTCTGACTCGCACTTGGCCGGTTTTATTTCCTTTAATACTTGTTGCAGGAATTTTATTTACAAAAAGGAAGGGAACTTTGTTTTGACATAATATAGGAAGTGGTTTTTGTTTATAAGTTACACTGGAGGATAGGACTAAATTATCGATAAAAAAGTCTAGGCGTAATATTTGATCGACACTGTATAAAATAAATAGTTTCACGTATCATAATTTTGAACCATACTGTCTGTAATCCGGTATTATTACATTCAAATAACTACTTAAAACAACAATATGATTATACTACGTATTATGAAAACGTTTTAATTAAATATTTGTTAAATAAAGTTTCAAGTTTGTTGTTTTGTACAATTTTGTTATGTTCAATGTTCAGTTTGTGCTGTTTTATAGCTCACCTTTCACTTCATACCTATTTATATTGTACGTGTACACATATTTAAATAAAGATAGTAGCTAATTATTGCTTCATCATAATACTTTGAATAGAAAGAGTACGAATATAATAAATGTATATCATAATATTCTTGTAAATATGGTATATAGAGAGGTTTAGTTATATTATTAATAATACAGTTCTGAAATAACTATATATGATTCAAAAATAACAACAATTAAAATGTTTAGGAACAAAAATTAATTTGATAAAATAAACATCACGTAACGTTTTTATACTAGACATAAATAATTTGATAGAGTATATTAATTTTTATCTAAAGTTTTTAACGCTACCAAATATTGACCGTACAAACAAAGTCATACAGGTGTTCAAAGAAACACTTAATTAGTATATCATACATAGATATTCCTCAAGATGTTGAGAAATCGGTAAGAGAAATTATAGGAATGCAGTCCCTTACTGGTGGACAAGGTTTTAAAAGATGCATCTGTAAAGGAACATGTTCCTCAAAAAAATGCAGTTGTAAAAATGCTGGAATATTATGTAATTCCAAGTGCCACAATAGCAATTCTTGCTCAAATAAATAAAACTTTTTTCATTATGAAATTTCTATATGTTCCTTTATAGTTTTATAAAATTTAAAGTATATTATTATTATTATTTGTTTGGTTCCCATCATATTGGTCCTGAAAAACTAGGACGAAAATTGTATTTATGAATATTGGGATCATAACCAACGACATATTATATAATATGTAAAGAAAAGTATGTTTTGTTTGTCATTTACATTTTTAATTAAAATAATTTTTGTTATTAAAGCCTTTTGTATTATGTTTTATTTAAATAAATATTTATTTACTACAACAACATTTTTAATTTATTTGTATTCCAATTTTTCTTAAAACATGAAGGTAAGAGTATACATTTACTAAAACGTGATGGCAAGAGTACACAATTGCCGGGAAATGTATACATAAACATTATATCCAGTTCACATATAGCTAAATTTTTGGGAAATGTACAAATTTTACGATAAAAGTGTACATTCCCCAAGGGTGTACATTTACCGTAACACACATGTATATACATACACATGAATGACGAGTGTATTTCTGAATGTACAATATCCCATATTACTATAATATTTACACATTATACACATTTAAATAAAGATAATGTAGGTAATATAGGAGAACTATTTGCATGGAATGAAATGAAATAAGCTAAGATTCATTTTATGTATTCTGTAATACTTACTTTGTTCAAAGGTGTAATAATACACTTTCAAAGAAAGGTACTTCTTATATTAGAATCTACAAGGTACGTAATATGTACATACAATATGTAAACTAGTTACTTGTTAAGTCATAAACGATTGATGTCTTACAGCTTATAGTTACTATACTATTTATTACTTCAATTTTAGTATGACTTGGATAAATAGTAAATATTATAATACAATAATATCGCTTAAAACAAACCGTATGGTGGATACGACGTTTAGAGTTCATGAGAGAGATAAGAGAACTTATCCTATACATTCGTAATTAGACAAACTATTGAGGATTTATTATAGTTAAAATTTGTTACGGAGGTGGCGCGTAACGTGCTTGATGTTTGAAAAATTAATTTAATGAAAATGTTTTTCTTGTGTGAGTGATATCGGGCAATGGGAGGAGGGGGTAAGTAGATAGATACATACTTGAATACATAGATAAATATATATATATATATATATATATATATATATATATATATATATATATATATATATATATATATATATATTTATTTATATATTTATTTATTTATACATACATAGTTTTCAGTCGGCAAGATATATTTTTAGATTTACAATGATTTTTACAAAAATAATGTAACTCATTAATTTATACTTTTTTAATAATATATAATTGAAAATATTTCTTCAAAAAATCATTTCGTGTTAAATTTAGTATCTTAATTGATAATTATGAATCAAAGTCATTATCATTTGAATCAGGAAGTTTTACTCGATGGGCTTAAACTCACTTTTAGATCAAGAATAAGTCACCACATTTTCAGCACGTTATCTTGATGAAGATAACTAAACAGGTAGACAGCTAAAAATGGACTTTTAATAGACTTCTCATGTAATTCATGTATGGTAAGGTTACAATGGGGAAAACAATATAAAAAATACACCTATATAGAAAATAACACATGGCTACATTAAAAAAATTTACATTGATAACCATAATTTCTATAATAATATTATTTTTAATACCATAACTAAACTCGATATAATAGGATAGGTAGGGTAGGAAAATAGGTATTATTATTTTTAATATGATTACAATACTACCTTCACATAACAAAGATTCTCTTTTAATTATTTAAGTTATACATTTAAACAACTTACACCAAAATAAATAATAATAATATGTTATTAATCTCTACTTAAATATTAATTCTTCTAAAACTAATAATATTATAGTATTGATAATTTTAGTGAAGATCCTGTGTGATGAAATATTTTTTAAGAATTAGTGAATGAGGGCTCTGTGAAAACCATCAGGGTAAAACTTTTACTTCACAACGTTTCGTGTGCTTTATTAACACTTCATCAATTTGTAGACTACGTGATGAAAAACAGGAAACGTTGCAAAGTAAAAGCTTTGTCTTGATGTTTTACAACCTCTAATTCTTAATAAATATTACAGTATTGTTTAACAATACAATTTTTTAGATTATGTATGTTTATTATTCTATATAGGTATATTTGAATATTATTTTCCTCTTTTTTCCTATGCAGTTTAATTCGACGGACAATATCGTATATAATTATTGCTTGCAATTTTCATTTTCAAAATAAACAGAATTACTTGCTATCAGAAAGTTAATTGGTACCTATATAGATATATATAACATAATTGTATTGAAAACAGTAGTAGCTATAAATATAATAATAATCTACTTGTTAATAATATACCTATTACCTACCTGAATATACCTACTTATTATCAAGTAAAACTAACTTGTAGATTATAATCTTTTAAAAATAATAATCGTCAATTATTATTATTGATATATAAATAAAATACTTTTATTGTAGATCAGTAGTTGTTAGCTAAGACAGTTATAGGCTGGGTGTCCTTTAGCATATTACATCATTTACAAAAACTCAACTAAAAATTTCTGTATTGCAATTAATTATAATTAGAGTCTCGTTACAATGGTCGAAATTCAACCATAATATCACTCAAAAGTGACTTTCACAGTCTTTTAACAAAACAGTATACTAAACAAAAGATTGTATATATGCTAGTGTGTGTAATATAAGCCACACCTCTTATAAATATGTGTGTCATAGTGGGTGTAATATTTGTTTTATTGATTTAATGTACTTTTTATGCATAATTTTTATAAAATATTATTATTTTCCAGTTTTTCCCTATAAAAACTATAAGTGTGCCAAATTTCATGCTCCTCCGACCACCCAATTTTCGTAAAATGGGGTACGAAATTTTTACTTCACGTATTAATACAGGCCGTTTTATTTTTTAGAGCCTGTAATATTTTCAATTGTTCCTACAATCTTGACGGACATCCGTTATTCACTACGAAATACAATAAACATTTTTTTCAATACGACAAAACGCAATGTCAGACAATTTAAAATTTTTATTTTTCATAATTTTCAGATTTTCAGACAAGCGACATTTGGTTTTATCACGTGACGGATAAACGTTTTTACTACAATATCAAGAAAACGGAGACCGTGAATTTGAAACATGTGGAAAACGGCGTATTTTTAGAATTTTCGTGGAAGAAGTATAAAAATTCATAGATGAGTTTTTAGGATTTTGTTCCCAAAAGGTTAAAAAGGACCTCTATTACTAAGACTCCGTTGTCTGTCTGGCTGTCTGTATGTCCAGCTTGTAGCTCATGAACTGTGATAGTTAGAAATTTTCACAGATGATGTATTTATGTTGCCGCTTTAATACAACAAATACTAAAAACCAGAATAAAATAAAAAATATTTATGGGGAAGAACCTTTTGTGCGCGAGTCCGACTCACACTTGGCCGGTTTTATTATTATTAATGATATGACATTTTTATGGGGTTATTAATATTGATACTCCTTCGTTTCCAAATGTTGAGTATTTTTTTCTCCCAAATTGCATTGCAATTTATAATGTAATAATAAATTGAAAAAGGTGTAGATCCCAGAATGGAACATAATAAGTTTTTCGCTCTCATATAACCTGGTTTTTATCAGTAGAATTTATATGGTAACTTAACCCAAAAATATGATAATTGTATACATGTGTACAAATTGATTACTAGAAAATATATTCTACAATCAGTTGTTTCTGCGATAGAATAAACCATAAAATGTACTGAATTGCGTTTTTGATTTAAACAAAATCTCTGCCAGATTAATCTACCGCGGGACCCGTAGCAAATATGAACTGTGGGGCACTTGGATAGCAGTATGTATTAAAATTTGGGACGTAAATAAAACAGAACATTTTACCTAAACCACTTTTCACGATTAAATATAGTTAAATTTAGAAATATTACTCGTCAAGTCAATATTTTTAAGTATATCATTAACCATATTCAATATGGACCGCCTTTCAAGCGGTCTTGTGGCATTATGGTTCTGATTTTAACTTTCCTTGCAGTACAGAAACGTGGACATTTGTTTACTTCTGATACGTGCTTAATTCTGCATTGGACAGATTTATTTGTGATACGAGAAAATGATTTACTAATCCTTTTTGAACAGTCATGCTACATTTTCGAATCGCAAAGAAGCAAATTTATTTGTTAGAACGGTGTAGTACCACGATTTTTATAAATGTCAAAAATGATAAAAGATAAAAGGCAATTTCTGAAATTTTGGGTTTTTTAAAGTTCATGAAAGATGAGACAAAGTAAAGTTTTAAATACTTATAATGAAACGCAGTCATCAACTTTAAAAAAAAAAAATAAGGTTTTCATATATTTTTCTGTATAACATAAATGAGCAGATTGAAAGTTAAAATCATTTTATTTTGGGTAAGTAGATCATATGATTTAATCGAATAAATGATTTATTTATTCAAATAAATAATAATATTATAATTATTATTATGATTATGATTATTATCATGATTATTACTACACCATATATATAATCTACATTATATACAATCGCTTATATCAAATACCATTAGACACATAGTTATACTTATTATAGATGTACAAAACATTGAATAACTAAATAAACCACTATGAGGCTGGCACCACAACTTAAAACTTTTTTGTTTTTAATTCAAGATAGTTTACTACCCAAATGACTTAAAGTTTACCCAATATTTTTGTGTGTTTATTCGAAAGATTATAATTAAAGGCAGTTACAGAAAAGAAAAAAACAGATTTTTTTACCACACCGTTTAAGAGATATAATTAATTAAAGTTTAGCAAAAATACACGAGCTCTTATGAGTGTCTTTGTTCAATAATACCGGAAATGGAAGGTTTGTAGAAAATTGACAAAGTTGACCCCGCAAAAATAAACATTTAAATTGATAGAACTATATCCCAAATATAGACTGAAAAAATTTCAGAATAATTTACCACGTACTTTCGATGTAATTAATTTTTAAATATTGACATGTGGCTTCTATCTCTGTCGTTTAGCGGAGACACTCTCTCCTCCATATTAACTAGGGGAATAATGACGGCTGCATTAAGCCCACCAATTTCAAATAGTAACTAGCGTTTTTAATGGTATAAAACAATAAAAGCATTGTAATTTTTCAAATGCGGCAGAATTTCACTCAGAGGACTGGAGTACTTTTTAATACTATTTTCGGGATCAGTTGAGCAAATTAGCTATAAAAAAAGAATTCAATTTATTTTTTTTTTTTTTAATATTCTACATTCTATCACATTGCCATATGAATTTTAACCTTTTACAACAGAATCATTATCCAGAATTCAGAGTTAATTCAATACAATTATGCGGACATTGCACATAGGTAGGTATGTTATGAACAATAATATGATAGTGTCTACATAGAAATGCAAGTCTGTGAATTTTTATCATATTTTTACGTACATGCGCATATAATATAAATCAGAGTTTTCTTTCTCACTTTGTTGGCAACACCTAATAATTCAATAAGATATTTACAATTTGTCTCTTTTTTGGTGTGTAATACATTTAAAAGGGTTGAGTGTTGTCAAAGTTTAAAATAATGCAAAATCAGCACCCCGTGATGAGCATTCGTTATCTAGAATTGTTAAAAAATAAATAATAATTTGTATTTTAAATAAAATGTTGAGATGTCAGCTTTATAGCGTTACTAAATATAGTTCAACTATGTGTAGCGGTATTTAGATAGATTATGTATGTAAGTACTCTATGTACACCCATATGAATGCTCTGTAATGCTTATGCATAGAAGATACGGTAAAATATTGATAGTTTTTGGTATCGAGTTGGTCTTGCATACTCAGTCTTGATCTTAGTCCTGCTCAAGTACATCTAGTCTTGTCTAATTTTCTATGCATTTTATAATGATTATTTAAGGTATAAATTTTAAATAACTCACAATTCATAATTAACACTTTATTTCATTCGTGGCTGTATTTCATCGCTGCAATTCTGCATAGTCATAAGTTTACAATTAAATTCAAACCGTATTACTTAATTTTCCTGATTAAAGACACAAATAATGCGTTTTACTCAATGTACTACTGACTCTTATGTCATGTTGCATATTGAATGCATTTATTATGATTTTGGCCTGAGCGATAAGTTTACAGTTGTTTTTTTCTGTATAACTCGAATGTAGCTATATAATAACATACTAAAGTATGTTTATATTACGCATACAAGGCATCTGTGTCTTTGCAGTTTTTTGTACATTGAGTGTTAAAATCTAATGATTGGTATTTTTGCAAGACCACGACTGCAAGACCAAGACAAGCAAAAGTATCGCTATGGTAAAGAGTATATTTTACTTACTAACCATCAACGTTACAAAAACGGACCAATTTTTGTTTTTAAGATTAATTCCAATTTATTAAATTTAATTTTGTATAATTGATAGGTATCAAGACTATTCCTTACAGATTTATAAAAAAAATGAAGAGTTATTGATGCGATAAAATTTCAAAACAAGAGTGGCGATACTACAAAGTAAGAATCGAATAATTTGTGTAACCTCAACCTATAGATTAATGATTCAAAGAAATTGAAACTGTTTAGATACCTCAAGTTATCAATCAATCATTGAACCTAGAGAATTTGTCAAATAAAATCAGAAGTATACCTCTTAATCACAAAATTCTTAAAATAATTTTGTTTCAGTTTCTAAAACTACTGTTGAATTTTCTGTACAACCATTAATTGCTAATATATCAACGATTAATTATGAATTGATGTTTCTTCATTTAAAAAAAGCGTAATAGAAGAACCATAAAGCTTGAAAATGCTATAATTTTTACCCAATTTTTTTATTAGTAAATAAACACAAGTAAACCACGATACTAACAACACAAAGCAGAAAACGTTTGAGGCAGCCGTCTTTAGTGTATCTATTGTTTGCATCTTAGGTAGTAAAAAAACATATTACTCGTTTGCTAGAACCAATGATAGGTATTCATTAAACATATGTTGAAAGTGACATATCTCTATTCTTACAATTAAATAACGATATATCAATGTTTTTCAGATGTCAACATCGTTGATTATGACAAAAAATCGATGTTTTGTTGGCATCCCTACAATGTGAATCGCATATATGTTTCGAATTTCGACTAGTTCAGTTGATCGAATAAACTGAATGAATAAGCTAATTCTATATATATAGTTAAAAGATTGTTTGCTAATTCCTTACTATTTGCTCACCATTGACACTGTGAAAAACCATATTTTATTGGTTCTAAAATACTTCGGCGATTTTGACAATATTATCCGGTGAAATGTAACAAAATTACAGTGCAACCTTAATATAACGAACCTCAATATAACGACGTCCTTGATTTAACATATTCTTCGTAATCTCCTTGAATTGTCTATAAGAGTAAATGAAAAATATATCTTTACATTACAGAGATGTCTTGCGAACAACCTCTTTACAACGAATTTTAATATAAATATTTTTCAACCAAACCTTAATATAATAAACCTCAGTTTACCAAATGACTTGATATGATGAATATTTGCTTGTTATATCGAGGTTGCACTGTATTATGTATACATAATTACAATTATTTTAGTTCAAAAATTACCAATTATATCTCCGATTTTAATATTCTACACTAATTTATTTTATATTTTATGGTTTCACAATAAAATAGGGTAATCGACAAAATTAAACTTTTAAATACATTCAAAAGAGACAGACAGAGATAAATCAAATTATAATTACTTTTACGTTTTGTTTTATCTAAAGATAATTCAAAAGAACAGTTTAAAGTAAAATCTACTCATCTACTCACCGCCATATAAAACAATTCTATATAAATTTTCTAAAAAAGTTTTCAAAACAAGGAAATGGAAAATGTTTTTCTACTTATTTAATTTTTATGAGTATTTAAACTTTAATTATAAATTAAACATATTTATATATACTTGAGAATTTTACATTCTCTATTCTTCTGCGAATTTTATTTTATGTTTGTGTTAAATTAAACTCAAAACAAACCTTTTTCTTTTGAGTTGTTGACATTTTTAGGGTTTTTTTTTTTGAAAAATGTATTGGGTTATAAATTAAAAAATGGGTTATAAATTGGTAAGTCTAGATTAGGGAGATTAAAATATTGTGCCATGAATATGGATGCGGTTATTAGGTTAAAATAATCAATATCTCACAGAATCGGGTACTTTTCGATATCTTTCAGAGTATATTCAGAGGGGAAAGGCACCGCGTCCTTAGTACCCTAGACCTTTTGGATCTCAATGCCCTCTTATAGAACACTCCATCGCCTGAAGTCAAAGATTCCTTCTAACACAAGGAGACAATTATTATATTGATATTATGTTGCTGGTGGAGCCGGTTTATTCGTTCTTATCCAAGCGATGACAGTGTTGTCAATTAACAGTATCTTTTTTTTTATTTTTTTTATTAATTGATCAAACTGCCGCTGCCTGGATTCGAACCCACAATCTCCAGTCTAAGTAGTCAAATGGTATTAATGCTGTTAATCAGTTGGTCACTGAGCTGGTTTCGCTACCTTTAGATGTTGGCACGTTCCTAAACTACATTTTTTTTCAAATCAAAGTATCGTTACTTCTGAAGATTATAGTCACTATAATTAGGTGTTAAAAATGGTTTGATGTTCTTGAAATGTTATTATTGTTTTATTAATATTATTTAATGGGAAATGAGAAAATCGGTAATGATGAAATCGGTAATGATCCTAGATGAAAAATGTTTTTGTTTGTTTTTTTTTTTGACAACCAACTTTTGTTCGAAATATTTTGTGCAAAATTCTTAGGTTGACCACAAATATATATATATATATATATATATATATATATATATATATATATATATATATATATATATATATATATATATATATATATATATATATATATATATATATATGTTTCGAACATTGATGCTGAATCATGTGGCAAATATCTAAGCAATTAACTCTATTAGTTGTTATTAACAATGATGTGAGTGTACAAAAGGATATTGAGCCTAGGAGAGCTAATGTATATTGACGATGTTCTTGTATATACTATGTGTTAATATAAACCTGTGAAAGCTCGTCTTTATAACATGAAGGAGTTATTCTGTTGTGCTAACAATAAAAATCATTGTTTAGGTTGTTATAGACATTATTAATATATTGATAATAAAGTTGATATTGCATTGGATAGAATGAATTATCAACAATTCATTCACATGATCTGTTTATGTTTCAATAGATAACATAAGACAAAATAAGTGGTTATAGTTTGCTCGAATAGACCCGAAATACATTACATCGAAAATTATATCTTGTTTAATAGTTATATTTCAATTATTCAAACGTTGAGCTGGATATGTTACGGAAACCATGCGACAGACATAATTTAGTTTGAAATTTATTTGGAATTTTGGAATTTCAAATACAGCTGATATATAATACCGAATAAGTTAGACGTATAAAATTATTTTTTGAGATATAAATTAGGTCAAGCAAAAAAAATAATCTAATAGAATAGAATTGATTGACCAAAAGGTTTCTACTAAACAACTTAAAAAATAAGAAAGTGCTTTGCTGTTGACAAAAGTAATCTTTTTGAACAAATATAATCCTAAAACCACTTTGACAACATTAGTTACATAATAAGATAAATACTGATCTACTTGAGAAATTATAAATAGAAAAAAGTCTGACTGTAAATCCGAATTCCACTTGGAACAAAAGTTTTGTTCCCTACACAATAAAAGTCTATAAATATAATTGAATTTAAACCTTCTACAACCACGATGATGCTTTCTGCTTGTACATACCCGTTACAGATATATTATATATATATATATATATATGGTTTTAACTCACTAGAAACTTACGAGTACATCTAATGTGTTTTATTAACTTTCTAATAAAATATTATTGTTTTATCTCGAAAATTGAAAAAATGTTCGTAGTTGAGAAAAACGTTTTTTACACAGAGAGTAGTGGAAATTTATTATACATAGAATAAGGATTAAAAAATATTGGCAGGGTCTGTTGATAAAAGTGAAAAAAACTTAAAATTTGAAATTTCATAATGTTAAAATTAAAATTACCAACATCAATCTGATTTTCACATCTATTGACACTCTGAACTACAATTATATGCATGTTTACCTGGATTTTTAGTATATTACGGGCTGTACTACATCATGACAAAATATAAATACCATTTGAAATAACAATTAATATACAATCATATATCAGTTGTATGTGTACAGATATATTGGTATAAGTATGTCGGTGAGGCTGCGCATGTGCCAGTCGATGACGCGAACCCATAAGATTTTGCTCTTCCAAAAATGGCCCAACGCGGTTAAAGAAGTTTTCACTTCAATAAAAAGACCTACTGCTAATACACATTAATTAATCGATGTCATCAAAGATTATTAATGTTACAATTAAAGCTTTATACATATCATGTTTTTAAACAAATTGTTTTGAATAAAATCTTGTATCAATCGAACAAAGCTTTTGAATGAACAGTAGACATGTAAATGTTTTCATGGACCACTTTACCTGCTAAATAATCGAGATATTTCAAATACGAAGGCTCTGATTATTTTCATTTGAATCGTTTTAATTGCTTTAATTCTTCCTTTATTAATTGCAAGAATCAATTGATCTGTCTAATTAATAAAAGTAGAAGCGAATATTGAAAAAATAGTTTTAAAACTCTCTTAAGACACTCTTGTAAAGATTGTTCAATAAATTTTTTGGTTCGAAATGAGAAACATAATTTTATGGTTTGAAACTTTATTATTCAGTATAGTTTTCCTGAACATCAATACACTTGTTCCAACGGAATTTCAATTCTTCCATCTTTGAAGTGAGAATCGGAAAGAGTTGCAAAATACGCCTGTACAGTAGTTATGAATTCATCATTTGATGAAAACTGCTTTCTATGAATGCATTTTTTTATTTTAGGTGTAGAAATAGATGGAAGTCACTAGGAGCCAAATCTGGTGAATACGTTTTTGTGATAAAGAACATTGTCTTGCAAATTATTCACATACAAAATTCCATTCGCATCTCAAAAAAACTGATGCTACCACCTTCTTGTACAATTTTTGGACTCCAACTCATTTTAGCGGCAAAGAACCAAGTTTATACCACCTTTACCCTCCTGTTTTGATTCAGAATCATGATGATAGACTCAATTTTTACCCCTTGTGATGAACCGACGCTGAAAATCCACGTACTCCTTTCTAAAACGCCCTAAATGTTGCTGAAAAAATGGCATTTGAATGTGTTCCATTCTTAGCTAATGCGACACCCAGTTTGTACACAGATTACTGAAACAAAATACTTCAGTCAAAATATTACTTACACTGCCCTATGAGATGCTTTAAGTTCTACCAAAATCATCCGACTAGTGTATGAGCGTGTTGAATCATCTGACCATGTAAAACCAAGTGGTGCTATCATAAAAATGTGGTGAAATTATAAAATTTTCAAAGTGAAAACCATTATGATGATACCACACACATTTCAATATTAACATTTTAACGACATTTTGGTTGATCAGCTTGCATCGAATTTAAAAGGTTCTTATCCACCACTATACTTATAGATACCTATCTCCAGAATTCGATGTATATAAGCTATCTCACATTCAATTGAACGCATTTCTTTACATAACAACAATATAACATCTCTACCACCATTTAGGGGAGAAATTGATATGTTTTCTCTTCTATATGCTACGGTTTGATTTGGTTTAGGTTGTTGGTATCGTATAGTAGATAAAGTATAGCTTACATTCGTTATATTATTATATTTTGAGATTTGAAATGATGACATTTTCAAATATAAAAATAATGTAACTAACTCATATAAGAAAGGAACTACATAGTTTTATTTCACCCGTCAAAATAATATAAAAATCAATAATTTTCTATTTGATATAAAACACATAGACTGAAAAGTCCCGGGCCTAACAAAGAAAACTTAGTCTTTTTGGTTCAAAATTAGCTTTATTCATCAACGTAATCTCCATCAAGAGCAACGCAATCATTCCAGTCCACTGCATTCTGCATCATCGGTGTCTCTACGACCACGTTTGAAGTCAGCAAACCAACGTTTTATTGTTGTTTCTGATGGAGCGGAGTCCTCATAACACTTTTCAAGCCATTGCTTCGCTTGAACGGTATTTTTGCCCATCAAGAAGCAGTGTTAAATTAAAACACGAAATTTTTTTTGATTCATTGTTTTGAAAATAACAAAAGTAGCGCCACTCTTAGCACAATAACTCACAAACTAATGAATAGAATATCTTGAAATTTTAACAGCTGTCTTTTGAAGATTAGTATTAACTGGAAAAAAGGTGATTGCAATAAAACTAGCACCATTTATGTGTTAGGCCCGGGACTTTTCAGTCCGTGTATTAATAGAGAATATACAATAAAAGGAACTTGCTATTTTACCGATCAAAATGTAAATCTAGATTCAATATCAAACAAAATTCGAAAATTAAATTAAAATTAATTCAAAAACGGATAAATTATATAAACTCTTAAATATTGTTGTCCATCTCCTTCTTGGAAAGAAAAAAAAAAGTTTTATGGGTGATTCTACGAAAAGCGATCTTTTTTATGAAAAAACTCGCATAACAATATTTTTGAATATTAATATAATTTATATAACATTTTTATTCACAATCAAGTCATTTGTGCATACTAATATAATTTATCTTAAATTTTGAAGGAAAGTGTATATAAGTGCCATAGACATTGATAGAACCTCTTATCATAGAATAGAACCCTTATATATAATCACTATGGAGATGAACATGTATGACATAATTTATACAAACTTCTTTTTTTGTTTAAATAAGAATTTTGAAAGTCCATATTTTGGTATTTTTAATAAATAATTTCAAATTCATGTTCGAGAAGTAAAGACGCTTCAATAGTGATTAAGAATGACTTGAGCATTTTCCCTATTGAACCCTTTTAGATGTATATAGAGTGTTCAATAACAGTTGAGTGACTATAGCTATTTCGGTTCGCACCGATTTATTGTCAGAGAATAAGGATGTTTACTGATACTCAATTTGCTATGACTCACACCGAAAAGTTGAACTAGACTCAATACCAGAGCATAATTTGAAAATTAAATTAAAATTTATTCATAAATTAAAGTTATAAGGTATCAAAGATTTTATAACCATCACATTCTTGAAAACAATATTTAACACGGAATATTTATATTTATTTGGGAACAGTTAAAGTTAAGTTTATATTTCCATTTTTGTATAATTAGGAATTTTGAATTTCCGTTTCTTGCTTATTAATACGCTTTTATTAGCTTCAGACGTATGTATGTAACGGAATCTTTGAACATGATTTTGACCCCCTTCAAAACGTCGGATTAACTCGAAATTTGGCATACTTATTAAGGACCGATGACAATTCAATATTTTAAACAGTTTGATCCGTTATCCTTACTAGGATAATCAGGATTAGTGATTTTTTGTTTTCCTGAGACCCGGAGTGTCTGCGTCAAGATCAAGAAGGAAAGTAAATAATAGTTAAAATAAAAAATAAAAAAACACGCTTTTATAGAAAATACCACTAAAAAATAGAAAATAAATCTTAATAAATTTGAAGAAAAAATGATTTTATTGTAAAAAAAGCGTTGGGTCCATGGTATCAATAGTTATAAATATTTTATAAACAGATATGAGATATCATAGTAGTAGGATTACTTTGATAATATTCTCAAAAGCACCTCAAGCTTTTATTTACAATAAAATCATTTTTTCTTACACTATTTTTAATTCAAATTTATTAAGATTTATTTTCTATTTTTGAGTGGGATTTTATATAAAAGCGTATTTTTTTTTTAAACTAGATATTATTTATTTTTAAAAAAATAACTGCAGATCGACGTTTGTGAAGTAAAGACGCTGCAAGTGAAGCAAATAATTAAATCAATATCCGTATTACTTATTTTGATTTTACATTAAAACATTCTAATATTATCTTCAAACTGTATAAAAAGTAAAGTTAAAGGAAATTATTAAAATAAATACAATAGGGAAGATGCGTTTTTAATTCACGAACATAAATTTGAAGTTATTTTTTAAAAATCTTAAAAAATAGCCAAAATATGGACGTTCAAAATTTTTAATTTAACACAGAAGGGGATTTGCATAAATGGTCCTATTAATGTCCATGGCACTTATATACATTTTCCTTCAAAATTAAAGATAAATAATATTTGTATGTACAAATCAGTAAATTTTGAATAAAAATATTATATACATTACATTATAAAAATGTTATATAAACCATTTGAATGAATCCATGAATCAAATTTTGGCACGTTAACCGGAAATACACACACCCAAAATTATTTATGTATCTGGCCAACAGGCCAACTAAATGGTACAAGAAAATCTAAAGCCGCGTACACATATTCAGCATCCACGTGTAAAGTAAGACAACTTTGACGTATAACAGAAACTTTTGCGTAGACATTGCGCTTGAATCATTTCACAAACACCATTAATTGACTAAAAAAAATTAAACTATGCATGTCGAAATCTGTTGTACGTTATCACAACACAATAAAATAGAACACTTTCTCAAGATTAAGAAGGAGTGATGAAAAATGATGAAAAGAGGGCATGGTAGGATTAGATGGAAATTGCGTACTATGAAATTCTACAACCAGATAAAATGGTCGATTCAGATTAGCCAGATTATAGAACGCCATTCAAAAAAAGGGCCCGGCGTTGGCTAAACGAAAGCATCTGGAAATGTGTTCCACTACACATATTTGATAGCTCACCAAAAATCAACCAAACTTGGTTGGGGAGTTTTGATGCACCCACAGTATAGCCCAGAACTATCACCGACAGACTTATCTTTTGTTTCAACCGTTGAAAAACTTCCTTGATGAGATACATTTGTCGGCAAAGGACCCGAAAACCCAGTCAATAAGTATCGATTAAAAATGGAAATTATAAAAAAAATGTTATTCAAAAATTAATAAAAATCGTAAAATACTTTTTAGATAACTCAATATTATTGTGACGATATAGAATTGTATTTCTAAATATCCTGCAACAGAAAATTTCGCTACAAAAACCAGTAAAAATTATGCCTGTGACATATCTGTTTTTGTAGAAGTATGGACATATCCAATAATTTTCTTTTTTTAAATTAATTTGCGACAACAAACCCAAATTTATAAGGTTCTATCTCACATCGATATTTTACTAATATTCTCAGCATTTTTATACGAGACATGTTTATACGTAATATATATTTTGGACATCTTTTGAAATGGGATAAAATTAGATGGGTTATCCAATATGAAAATTATACCACTCACAAACCTTTTTTGAAAATTACAATTTACCGTAGGTAGTAATATATCTTGACACATGACTATTAACTGAATTGCATATATGCGCCTCTGGCTTACCATTTTACTAACTCATGCGTATGATGGCAATATAACTTCACCCTACATTCAGTATTTGTCACGTTTTTGGAATATACGTACGTATCTCTTAGAGATTATGTTTATTACAATCGATATATACAAATCATTTTTCGTATCTATTGGTATGGGGAAAACAATGTTAAAATTGCACCTATATAGAATATTACAATTTTTGTACATACATGCATGCACAAAAATATTTACATTGATAACAAAGACATTAAAAAACGATGAAATGACCTTCAAACGATGTGTGTGTTCATTGATATCAGTCAACAAAACGGTGTCTCCACTATCAAAACTTAAAAAATAATAATGTATAAACATAAAAAATTTTAAAATAAAAGAACCACCTTAAAAAAATGAACTAAAAAGTAAAAAATAATTTTAAATATTTCCGTGTGACCAATTTATAGCTTTCTCAGTCGATGCCAACCAATCAATTTTTTAGCTATGGATACAATGGGCACCGACATAAAGAAAGGTAATTGGTCACAAGGAAAAATTTAAAATTATTTTTTACTTTTTAGTTAGATTTTGAAGGTAGGTCTTACGGGATTACAAATTTTTTAATTTCCCCCTTAGGACCAGTAGCAGATAAAGGCTTAGGCCCATGAGACCCGGGTCTATGACGGCAAGATGACTAAAATTAAAAATCGATTGGGTTTTCCGTAAACTGTAAGACCAAATTTTAATTTATTGCGCTGTTACTATCGAAACATAGTACCATTTTGAGGGTAGAATTTTTTTGTTAAAATAATTAATCAGGCAAGTACTAAAATTTGAAGTATTTAAAAAGGGCGCCATATTGTCTCGGGCCTAGGGCGTCTTCAAACCTTAATCCGCTACTGCTTTGAAGCATCAGATTTGTCACCAAAATGACCACACGGGAAGCACCAAGTTTCAAATAAAAAAAGAATGATCAAAATTGGTTCATCCTGTCAGTCAGTTCTGCAGCCAAAACACTTAAAATTAGTAGTAACAGATGATATTATTTATTTCGATAATAATTTCGATGATATATTGTACCGAATTAGGTACACTCACATAAAATACCCAAATTTGGCTAAAATATGAAAGAAACGTGTATCTTATCTTGGAATTATTATATAAGATGTTCATATAGTGCTTCTTTGAGACCTAGTATCTATAAACTAATTTTTGTGAAGCTTCAATCAGCATTTTATTTCATTTAATGGACATTTAAAAATCGCTATCGTGTTTTAACACATTAAACCTTTTTGAAACTTTGAATTGACCACATAGTTTTAGAAAAAGAACCATTAAATTTCGATATTTAATAATATTTCGTATTAGTCTATTAATAAAACACCAGACGCCACACAAATAAAACCATTTATCAAACCATTTTTTGGTAATAAAATTGAAAATATATTTTGCGAAATGAATCCAATAAGACTATTTTACATAAAATTTTTCAGTGTTCCCGCGAGAATGAGCAAAATATAATGAGTACAAAATCTTTATTGATTGATATATCGAAGATTTGCTTACAAATTATTGGAAGGAAACCAATTATTAAAGTGCAGTATTATCCCGATAACATAATGAACTCTATGGTTTTTAGTCTGTCATATAAATCAGCCTTTAGATACTGTTATTAATTACTTTAAATCGAATCTGTCATATTCTTGTCGTCAAAAGTAATAGTGAGTGTATTTGAAAGAAAAACAATCTTTCATCCTGTAAAATAATTTGATTTATTGAATTTTTTTCTATAGAACAATTAATATTAATTTCGGTGAGCAAAAATAGAATTTTTTTTTTTTAAATCCAAAGAAAATTTTTTTATTGATTTAAGGTTATTATTACATTAATTTTAATTATTTATTATTTAATTTTTTTGTATTGTATATAATTTTATCCTCAATTTGTGAATTATAATAATAATTTAATTTTATAATTATTATATTAACGTATTTGTAATGGAAATTTTTAAGTTGACTCAAAAGTGGACTGTAACTTCATCCAGCGAATGATCTACGTCGATGTGGAAAAATCCACTTACACCATATTTGAAAAACATCTTCTTTAATTAGTTACGCACGTTTGTTTTAGGAAAAAAATCCTTTTTACAGCAGATCTATCTTAAATAACTCATCTCGCAAAAACGGTGTATTAGAAAAAATCTCTTGACAAGTTAGAACTTCAGTCTACATAACAACCTCAAGTTTGTAATGTTTTGATTAAACATAAGCTGAGGTACTATATTTAATCAATGTTAATAAACGGCTACAAAACCTGGGCAATTTCATAAATAATGGGAGATTACGATATCTGTGGCGTGGCCAAAATAACACGAATATGAAGAATACCAATTTTCGAGGTTTCGTCAATTTTTCGAGTTATCAGCGTGTTTATGTCACATTAATACCACAATTTAAAACATGTCACAAGATTTAATTATTATTTTTTGTTAAATGACTATAAATTAAACACACAATTCAAGCACAAATAACCGAAATTTAAATCGTTTAAAAGATATAAACTCTTGTATATTTAATACAATTATTAAAAATACATGTACGCCATTTTCGAATGTTATTAACCCGTGGATTTGTGGGGTGTAGTTTGCACGGGTCGGGTTAGTTTTTAGCCCCTACGTTCAACCTTTGATAAAACAACCCATGGATTTGTGGGTTGTAGTTTGCATGGGTCGGGTATGTTTTTGGCCCCTACGTCCAACCTGTGATTAAACTACCCATGGATAACTCAAAAAATAGACAAAAACTCGAAAATTAGTATTCTGCATTCTTATTTTTGTCCTATTCATAAAAAATCGAGGCGCTACGGATATCGTAATTGAGCCATAAATAATGTAGCTTCAAAGATATGCCAGTTTCAAATTAAATATTTTTGGCAGAATAGGTATGTATCTAATTACACGGTCTGGTATATAGTTTTTCTGATCCAAAACATTTATTAAAAAACGATTAGATTCGGTAGCCTTAATTAATACAAGGTTCCAAATGGTAAATTTAGCAAAAGCCTTGTCTTTTATGAAAAGTAAGTTAAAAAATAAAATAACCAACATAAATAAAGTAGTAGAAACAAGTCGCTTTTGTTCTTAATAATAATAATCATAATTTTAAATACAATCAGGACCATGTTTTTATATACAAACATACAAAATAGTAAGACTGTACACATTATACATAAAACATCTGTTGTCTACCAAGCAAGCTATCTGTTATATAGTTGATATCACTTTCGACTATAGCTCAAATTACCAATTCGATTTACAGCAAATGTGTAATGTTTTCAATTCTTACTATCCTTACAATACAAAGAACGGTTAACTAAAATTATTTAATGTCTCACGCGAATTGAAAGTAATTGTGAATGTGTCGTTAGTTATCAGCGCAACAGTTTTCGCGTCATTATTGGCGACAATAGGTCAATTTCTTGAGTTTTGTTGCTGGTAAAGGATGGCTAACGATCATTTTTACACGTAGCCACAAAGTTAGTTTAAGTGCGTCATTGAGCAAAATTGATCCAATGAGTCCAATGGATCCATGACCCACCTTTAAAACCATAAATATTACAATTTAAATACAAAAAATGTTAAATGGAATAATAATCTTTTTTTTTTTTGTAAACTGTTTGGATTTGCCACAATTTTAGCTCAAATTAAACCAATGCACATATACAATTACAATAGATATTATTATATATGTCTTTATAACTGTATAGACAGGATATTTATAGTATTTTATGAATAATAATTAAAAAATAGTTCAAACAATGATACCCAATCATAGGTCGAGTATCTCAATAATTAACTCTGTTAGTTGATATATTCACTGGTTTTAATTTATAATTTTATGAATGCTTATGATTAAATATTTATCAAACATTCATACCTAACCATATTTGGAGTATCTAAACAAATAACTCTGTTAGTTGTTATCTTCCCTTAATAGACGCAAATTATTATAGTTCAGTATTAAAATCATATTTATAACATATTATTAAACATATTTTTCACTCAATATAAAATTGTAAAAAAAAAAAAAATTAAACTTCCTGCAGATGGTTTGATCCTAGAAATATATATGTATAGATTATTTAAAACTAATCCTTAGGGAAATATTTTTATATAACTTCTATATAAGAACTCTTATATAGAGAAGGTATTTACCATATGATAATAATACTAAAAAAACATTAGAGAAATTTTTATTCAAAAATAGTTCAACCATTATATTAAAGAAAGAAAAAAAAAACACATATTAGAACTTTCACAATTTCTCTTTGTTTTTTATTCTTTATATATTATTTTGCATACATGTTGGTTAAAAATACATGGTGGTGAAAGAAAATGGTACACTTTAAAGCTGTTTAATTTAAGTTGAATCGTATGGTTTATTTTATCGTTTATATTTTTTTGTTTAATAAATATTATATTATAAATGTACTGTGTCGTATTGCATACCATAAATAGTATATAATAACCTTCAAACAACCAATCAAATTGTTGAATACAAATGTTCACGTAACACTTTTCTTTACAAACAATGGACTAACGAAAACGATTCAACAATAATATATTTATCTGGATAAATTAGACAGTTGTTATCTCGCTTCATCAGCATTTTCTCGTTCCTACTTTTTTAACTCGTACTAAACTTATAAATCTTCGTTGATTTAATTATAACGTCTTTCGACAGTGATACTTCTGTTCATTCTATCTATTCAGACGTCGCAAAGATCTATGATCAATCTTTCGTAAAAAATTGTCTTACTATTATTGTATTGCTAATTGCTTACGGCGGTTGTACTTTAAAAGTACTTTAAAAGTTTCCCCACTGAAAATGAAATGTATATGAAAATAAAATATAGAATTTCTACTATAAATATAATTATACAACTTAGATGTTTTTAACAACTTTAGTTGTATTAAAGAATATATCAATTTTACAGCAGTATAGAAATGGCATTTATATATCAATAAATAAACTAACTATTATCGTAAGTAAGAATTAAAAACGTTACGAATTTTCTATATCTTTTTAGTTGATCGAAATTTGAAGATTATGACTTAAATCTTAAGGTAGTACTCTGTTAAAAATTTTGATCGGGTATTTTGAACCATGAATAGTGTGAAATTTTATAAATGAAGGAAAATTTGATTTATTTGACATGTCAACTATCTTTTGATATCTAACTATCTATCTATATATATATAAAAATCAATGCCACTTTTCGTTGTAATTTTATAACTCAAAAGGGCTCACAATCCAAACCAAATGTTAGGCTCTGTTCGGACTTTGAGCGGTTCTTCATTTATCACATTTTTTGTTAGAAATGAATTCAATAAATGGCGAATCATTTTGTAAATGGGGATTTAGCTGTCAATTTGTTGATTACCTTGGAAATGTACAACGAAGCTTTGATAATTATTATATATATATATATATATCTACATATTATAAATAAATATTTATAATATGTAGATATATATATATATATATATATATATATATATATATATATATATATATCTACATATATATATATATATATATATATATATATATATATACATATATATATATATATAAAGCATAAGTATAATAAGGTATGACCGTAAGGTTTGCATTTATTTGTACAATCGAATATAATCAAATTGAATATTCACCAAAACCATGTATATGACATATTCCAATAAAGTAGGTGGATTTTATTTCTTGGATGCACCGGATGGTTCGTTATATCATTGATTTTAGCAACTATTCGATCGGAAAAGAAAATGCATTGACACTTGCATCTTCGGAAATTGCTGCTATATTATTATTAGGTGGTTGGACCGCACACTCTGCATTAAAATTGCCATTGAATGTATAGGTGATTGAAACTACAACTTGCAACTTGAGTGTACGCTGGCGAATAAAAAATCACTAGAAGCATTTAATCGAACAATGCAAGATTTACATGGTAAACAACAGCTTTTTGGTGGTGCTTTGATATTACTGTCAGGGAATTTTCGTCAAACATTGCCTCTCATTCCTCGATTAACTCCTGTTAATGAAATTAATGCCTGTTTGAAGTCATCAGTTATTTGGATATATGTACAAAAATTGACACTGAACAATAATATGCATATTCACCTACAAAATGATCCAGCTGCAAATGAGTTTTCAAAACAATTAGAAATTGGTGATGGCAAAATACAAATCGACAGTATCAACGGATTGATCGCTGTTACGAACAATTTTTGTACAATTGCGCAATCGATAAATGAATTGATTGAATGTGTTTTTCCGAATATTCTTCAAGATAACAGAAATCATGATTGGTTGAGAGAACGCACCATTTTAGCACCGAAGAACATTCAAATCAATGCCATTAATTTTCAAATTCAAGCGAAACTGCCAGGTGTAGTCACGACATATTAATCAATTGACAGTGTTATGAATCTAAAAGAGGCAATGAATTATCTAATTGAATTTTTTAATCCATCAAAACTGTGTAATGGCACCAGATTGGCAGTAAAAAAGTTATTGCCAAATTTGATTGAAGCACGATCTTAACTACTAAATGAAAAGGAGAAGTTTGATACCGCGTATCTCTATGATTCCAACTGATATGCCATTTGAGTTCGAACGATTACAATATCATGTGCGTTTATCATTTGCGATGTCCATCAACAAGGCCCAAGGGCAAACACTTCACGTTTGTGGTGTGAATTTGGAGGAAACATGTTTTTTACATGGCCATCCTTTATGTTGCCTGCACAAGATTTGAGACAAACTAACATTAAAATAATTTCATCATGATCGGATAAACGGTTCACGAAATATTACCATTTCAGTTATCCAAATGTTTTGGATTAAGTTTTAAAATAGCACTTAATAAAATATTTTTTTGTTTGAATAAATAAATTTTAGGTCCCAATTAAATTTTTTTTATTATTTCACTTAACATGTAGCGAAGCATGTACCGGGCTGCTAGTATTGATATAAAAACGGGCGGTGTGCATGTCAGAATTTTCCTCGAAAAACATTATTTCAAACAAATATTAAAAATCCTGATTTTTTTTTCAGATCAAAAACTTATCTTAGGGATTCAGAAAATAGCACAAAATCTTTTAAAATAAACGAACACGATATAATTCACTATTCATTAATTATTATTTTAGATTAAATCTACCTAGCTGGTTGAACTTTACCTATTATTGTAGATTGCAACAAATTACCTATTATTTTAGAATCAAAAACTATTTTTATTTGTGTATTTTTAATTTAAATAATAAATTTTTTTTAAATAATTTTTTTCTTTAAAATTTTGGTCTACTTAAACCAAAAAAATAAAAAAAAATATTTTTCAAAAAAAACATCTATTTATAAATTTTTTTAAATTTGTTTATAATAACCTTGACATATTACGTAAATTTAGATCTATAAATGCTTAAATTTATAATACCTATGCTTTAATTTATTTAACTGTTTATGACATCAGACTACAAGTACGTCATCTTGCTGTAGATTTGACGCCATACAGTTGTCTTTGTTTTTTTCTACAAATTAGCATATTTGATTCAAAACTGATGTTGTGCAGGATGTGAAGGTACTTGATGAGTATACAATAATCGAGGACCACAACGTTTCATGCTCCTCATTTACCTGACTTTCATTCGAGATCTTTTTAATTTTCTTCTTTTAAAAATACTGAAATAAAAAGTTATATTAATTCCGAGTTCAGAAGTATTGTATTTTGAATTTTGACATTTTGGAGCTTTTTGAGCAGTTTTTTTTTCATGTACGTCAGTCCGTTTGTCTGTATGTGTCTGTCAGCTTGTTGGTCTGTGAAACTGATTCAGGCGACGCACATAATTGTACAATCGATGATCGATTATTCATAAATTTGTGGTAAACAATAGCGGAGATGTTCAGGATGGGCCCCATTTAAAAAAACTATGAATTACCATTCAGAGAACCTATTTGGGTATATAGCACTCGAAATTTACCCTTTTTTGTCGAACCACTAATCCGATTTTGATGAAATTACATATGTATATGCGTGGTATAGTTTTGAATCCGTAACTTTGTTAAAATTGATTATTCTGGAAAAAAATTAAACATAAAAGTTTGTATCAATCATTAGCAGTGTATTTTTATGATACATATTTCTTTTTATCAAATTTCAAATTTTCTGCCATTGCTTTTCGAACTTAAATAAAAACTTCTTTTAATTTTCCTACAAATTGTTTAACATGTATCTACAAAAATATTTCACGTTTTGTTTGTAGATTATTTTTATGCTATGAATTCTTTTAAAGTTGTTTGGGTAGATACACATCACGGAAAAAGTGTATGGACTATACTGATTATATTAATGGACCATTATAGTTTTATAAAAATAAAAAAAAAAGTTCCAATTCTGTTTAATTATATCTTAAATTACAAAATTGTAATAAATTTTTTGGTTTTCAAACACCTTTTAAAATCAAATTATCAATATTTTAAATATTTTACAAAATAACTTTTGCCTCAGCATGTAGACATGAATCATACGGAGTATGATTTAAAATTTTTATTACAAATTTAAATCATTTTCAAACATTAATTTAATAAAATCTTATATTATTTTATCATATGAAATCTACTGAACATCGTAAATAATTATATAATTCAAATGTTGGTATAATCGTCAAAGATGATATATTTCGCTCTCTTTAATCGTAATGTTTGTGTTAACATACGTTCTTTATCTATAACGTGTTAAATTAAAACAATAACATTTAAAAATATGGTTTAAGATCTGTATATTAATCACTTAAATTCTTTAATTGCCTAAATCATGTTTGTATTAATGGTAGATTAAAATAATATTCCACAAAGTTTTATTTTAAATGAGTTAAAAACACCAACTGCAGGTAACTATAGGTCTTAGATGACGACCGGACTTTATTTTAAAATAATTAATTTATTATCCAATAAAAGCGACATTCATTATCAGCCAGTTTTTAATTTTTTTCTCGAAAACCGTTTAGTGATGAATTTTAATAAATTTATACTCAATTAGTTCGTTAGAGTCCAAGTTACTTACTCATTATAAAAGTTTGAAATTCCTGTTTGATTTTCAGTAAATAAAAATAAATAAATTGAATCAGTTCGGCTATATTGGATCTCAATAAGATTACATTTAAATTACAGTTTTTTTTAAATTGCAAGAACTTTTAAACAATTTAGTGAATCGGTTTGTAATTTTTCCAGAGCATTTAGAATGAAATGATGAGCGTTTTATTAAATTTTCATTCGTCTCCTACCATATTTATATACTTTCAAACATCATCAAACAAAAAGTTTAACCAATTCCTTTTTCAACTACATTTTTTCGTTTTTTTCAACCTTAATCTTTAAGCTATCTAATTAAATTAAAAACCTTTTTGCAGAGAATTTTAAGAGCTATAGTTAAGAATGAAATTGCATTGAATTCTTAATTTCTGGAAATAAAAAAATTAATTAATAACTTAATAGAATTTTTGTTCTAAACTGAACACTTTTTTTTAAACTGAAAGGTTAAAACTTGTATGATATATTTTTGGCACAAAACTCTGAGCATGGTTTGCAATAAATTTCAAAATTTGATGGTACACCATTTGCTAAGATACTAACTTGGATAACTTAGGTTATTTTTACTATAACTTCTTTAGCTTTTGAGCTTCTACGACACAATGATGACAATTTCGAAATGATTCAGTGAGTTTTTCCCAAATTATATTTCGTTTTTCTGTTATTTGACGATAAATGGCAGTATTTCAATTTTTCTTAAACTAAATGCCACTTTCAACGATTTATAATTTGGTTAATATTGCATGGATAGAAATAATTTTTTATACTAATTTTAAAATTTCCGAGATATTCATGAAAATTGTACAAAACATGCATATTTTTTAAATACAAAATCGACATTTTGAATCACGGATATAACTCAAAAAGTATTCACTTTTCGAAAAAACTTTATAGGACATTTCTTTCTTAAAATAAGCTATTTTATCGTATATTTTAATGTTAGGATTTTCTACGCCCAGGTGGGGTGGCATACACCCCATTTTTAAAATCGTGGACTTTTTCAATTGCTGAACTTTGTAGTATATGACATGAGAAATTCATAAAAGCAAAAAAATTCATTCAAATCCATTCCCTATAAACGGATTTCGCCATTTTAGACTTAAATTGATTAATTACACTTGACTATATGGTTTCAAATATTGTCAAAATATGTTGTAAAATAATATTTACCCTCGAGTTTCTCTGGATAATTGAAATTTGTATCGTAGATTAACAATAGTTAAACATTTTACTTGATTTAACACACAAAAATTAAAAAATTAAAAATAGGTTCGTGTACTTATGTACGTGCATCAGAAGTTATACTTCTTTGGCATCATTAAAAAAACAATTTATAATTGCATGCAAATAATTAATTACAATAAAATAATAAAAGGACTGGAGAAGGATAGTCAACACAGTCAATAAAGTTCAATTTAAATTTTGAAAAATTCAATAAATAAATATATATTTTCTTACATAAGTCATAACAACAGCTTCAACCTGTGAATTTTGTGTGACGGTGATGTACGTGCATCTTAAAATTTCACTCTCATCAATTTTTTCATAACGCGTCTAAAGAAGTATAACTTCAAAAATACAAATTATGTTGCTATCCGAAACTTTCGATGATCTCGTCTCGGTTCCGTTTCGAATCATTTTTAATAATTTGATCTCGATCTAATCTTGTACTATATTTTACAATTATTTTCGTTTATTTTGAATAATAATGTTATAAAATTGGCTTTAAATTTTAAAAGTCACATACTAATTAAATCCTTGCATAGATAAAAAAAAAAAACCAAATTCACCTCCCATCGATTTTACGCCTCCACACAAAAACCAAATCTACCCTTCTCAATAACAATAATAATAATAATTACAATCATCAAGAGAAAACAAGAGAGAACGCGGTCGGGCGGGCGGGCGGTTGGCATATTGAAAGTGATTGCGTCATCAACATTATGAAAGTGATGGAGGATTATATGATAGAATGAGTATGGGACACCAAGGGGTGGTTTTTATAGGGTGAATTAGAGTATATATTACAAAGGCTGTTGTATAGGGGTTGAAAAATATGATGAATATTACATTAGACAACAACATACCATGAAAATAAGTCAATTTCAGATGTAGAAAACTAAACAAAATAAATAACGATCGAAAATTATATTTTATTTTTTTGAAATATCTTCTGCTCAATATAGACTTGTTTAAACAAAATAAATAATTTGAGAGTATGTAAAAACCGGTGAGCGAAATTTAATTTCATTTAGAAACGTGGTTTTGTGTTACTCACTCCATCTTCCAATTAGATTCAAATTTGTTTGTTTGTTAGTAGAATGATCAAAAATGGGTTTAAATTGCATATTTCGACAATAAAATATCATTAGTTTAATTTTTATTGCATCATTTAAAAAATACAGCCATATTTCACTATATCAATAGGCAGAAATTCCTCAAGAAATAACATTTAAGTGTAAATAACTTTTCTCGAAATATATTCAGATTATTGTCTGGGAAATTGAGATAATTATTTAATAAAATTGATTTTAAATATCAATTAATTACAAAATCTTAAAATAAATCGAAAAGTATATAAGAAAAATTCCAATTGAATGAAAATGGCATGTCTAAAAATCATTAATATACGTTTACCAAAAAAAAAATAATTGTGCTCGCCGGTTTAAAATATACTCACAGTCCCAATTAATTACAAAATCTTAAAATAAATCGAAAAGTATATAAGAAAAATTCCAATTGAATGAAAATGGCATGTCTAAAAATCATTTATATATAGCAAAAAAAAAAAAAATAATTGTGCTCGCCGGTTTAAAATATACTCACAGTCCCAAGATAACAACACAACCAGTAATATAATTTCAATATCTTTATGTACTAAAAAAAAAACCAGTTAAAAAACAAAATCATCGGCCAAATGTTTTATTATATATTTCGTGTTTAAGGGCAAACAGACACACACACATACATACACAATACATATAGTGAGACAAGAATAGGCCCTCTTTAAATACATACAAAAAAAAAACTTAGTATATAAGGAATATATTAAAGTTTCGTGTTGTATATAAGCATCGAAAACCTATTCAAAATGTTTAGTATATAAGGGTTTAAAAATATAATATATTCCAAATGTATAAAATATATTGAAATTCGGTTGTATTCGTATATCTTCGTTGAAATTTCAAAAAACAAAAAAATATATTTATATGTAGTACTTACACACAGTGTTGAAGTAAGTACAGTATTATAGACGAAGTACGATAATGTAGTATTGTATATTAGTTAAAAAGAGATAGATATAGTTTTGTCATCTATCTTTATTGCACATACCAGTTAATTATATAATGTGTACTTTGTTTAACCAGTTGTTTAAATATGTTCTGTACAAACTGTGTGTAAAGGGCGAACATGGTATGAGTGAATGTTTCATTGTGTATACAATTTTAGATTTCAGCAAGGGTTTGGTATTATTTCTTTACTCAAACAAATTTTTGTGCAATTTTATTATTTTACTTTTGGCAATTTATATGCTCAATAATAGTTACGAAATTACGTACCTACGTTACAAGTTAAGTACCAATATATGCACAAGATTGTATATTCATTCAAATAAAATATAATATCCAATGGCTCCAAATAGATATGTATGCTATAAATAGTCCAGTACGTATGAGAAGTAATATTCCGATGAAGTGCTGCTTGCAGTAATGCATCCGTCATAAGTTTTTATCGTATCCGTCAATAGATCAAATTTGATTAAATGATTCAAACTTCTTTCTCTCTAATTGTAAACTGACTATCCAATAGTCCTTGTCCTTTTCAATATGACGTACGTCTACTAAAATTTTATACAATAAAATTTAATAAAGTTATACAAAAATGAGTATATAAATACATACAATAATGTATGTCTTATTAACTTATGAACACGTTTTTATAACAAAAAATAAGCATTTGAACATTAATATTCAAAAGTTTATAGGATATTTAAATATAGAAGCCTAATGTTTTTCGTCCTTTCACGATTAACCTTTGAATATTTATCAACCCTGTCATAATACTTGCCTGTTTGCATGAATATAACATAACATAACAACGGTACGGAGAAACGAACAACGAACAGCAGTTGACGCTCTACAAGTTTTGTTCCCTTTACTGAAAATAACGTATAATGCTATCCTTTTTTATTGCATTATACTATTTCACTCTACATTTGCGTCTATCTGTCCGTTGATTTGTATTACTTGTACACAATACACACATAACTAATATATTGTATATACAGTAATTTTGGTGTATAAATGACTATAAAGTCGCTTAGCCTTTTTTCTTTAAAACAGTTTTGTAATTGTTCAATTCATACTTTAATGTAATGATCTCTCAAATAATTTGAACACTCTTTATGGCTTTAGAAACAAAATTGTTCTTCTCATACAAGTAATAAATCTAAATATTTAGACTTCGATAAAATATATTCTATAATTTTATCGTTAAAAAATTTATTTTTTTTGCAGTCATTCCATCAAATGATGAAACAACGGACTAGATTTGGAGAGTAGATTGTTCACACACTTTTGAAAAATTCCTTATGCTATTTTTGTCCTAAAATATCAAACTAGCAAAATTTAATGTATGCCAAAAGTTAATCATTAACCAACCATACGCATTTCCACAAAATTTAAAAAAATCAATTCTATAAAATTTTTGAAAACTCTCACTTCTTCAACTATCTTCATTCTGTGTAGGTCCAAATCGAAAATTGAATGAAAAATATATAGAAAAATCGTTGTACTTTTCCTTCAATGTTCCTTCGAATGTTCTATCGAAATTGGATAAGCAGTTAGCAGTATTAGAAATAATTAATCATTGAAAATCTAATAGGATACAAAAGCTTATTTCCGTATGTACTTGGATTGTTAACGTATTTTAAAAATGTGTCAAGTAACTTAATGTTCAACTTGATAAAATTATATATTTGAAGTACAGTTTTAACATAGGCCTCTGTGAACTGATATTGGAATATTGTTAGATTACATAAAATGTACGTTTCATAAAAACCAGTTAAACTTTCATATGTTAAACAAAGATAAATGTATATATTATTGTTCTACAATCGTATTTCTATTTCGTTTTATTCTAAATATATATATCCACATATATATTTGTATATGTATGCGTATGTGTTAGTGTGTGTGTATATATTTTATATTTTTCGTTTGGATAAATACAGGTTGGTACTTTCTGTTCAAATGGAACCAGCTGGCTATTTTTTATGCTATGTATGATTATAAAGTTTGTTCATAAATATCGATTTATTATTTTATAATCAGTTCTCGTGTCTATAAGCATATCATATGTTTTTTGCTAATACTCATAAATTCACAAAAGTTTTATTAAATATACATTTATAGGGTTAGAATGTAATCCGATAAATGGTTTTTTCATTTGTAGAGCCAAAGTTTTTTCAAAATATTTAAGTTTTTGGATAAACCAAGCATAATGGATGAGTATGTTGTGGTAATCAGTTATACGGAAAATAACGATCTTGTTGTGTATAATGTGTTGGAAATTTTGTTTTTTCACTTGCTTAAGTTTTGATGCAATTACGCAACTTAAAGAATCAGTACGTGATATTTTTGTATGCTGATAGACTTCCTAACTGGAGTAGGACAGAAGCTCAAACAAACTTCACTTCAATTGTCTCAACTTAGATTCCAGTATATCTATCTAAGTTTAGCGTCTCAATAATTTCTTTTACATCATAGTAGTTTTTTTGTTGAAAAATAATTTGATTTTTACGTCGGTAATATTCATAGAAGTTACATTTTTCAATAGCACAAAAGTAACATTGCTTGTTCGGTAAGACGATGATCTATTTACTTGGATAACTTGTCTTATTACCACTTTTTAAAATATTACTTTTAAATTCTTGAATTTGATAGGGATGGAGAACAAACTTGGTTTGGATAATTTAGGATTTTTTCATTTATATATCCTTTTTCTGTGTGCACTTCTTCTCTAATTCTTTTGGAGCATAAATGACTGTTAATGTTGGTGAAATTAATTATAGTTGGATGAAAATGCCCCGAGCAAACGATGAAAATCGGCTTTGTATTAATGGTTAGGGAAAAAGGCCATAGTATGTGTCGTTTAAAATTCATTTATTTTTCAAATCGATAATTATATTCATAAAATGCTTTCTTTGAAAAAGATGAAATGGAATTATATTGAATATAAATTTTGATATGGATTTTAAAGAAGTATTATTCTCCAATCAAAACGCATGTTTTCTATATTTTTATTTGATGGTTTTGTATTCAATGCACTTTATCTATCTTGATTTAGTCAACCCGTACCTCTTAATTTTAGTGTACTCCAAATCTGAGGTATAATGTAATAAAATTATTACTTCAAAACTATTTATTAAATTTCATACTGTAATTTGTTCATGAAAAGGCTTATTTTAAAATCGTACAAAAAATGTTAAATCAAATATTTTGTTTAAAAAGCTAAAACCACTTTTTTGTATCACTATTTTGCTCTACTATTTTTAAAACATGTTGAATTAATTTCAATTCAAATTTTTTTAAATCCTTAATTCAAAAAGTGTGACAACTTTAAAATCAACTGTATATATTTGTCTCGCGACATACTCTGCCTGTTTTTCAACCTTGTCTGTTCATATATGCATCTCACTCAGAGCCGCGTATCGTTGTGTCGACTCAATTGTCGGCAGTTCACCATAAAACTTACCATGTGAAAGTTGTGTACGTACCAATTGAAATAAACTCCGTGTGGATTATAATATATAGAAAAAGTTCAACAAATATAAAAAAAAAATTAAATTCTAATTAAAAAAAATAAAAGTTATTTAAAAAGTGTATTAAATTTTTTTGTTTCAAAGTGATGTGCAAATAGTGTAACATACATAAAAATTTGTGTAATTTAACAACAATTAAAAACTATTTAATTGTTGAAATACAAAAATGTTATGCATTGTTGATAGTGAATAGTGTGAATTGTTTGTGCCCAAAAAGGAATAATAAGTAAAAAAAAAATTTATTTGTGTCGTTTTTATTTTAAATAATTAAAAATTTCAAAATAAAAAGTTCTGTTTCTGTGTGAATGTGTTGTGTGTGTATAATAAATATGTGTTATCACTTCACTACACTATACTTCAAATAATAATAATATTGTGAAAGTGAGATGGGAGATCAACAGTTCTTACTTATTATTATTAGTAGTGACTCGACGGCTTATATACTTCACAATAAATATCGTCTTTATGTACTCACAAACAAAATAATATAATATATATATAATGTGGTATGACGTCATTATATATTATTATTTTTTTAATTAACAATTGTGGTGGTATTATTGAGAAGAAGAAAAACTAAACGAAAAACTATGTAAGTATTATTATTTGATTTGATTTTTTTTGCGTTTTATAAAATAACGGTTTTTTATTTAGTTCTGTCAAATTCATATAAAAATATATGTATTTCAATTGTTTTAACAATTATTTTCTTTGTATTTACGCAAAACTAAAAGTATATGATAAAATCATGGTTTTATGTATTTATGTATTTTATGACTTTTTAGATTTGTGCCATTTTTAATAAAAGATTTTTTGTCTTTCATCAATTTTATATACTATATCAGAAGAAATCCATTTAGGAATAGAAATTAACAGTTTTTGGTAAAAAACGTGATGGGTAAAATAAATATTGATTTGTATATTTCTTTTTAATTTTACTTGATATGCATTTTATAAAAAGCAATTGTTTTTTTTGATCGAATCCAGTATTTTAGGGTTGTCCATAAAATGCGTATTTATATATAAAATAGGGGTGGGGATAGTTATCGTTTAAACGCGGGATGGTATAGAAATGAGTTCTTAAAAGGAGTAGTTTGTACTAGCTCTGGAGGGGTAGTATATGTCAGGCAAGTAGGCCTTTCTATGTCTTGTTTATCCGATCCCTTTTGTCACCGGTTTATTATAAAAATTTTGTGCCGATGGTGGGATTCGAACCAACAACCTTTGTAAATTTCTGTATAAGAATTGGTGGCTCGATTACGATATCCATGGCGCCTCGATTTTTTTATGGATTTTGGTAAAATAAGACGAAAATGAAGAAAAGATAATTTTCGAGTTATCCATGGGTTGTTTAATCACAGGCTGAACGTAGGGGTCAAAAACCAACCCGACCCATGCAAACTACACCCAACAAATCCATGGATTATTAAGAGTCAAAAATGGCGTACTCGTATATTTTATAGTTGTATTAAATATACAAGTGTTGATTTTTTTTAAACGAATTAAATTTCGGTTATTTGTGCTCGAATTGTGTTTAAATTATGGTCATTTAACAAAAAGAAATAATTAAATCTAGTGACATGTTTTAAATTGGAGTATTTATGTGACAAAAACACGATAATTTCTATAAAAAAACAGTGCCAATAACTCGAAAAATAGGCGAAAACTCGTTAATTGGTATTCTTCATTTTCGTCTTATTTTGGTTTGTTTTATCTTAATTATTCGTCAAATCGTCGAGGCGCCACGGATATCGTAATCTCCCCGTATAGGGCTGTAATGCTACATGCAAGGTATACGGCTTCGTAGACGATGAATAAAAATGCTAAATTTTTATGGAAAGTGGTTTTTCTGAATAGTTCTTAGGGGATCTCTCTTCTATTGCTCTAAAATTATGCTTGTTCTACTCTACCATCTTTCAGATTGTTACTGAGTGATAAATTCGTTTCTAAAGGGTTCGTATTTAATTTTCAAAACCTAATGTTGTATTTTCTATGTTTTTTATACCTGTATACAAGATACAGGTATAAAAAATCGTCATAACAAATATTGATTCAACTCAATTGGTATCAATATTAATATCATGGATACAATTTGATTGATCAATATTCTTCATTAACTTACTTAATTTTTCGTTCTCTTTTTAATTTGAGTTATTGAGATTAATGAATTCACATAACACAAAAATAGATTAATCAGGTGATTTTGTGTCACAATTTTTGTATCTTCAATGCTGTCATTTTTCACATAAATATTATTATAAAATAAAAAAATATTATTTGACTAGTACTCAAACTGTCATTAGATAATACCAATATGAATATCAAAATATAAACCTGAACTGTCAACTTTATTTTTTATATCGTGAATTATTTATTTATTTTTTTTTAATTTTAATATAAATAAATAAATTATTTCTTTAGAAAATAAATTTAATATTATAAAAAATATTTTTTATATTTATTAATGGGATACCATTACTATTTAAAACGCTAGTTACTATTTGAAATTGGTGCGTTTAATGGAGCCGCCATTAATGGAGGAAAGAGTGTCTCCACTAAACGACAGAGATAGACGCCACATGTCAATATTTAAAAATTAATACGTGGTAAATTATTCTGAAATTTTTCC
The DNA here is from genome assembly GCA_020423425.1 of Chrysopa pallens. Lineage (NCBI taxonomy): Eukaryota > Metazoa > Arthropoda > Insecta > Neuroptera > Chrysopidae > Chrysopa > Chrysopa pallens. The sequence continues at coordinate 60,488,143 of CM035591.1, forward strand.
AGTGTGTTCTATCAATTTAAAAGTTTTTCTTGTGGGGTCAACTTTGTCAATTTTCTACAAACCTTCCATTTCCGGTATTATTGAACAAGGACACTCATAAGAGCTCGTGTATTTTTGCTAAACTTTAATTAATTATATCTCTTAAACGGTGTGGTAAAAAAATCTGTTTTGCATTTAATTATAATCTTTCGAATAAACACAAAACAGTATTGGGTTAACTTTAAGTCATTTGGGTACCAAACTACCTTAAATAGATTTTAGGTTTTATTTTTATATAAAATGTTTCAAAGATGAAAATAAATACTGAATCAGTTTTACAGTTTTTTTTGCTGATTTTTTTTTTAAATTTATTATTTGTTGGCTCATATTTCATAAAATATTGTTTGAAATACATTTAAAAAAAAATTCGTTTTAACCTTTTATTGGTCGCACTATGAGTAACGACTCTCCGCACTTTTTATGCAACGTAAATATTTAAAAAAAATCCATAATTAGTATAATAAATTCAACTAATTCATTGATAAAAGTTGATCTAAAATGTCTTGTTCAACAATTTTGTTCAACTTGTTTTTTTGTTAATATAAGTAAATCGTGAAATCAAGGCGATTTCCTTCATTATGCGATTCCACTCCTATGTAATATTGGATGTACAACCTTGTCCAAAATATTACAAAACATTCTTTCGCTTGTTTTAAACGAGACATAGAAGTGTGGGTTAGAGAGAGAGAGAGAGAGAGAGAGAGAGAGAGAGATAAGAGATACGTTTCAATAAATTTATCATTGCAACAGTTATAGAATCTTTCTATGAACGGTATTTCGATTTTATACGAATCAAAATTAAACATATATTTGTGGCATTATGTGTTTTTGAATCATAGTTTTGGCGTGGCTATTTTCGACCCTGTATGATTGAATTCGTATATGTGCAGTATATTCATTTGAGTATTCACAATTAATTTAATATTCTATTCTAAATCTGACGTCATATTAGTAATTACATATTATATAAACACCCACCCTACGCCCACTCTTACACAACGATATTATATATATAGAGAGACAGAGAGCTTTTATGTAGCTTTGACGTAATCACTTGTAACTGTGACGTTGTTTATAAAAGACTTTTACCTTTCACTGATTCTGTTTTTGCAAATCAATAATGGCGCAAGAGATAAATGATTTCATACTTTTTTTTTGTGTGTGTATATTATCCATAAATTATTGCCTACATATCGAACTTTTAGTTAATATTTAAACTTGAAAAAAGTGTTTGTATAATATTCTATAAGGGATCTATCAACTAATTTAAAATTATACTTTTTTCAAAATTTTTAATAAGAGTTAATGAATATACAAAATGCAGGTATCTTCACACCTGCTGCACCACTGTGTTTGTCCATGTCGAAGTTTGTGAACTTCAAAATTCTGAAGTAATTTCATATATTATAAAACTAAACGAGAAAATTCTTCTCATTATATGAAAGAAAAGCTGTATATTGTTATAAACTCAACAACTTCAAAATATAATATTTAACGATTTTTACATAACGATTACTCTAAGCTTTGAAATTATATAAAAACGGCTTTCAAGCCAAAGATCTGTTCAAAGTTCTTGCGTATGTAATACGCCCAACAAAAATTACTAGTATAGTATCTACTGATTCGTATAGAAATGAGGTTGCATTATAAGGCATTATACAACATTTAGCCTCATTTTTGCCTCCGACATGAAATTGTTTTTTGAAAAATAACCGCTTTGTTTTTGTATTCAATCAATAATACTCCGTTTGTAGACTGGATGAAACCAGGAAGCGATTAGCATATAATTATAACATTTGTACATGATAAAAATTTCTGCACTTGATACAAATTTGCACCGCAACATACGCATCATTGAACCCCGGACCATTCACATGAAAATCACTGCTGAAACAATCCGCTCTGTATTAGTAACAAGTTAAAAAGACAATTTTTAGTATAATTTGAAAGTTTTTAAAATAGTAAATTTTCCAAATCTAGCCATCGTAAAGGGAAAATAAAAATATTTCACATTTCTTCAAAAAGTAACACGGATATTAGATTTAACCTCTAAAGTTCTCATGAGAATCTCTCATACGCTATTTATTTTGTTGAGCCCTCATTAAGAAGCATGCCTCTCATTTTCTATTTGAGCCCCCCACACGCTACATAATGTACGCTCCTTTAAAACAGTATTCAGGTGGGTACTTTCCCATACGTAAATATAAAATATCAAACATGTGATGGTGGCTGTGTTCTTAAAAAGATTTTTTTACAAACAAACGGTTTCTTTTGAGACATTACGCCGGTCGAAAAACTATCGAGGGTTGACAATAAATGAAAATCGCCTGAATTGTCTTCTGCGTCATTGAACATGCATCGATCGAATCACAGGAGTTCTTCACAAATTTCATGTATTAATTTAGAAATAACTAGCTATGTTTTCTATTTAGTGTCACCTCCCCCGCCCCTGATGTATGTAGAGTTTGCGCAACGCATATGTAGTGTAATATACATTTATTAAACTATTAAATCTTAAGAGCTTTGATATATTACTTTGATAGAGATAAGAGATTGTACGACTTTTATATAAACATAGATATTATATTATATGAAATAAAAAACTTTGTGTTATTTTCTCTCTCTCTCTCTCTCTAAAAATTACATTTATTTATGAAATATATCTTCATGTCATTAAAAATATTTAAACTATTTATATGAAATAATTTTAATGCATATGTGTGCCAACATTTTAGGGGGGAAAATATATTCGAATATATATATATATTTTTTATAATATGTGTATCCTTTTTAATATATAAACACGTATATATGTAATGTTGGGCTTAGATGTCAAGCATAGATTAAAATAGTCAATTTATTTAATGTCTATATGAATTAATAAACAGCTTACTTAATCGATTAAACCATATTTTCCAGGGATGCAATAATTTTAAGAAGTCTTTATATTTTTCTACATGATCAAAATCATCAAAATAAATAATTTCGTTAGGGTTAGTGCTACAACTTTTTCTACGAAAATTTCAAAAATTAAAAGCACGGGCTCAGTATAGTTTTTGAAGTACTACTAAAATCATTCTTTTCCCATTGACAATCCAATTTATTTTGATCCATTCAATTACCAGGGAAACGTATATAATTAATTATTTTGGATGTATCTTGTGGAACTTGAGATTTAAGTTCTTAAATAAAACTTAAGATTTTATTCACAATACAATGTAAATTTTTTGCAGAAATACCTAAATATTTTCTATCCTTCTTGTGATATAAGCGACCGGCTTAAAGTACGGTCCTCTGTCACATATGGATACACTATTGAATTCATATATCAAACGTTTGATTTTGCTATAATTGGGACTGTTCTATAACCACTAAAATTGTCTCGATGTTTATTTTTCTCATTATTAATAGTGCGTTTAGTAGCTACTCAATTTTTAGAACGAAGTTGTTTTAAGGGTTTACAGTAGGTTGAAATGACAGAAATATTGTCACGTAACGACAAGCGTATGCCAGTTTCAGTATAAATAGGAAATATGATGTAATAATGTATAAATAAGACACACCTACAAAATTATATTTAGAGTTTCAAAAATAATCCAAAAAACTTCCTTCTAGACAGGAGTCTCCTCACCACACAACGTTTTTTATAAGAAAAAATATATCACATTGGCCGGGAAACGCTCCCGATCCTGCCGGTTACAACTGATTTGTTATTTAACTATGGTTTTTTCTGAGTAACCTCTTCACTTTCGTATATTGTTTATCTATACTTAAAATTATATGATTAATACAACAAAAGTTGTTTAAAACATCAAAAGTTGATATTTGATGGAAATAAAAAAAATTGGTTAGGCTAATAAATATGACAATGGATATAATTAATTTATAATGGCGCCAAGGTTAATCTTTATCTGTATTTTCTATTAAAACATGAATTAATGGATTAAGTTAAACATAAATTGAAATTGAATTAAACAGGTTTTATTATTTATGTTACTTTAGCACAGAATTATAAGACATGTAAAATTGAGATGTTCATATAGACTGCCAATAAATAAATCATTTTTGGACATAGAAGCCTTTACAAACGATAGAAAGTGAAAAATTATAGTAAAGTGAAATCCATTCGAAACGGAAGAGAATATAACAAAAATGAAAGGATTAATAATTTACGGGCGATCGATCTGAGTTCAAGAAGTGGAAGGGAATGAGTTTTTAATGGTAAAACATGGTTTATCTCGATTTCCGGCAAAACTACAAATCCTATGGTAAAAAGTTAAATGGAAAAGTTGTAGATAATAAAAAGATCTACAACTTTTGTATTTACTCTATTTTCACAAAACCTCAAAATTTGATTTCGATTGAAAATAAGGGTGTTTTTTCGATTTTTATTCACAATAAGGTTTAAATTTAAAAAATTACAGTGTATTAGGAACATAGAAATGTAAGTTTTCATCAAATTTCGTGGGGAAAAAAATTTTTTTTTGCAGGATAGAAATGAAACACCAAAAACATGGTTATTTCAATTTTTCATATAAAAGTTAAATGCCATTTAACTTTTTTTTTACTTGACTTGTAGTTTTACCGGAAATCTGACCCCCTTCCACTTCCCGACCTTTGATCGCCCGAAATTTATTTTCCTTTCATTTTTGTTATATTCTTTTCCGTTTCCAATGGATTTGATCCCACTATAATTTTTTTTTTGGTTTCAAAAATTATCGTCGCTAGTCTAATAAGAATACTTTAAATTCTAACAGTATTTGTCTAATGACTAATTTGTACATCGTTATAAAAGTAAAATGACAGATTCCCTTATGCCTGTCACATGTATATATATATATATATATATATATATATATATATATATATATATATATATATATATATATATATATATATATATATATATATATATATATATATATATATATATATATATATATATATATATATATATATAAAATAGGAACGAACACGGGGGTACATATTTTTGTTATTTATCCGACTCACACAAACATATGATTGACGAGTTAAAGGGGGGTTTATGTATGCATGTAGATATATGTATATATGTATATGAGCTGTGTATGTGAATGTATAACACAGTTTAGGCATTAAAAACTTCCTTACACACCACTGTAGGGTAAAAGTATGTTGTGTTGCCTTTAAAGATAAATTGACAGACGTTCTTGCTTTCTGTGAATGTGATGGTGTGTTTGCAACCCAAATTTCTTTTTAATATTTGAACTTTTCTTTCTTGCATTTACGTACATGTTTTTGCTTTATCATTTTCTCAAAAGCATATGATGAACAAATTTTTATTAACTGAATATTGATGTTTTAACGTGCTTGAATCTTGTTTTAGATAATAGTTGACATCAATCATAATTATTTTTTATTCCCTATGGAAAATTTTCAAAATAATTCCGTGAGCGATTTTATTGTATAATAAATTGACTTAAATTTACGATTCTATAATATACAATATTTTCTTCAAAATTTGAAGTTACAGGTATAGATAGTAAAGAATAGTGTTATTACTCTTCAATTTCTGTATTTCGTTTGAAGAATACCAATTTTCGAGTTTTCGTCTATTTTTCGAGTTATCGACACTGTTTTTTAGAAATCATCGTGTTTATTTCACATAAACACCACAATTTAAAACATTTTACAAGATTTAATTGTTATTTTTAGTTAAATGACAATAATTTAATCACAATTCGAGCACAAATAACCGAAATTTAATTCGTTTAAAAAAAATCAACATTTTCGACTGTTAATAATCCATGGAATTGAGGGGTGTAGTTTGCATAGGTCGGGTTGGTTTTTGGCCCCTACGTTCAGCCTGTGATTAAACTACCCTTGTATTTTTGGGGTGTAGTTTGCACGGGTCGGGTTAGCTTTTCGTCCCTACGTTCAGCCTGTGATTAAACTACCCATGGATAACTCGAAAAATAGACGAAAAGTCGAAAATTGGTATTCTTCATTGTATTATTTTGGCTTGTTTTACCAAAATCCATCAAAAACTTGAGGCGCCAAGGATGTCGTAATCGAGCTAGTTGTTCAATTTGCATGTCAAAAAAAAAAATGTCAAAAAATATTAAGTTGTTCAGTTAAAAATTGTAAAAATAGTCGTGTAAATGGCATTAGTAATTATTTTTATTGCAAATATAAATATTCATTTGATAATTAGTTAATAAATTTTTTTGGAAATTTACAATGATTTGCTCATATGCCATTTTTCAGTATATATATATATGATTTAATTGAAAAAGTAATATTTCATAATGATAGAAACGAATGATAATATTTTGATGCACCATGCCCCATATGCAAATTTTTAGCATGTATTGTGAATAGACGTGTCCATTGATCTTGCAAATCGAACAACATAAATTAAGCATACGATATTGATTTTGAATAATTTTACTATGATTATTATTCGTACACGTTACTTTGAATGTCACATGACAAAACAAAATTATTACATACTTTTATACTATATATACCTACGCGTTTTTTTTAATATATAAATTGTTAAACACTGATGCATTAACAAATGTTGATATGCGGTATAGTATAAGCTTTATATTGTATTCATTTTCATTTATAGTAGACCAGGGTCGATAATTTTTGAAACCAAAAAAAAATTTATAGTATGATGAAACCCATTTGTAGCGGAAGAGAACACACAAAAATTATAATTTACGGGTGGTCGATCTGTGGTCGGCAAGTCGGAATTTTGAAGGATAAAACACGGTTTATCTCGATTGTTGGCCTAACTACAAGTCATATGGAAAAAAGTTTAATAGCAAAGTTGCAGGTAACAAAAAGATCTAAAACTTTTATACTTTTATACTTTTATACTTTTTTTTACACAGAACTTCAAAATTTATGTAAAAATTGAAATAACCAAATTTTTATTCCTATATTTTATTTAAAAAAATTTTTTTTTAACGAAATTTAAATTTTTTTTAAATTTAAATATTTATTTTTTCACCTTATTTTTAATAAGTATTGATAAAGCATTCTTCTATCCGAAAAATTTTGAGGTTATGTGTAAAAAGTGTAAATACAAAAGTTGTAGATCTTTTATTACCTACAACTTTGTCATTTAATCTTTTTTCCATAGAATTTTTTTGGAGTTGTGCCTGAAATTGATCGATTGATCATCAGATAATTGTTATAATTGAATCGTTAGTAAGTTTCATATGAACATTTGTATTCTATAATTTGACTGGTTGTTTGAACGTTATTATATTCATTTGTAAATAATATTTATAGTTCAATATTATTTTTTAGTATTCAATACGGTACAGTAAATATTATACATTTATAATATGTATTTATCAAAAAAATATAATCGATAAAACAAGTCTTAATTAAACCTACAACTTTGCCATTTGACCTTTTTTCGATAGAACTTGCAGTTTTGCCAGAAATCGAGATAAACCGTGTATTACGCTTAAAAACTCACACCCTTTCACTTCCTGATCGCCCGTAAATTATTTTTCCTTTAATTTTTATTATATTATCTGACGTTTCCAAACAATTTTTTTTCACGTTTTACCATTTTTAATGGTTTCTACCCTGCTCTACAGTGTTAGACAACTAGGTACATTTTCTATTTTTAGGTCGATATACATACCATATATAAACGTAATTTGTAGTACCATGTTCGCTAACATCTCCTCTCTCACATTGCATCCATCCATCATTCCAACGGTATACAGAATTTTTGTATATAGCCTAGCTATTCGATGAATTGAAGGCAATGGATAATGATAATAATAACAACAGAGCCAGCCCAACCCAGCCCGACTACAACCCAATATTTTTTTTCTCTATACATATAGAAGAAAGTTAATTTTATAAAGCAATTGAATTATCAAAGTTTCCATTTCCTGCATAGATTGAGTTATTGAGTCACACATAATTGACTTTACATCGATTTAATTTTATACTTTTTATTATGTGTCTGTAAATATGTACGACAAGGTTTAGGAAAAATGGTGGAAACAATTATTTGTTTTAGTGTGAATCCAAGAGTAAGGTAACAGTCTTGCTAGACCCCGTTTAGCTCTACAAGCAGCCTTAGAAATTCGATTATTTAATTCCAAGTCACTAAATTTTTAATAAACAATTGGAATTGGATTAAATGGCGTATTTGTATGTACATGTATATCGTTCAAACATAAAGAAAGGTAACTCTGATTGACATGACAATGTAGAGCCGAAACCGCTTGGTCTAGAAGCTTGAAATTTTGCATGAAGAAAGGGTGTTTTATATTATATAAAAAATCACTAAAGAAATTATGTATTCTGAAAAGGGGGCTCAGATTTTGATATAAGTATCAATGTGCAACTCAAAGCTATAAGCTTTACAACCTTAATAACACGTAAAACATTGACGAAATGAAGGTTTTTTTTTGAAATTCAACTCCAAATGGGGGGAACAGGCGTTTCAAATATTTCATTTCGATCCAGGTACAGTCCAAAAGTGAGAAAGCTTGAAATTTTGAACAGAGCCTATTTAACATATTGATTACAAATGAGAGTGGAAAAAGATTTTTATGAAAAGACTAAAAAAACTTCAAAACTCAACTGTAATTGACTGTGTTAGCACCTCAAAATATGTAATTAAAAGTCGGATCGGTAATCATTATGTTGCGGAACATAAACCAGCTATATCTTTATAATGGTACGTGGTTTGCGGTGAAGAAATTAATGAAAAATATCATCGAACCCCCATTATTTTGAAAAGAAAGTATAAAAGCGTAGACGATTGGATTTCACGCATCTCTATGATTTCGAACGATATGCCATATGACTTTGCATTTTCAATGTAAGTGATTGTGGCATCTATCTGGAAAATCCATGTTTTTCACCTGGCCAATTGTATGTTGCGTGTTTCCGTATCGGAAAACTATCAACATTATTTATTTACGCGCCCGTAAAGAAAACAAACAATGCCATGTATCAAAAAGCATTACAATAAAAATAAAATATATGTTTCTGAAATTGATACTTCGTTCAGAGGTTTGCAAATTTAGGAACTAGCAATAATTCTTGAATTCGCAAAAGTTCTTATGTAAGATCCCCTTGTTCATGGCGTAAACCATCCCACGTTTAAATTTTAACATATGAGAGTTAAATATGATGAACTATATTTTTTGACGATTATATCGATTATAAAATTTAAAAACTCTCTTTAAATAAGGCATAATTGTTATTTTTCCAAATTTTATTTTTTATTTATCTTCAAACATCACAAAACTTATGGTCGTTTTTTTTTTTCAAAATATTTTGCACATATTTTTTTTTTTAACACAACTGATTTAAAATTCTGTATGTTAAACACATTTAAATGGCCTCAATGACAAGTGACAAATTGAAATCTTTCAATTCAAGGACATACAAATGTTATTTATTTTTTGTCTACAGGAGGTCTGAAATAAATTATGACCAATAAAATGAGGTACTATTTATTAATATTATTATTATTCTTTTTCTATTTAAAAAAAAAATTTGATTTTATGCATAATCGCTTTATTCTTTGTTCCAATTCCATATATTTATTAATATTATATTATAATATATTTGCTTTTTGAAGTTGTACTTCTTAAGACGCGTTATGAAAAAAATTGATGAGAGTGAAATTTTAAGATGCATGCACATCACCGTCACACAAAATTCACAGGTTTAAGCTGGTTTTATGATTTATGTTACGCTTAATGTTAATATGTATATATTTATATATTGAATTTTTCAAATTTAAACTATGTACGCGCGTCAGAAGTTATACTTCTTTGGCATCATTTAAAAAAAATTCTTAATTGCATGTAAATAATTAATTACAACAAAATAATAAAAGGACTGGAGGAGGATGATAACCAACACAGTGAATAAAGTTCAATTTAAATTTGAAAAATTAATTAATAAATATAAATTTTCTTCCATTTAGTGTAACATAAATCATAACAACAGCTTCAACTTGTGAATTTTGTGTGACGGTGATGTGCATGCAAAGAAGTCTAAAACTCTAAAATGGTAAATGATCAAAACCATGCTATTAGGTCTATTAGAAGCAAGACACATTACAGAATATATATTTTTTGTTTTAAAAACTATAACAGTTTTTCTTACATTTTTTCATAATCAATTTTTTATAATATATGCAGTAAATGTTTAGAAAAACTTGTATCTAATAAATACTTATGCATATACAGGATATTTAGAAATTAACGGTTAATTAGTATGTTTTGAAGAATTCCGTACCTCTAACGTTGACGTAGCTCGAACGAATTCCCATAACTAAATAATCAAAAATAAGTGTTTATTTAATTAAGTGAGTAGTTGATTGAAACTTAATTTGGTATTTTATACCTAAAAATGTGAAACTTGACTCAATATCATAACGAAAATTAAATTAAAATTGTAAGAGAAACAAAGAAGTTATAATCTCTTAAACATATCAAATCTCTTTCTTTCCTAAAGCAAGAGTTTTTAATATCCATCTTATGTTTATTTACATAGGTCTACCGCTTTGCTCCTGCCGTTTTTTTTTTAATTTGAGGCTTTAGCTACCACTTTAGCCCATCTCTCAGACAGCAGGCGAATCCCGCGGCCTTAAAAATTATTTATCTTTTGATAAGATCCATGAGTCGATCCAATTTTTCACATCTTTATACAACCTGAAGTGCTGGTCATCCAGGTCGTGTGCCATTGAGCGAAATAAGTGAAAATCAGATGGAGCAACATCTGGAGAGTACGGTGGGTAAGGTAAAACTTACCATTTCAACGTTTCGTAACCACGTTACCACTTTGGCAACGTGAAGTCTAGCATTATTATGCTGTAAAATCACTTTATCGTGTCTCTCGTTGTACTGTGGCCGTTTTTATTTTAAAGCTCGGCTCAGGCGCATCAATTGCGTTCTATAACGCTCACCTGTGATGGTTTTAGATGGTTTCAGAAGCGCATAATAAATTACGCCAAGCTGGTCCCACTAAACGCCTTCCACCACTATGACGGTCTTCGATAGTAAAATCACCACTCGTTGGAACCATTCCCGACACGTTCTGTCACTAATAGCCCTTTTACCATAAGTATCTAAGATAATCCGGTGACCCTCAGCCGCAGATTTTTTTCATATTGAAACAAAAAAGCAATACTTATAAAATAGGGTTATATTTACAAATGTCAAAACAAAGTGTTCGACATCTCTGATTAATATATTTCAACTACTACCGACATTTTTGGAAAACAGCGGGAGCAAATTGATAGACCTAAAAAAAAATAACAGTTTTATTTTCATTAACCTCTTCAATATTTTCCAGAAATAACTCATTTCACTAATTGATATTTATAGAAAATTTTCTGTGTTACTTCATCTATAATGAAGAGTTTTTAAGATCTACAATGTAATTATCCGTCCCTTTTATATTAACGAATGAATAATTTTCTCACACACACTTCATATAAATAAATTATATCACACTTATATAATTCAAACAACGCTGCATTTGGTATGGAAAATCTCTGTATAAAACTAACATACTATTAATATTGCTGATGTGATGTGATGGTACAAAAAACAAACAAGAGAAAATAAAAACAACAGAACCATTTGACGCGACCACCCACCCCACCCTCTTGATACGTAAAATAACAACAGATAATCATACTTAAAAAAAAAAGCCATCATCCACCAAGTGAAGAAAATATTTCTTCCACCGATGCAAGAAATGAAAAGTGGAAAAAAAGCCGGAAGCCTTTTTTTCTTATACCTTATTTAAATTCTATTTAAAATTTATAGAGAAGTACGCTGCTTCAATAAAAAAATAAAAAAATAAATTTTTTTGTGTTAAATATAAAATTTGAGAGTAACAAACCGTAAATACAACGAATAAACTTTTCTTTGACAACGTAATTTGAAAGTGTACAGAACTGTTAATTTATTTTTAGTTTGGGGCCATCTTTCATATTTACAACTAATAAATAGATGTGTGCCTGATCATTAAAATGGAAATTCACTAATACAGGGCTTAATTTATCTACACAATCAATCGGTGTTAGTGCGTGGTACCTTGTAATGAGGTTTTAAAATAGTATTGTTATTTGATACAAATTCTTAGATGCACGTGTTTTCCTTTTGTTATATTTAACAGTATTTTATTGCTACCTACCTGTACTACCGTGGGCACGGATTCAGATTTTTTCTAACTTACGGATGTCCGTCACATCATTAATAATAAGTACTTCTTTTTGAATTGTGTTTGAATGATAAGTTTCGGTCCGTTTTTTTATGTGTGGTCAATATAAGGTAGCGCTACAAACTTTAGACTCAAATTTAATATATCGATTTTGAGATATTATGTATGTCGAGTATAAAAATGAGACATCTATAATAAAGACTAATTATATAACATGTAACATTTAGAATCCACAACAAGGTAAATGACCCTTTTGTTATCATCTCCAAGGCGATATATACTTATCTATACGAAATAATACGAAGTAAACGTTTAGATAAATGAAAAACATTAAAGAAAATGTAAAAGTGTAAAAAAAAAGAAAAACCCGGAAGATAATTTCTTTTACAAAAAAAAAAACACACTATTTAAATTTGTTTTTTATTACATCTTATAAAAAAAACCTTGTAATGTTAATTTTTTGTTTTTAATTCGAATCATATTTATATATATATATATATATATATATATATATATATATATATATATATATATATATATATATATATATATATATATATATATATATATATATATATATATATATATATATATATATATATATATATATATATATATATATGTGTGTGTGTGTGTGTGTGTACGGTTTAAACCGTGAACAATACAACACAAATTCAAACACTTCTTCCCATCACAAACGGTATAAGTACAAAGGTAGTACCCATCATTGTATTATGAGACCTTTTTTTTATTTATTGAAAAAAAACGAGAACGATCCGTCCGTATTCACTTTAAAAAGAGAAAATTTACAGTTAAAATGTAATTTTTTTTTTTTTTATATTCATAAAAATTTGTTTGTAAAAAAATAAAAATAATTATAATCATAATGATAATAATTGTAATAAGAATCACAGAACGTTTATATAATTTTAATGAATGTCCGATGTATTGTGGCTAAAAATATTTAGTTTTCTTCACTCTAGATGTTTTAAATTCTTTTTGTTATGATATCTATGATACAAATCGTTTCTGGTGGATAAGGTGGACAAACGTCGTGCCTCCTAGAAGTGAAACTATTTGAACATATATCACACTAGCAGTCTCATTGAGAGTACCTAGATCTCACTCACGTTGACACCCTTTACTTATTTGGAAGAAAATATAGGCCATATACCTTTTATCGTAGTTGGCGTCGGGTTAGGATATGACAGGCCGCCAGTTTTTGTTACCCTTAAGTTAACCTTGTGTTTAAACTAATCAGATTACTATTTTTTTTATATAATTATTAATGAGAACTCTAGGATTTTTCGAATAAATTTACATTTTTTCCCCAATTTCCTATATCAAATTATTTTGTATTTTATAAATACGCATTTCGACTACAAAGTAGTCATCATCAGTATGAATTACCTAGTTGTAATGATTCTCTGAGGAAAACCATCACCAAATTAGCAACGAGTAACATTTCCTCAGAGAATCATTACAACTAGCTAATTCATACTGATGATGACTACTCTGTAGTCGAAATACTTATTTATAAAATACAAAATAATCTAGGAAATTGGGGAAAAAATCGAAATTTATTCAATCAGATTACATCAAATTCAGTAAGAAAAATTATTGAAAATTATTTATGGTCTAATGTATAGAAAAAATATTTGCTGTAAAAATAATGATAAGAAATATTTTTGCAATTGATATCATTTCTTGCAAATTATAAATTAACTTGTAAAAATTTCCTCTTTTCAATTTCTACAATAGAACATTTGAGATTTTTTCAACAGTTTTGCTTCTCATACAAATAATAATAGTCATAATAATTATTATTTGAAATGTTTTTAAAAAATAATGATAAAATCTAGTTATAAACACTCATGTTACCTCTATGTGTTTTCTTAAATAATTAAAATCAATCATGTACGAAGATAGAATGAATTTTGAAAGGAATGAATTTTCCCGTATGGGATTCTTTTTGAAAGGAACTTAAATGTTGAGAGTGTTAAAAAAATGGCAACTTTTTTTTAGCGATAGTAGTTAAGCCCCGTATTCAAGTTGATACGAAGATAGGAGAAGTCGGGAACGATGATAACGCTATCATTTTCAAAAGCTAAACATTTCTTGATTATATTCGAAAATATCATTGTGATAGACAGCAAATTATATTGCTCTGTATCATATTAAAATAATTAATGAGAAAAGATCCTTTTTTCTTATTGATTATTATTATTGCTGAGAATTTGCACATGTTGATGTATCAAAAACAAGGACAAACTCAAATGAAAATTTTTTAAATATATTTGAGAAAAATTACTTTACAAACAAGAAATATTTGAGTTTTGTGTGCGTATTTAAGGGATGAAATAATATATTTTTAGAAATATATATTTTATGAATAAAATTCATTTCATACGAACCATTATTGAATTTTTAACTACTAGCTCTGTCAACTGTAGATCCCACTCAGAAATTTTATCCCACATTTTATATAAATTGGTAAAAACCACGTTTTCATAGCTAACATAGAAAAATGTTTTGTATTTTTGTAACATCTCACATCAAAGATCCAGTTTTGTGTGGGGTAGATTTTGAAGGAAATTACACCGCATTGGGAATCGAATTCGAGATTATGGGTGATGAAACTCACGCTAACTTACCTCCAAATTTTTAAATAAATTCATCTTAATATATTTATATTTTAAACTAAATATTTTATGAAAATGAATCTACTGAATCGTTGATATTTCAACACATGCATCCATTGATACAGTGCAACCTCGATATAACAAATCGGAAGGGAACAAGTAAATATTCGTTATATCAAGTAATTCGGTAAACTGAAGTTTGTTATATTAAGGTTAAATTGGTCTACCATTTGTTGTAACGAGGTAAAAAAAATAGTTTTATTCACCTCAACATTAAATACTCATTTGGTTATAGCGAACAACTTCTACTAATAAATGATAACACATTTTTATCAAATTTTACTGTATGTATTTTTGTCTCGGTATTGTTTTAACCACTTCAACAACAACATTTCTCTACTCGCATGGTTTTAATCTTCTACTGTTTACAGGCAAACCACTTTTTTCCGAAAACTTATCTTTAAATTTTAAAATTGTAGCACATGTACTTGCAGGAATCCCGAATTTATTAGCTATGTCTAATTTTTTCGTCGTAGGATTTTAAGGAACACCTTTTCCGTTTCTGAGCCATTACAACTAGAATCTTTAACAATAGTGACGAGCAACACTGTTTACATTACGTCCCATCAAACTAAACACTGATTGTTTTACAAATAAACCGTATCGAAACCTGTCGAGACTGAATCACATACTATGGTGTTAAGGGTCATATAGGTGGGAACCGTTATATAAAGGTTTTGGGTTGACAAAATTCGTTAATTAAATGTATTTACACTTTTTTTTTTGGCAGTTGAAAATTCATTATATAAAGAAATTGTTCGTAAGAAATCTTCGCATGTAAAGGTATATTTTCCATTGGTTCTTATGGAAAATTCAAGGGGATTACGAAGAATTTGTTAAATCGAAGACGTTATTATATTGAGATTCGTTATATTAAGGGGTAACACCATTGTAAATTTTTCAAAAAATCGATTTTTTTTATAGGTTTTAAAAATACTTTGAACCTTTTTGAATATGGGAAAAATATTTCATACCTCAAAGTATTTTTTTCTTGTTATTTCGAGCTCTTTCTCAAGCATTTCATATAATGCATTTCAAAACTTTCAATTCGTTTTTCTCGAAACACGATTTTTCAAAAAGGCACGCAGCATAACTCCAATAATGTTCGTTCTTTTCATTCGAAATTGTTACAATATCTTGAAAATAAGATTTTGAAGAGAAATACGTAGGGGATTTTTGATAAGTTAATTTAATCATTATTTATTAACAAATGATCATCTGTTTTTTTGTTGTTGTTGAAAATTTAAAGATTTAATTCAAATACTCGGCAATCACAAAAATCAATATTTTTAAAATCTCTAGCTATAAGCATGTACAATAAGTGTTTTTTATCTATATCCAAATTTGCAGCAGCTACACTGCGTGCGGCAGAGCGCTTCTAATTCTACGTGCCTCGTGAAAATGGCTGTGGTGCCGTCATTTTTGAATATTTTTATTAAATAATTTTCTATTTTGTTACTTAAATATACGCTAAATAACTGCCTCCAATATTATAAATTTATTACCGTTCCTTCCAACCAAAAAAAAAAATTACCCCCTTAAGATTGCACTGTACAAAAATAAATGTTGAGGCTTACATATGTGTGTGTATATGAATGTATATGTAGATATAATATAATGATAAAATAGTGTCTTCAACTAGAAATAATCATCTATCGATGAGAGAGATGTTGAATGAATGAATGAATGAATGGATGGATGGGTAAAGGGATCGCTTGGTGTTGTCGTCAGATCGTCTTCTATGTATACGCCACGGTATATATATATATATTTACCATCTAGTCTGTGCTATATACTTACTCTGCTAGCACAAGCAATGTCTATATGCCTCTTCATGTTATGTTACATAATCCATTCGTCTATTCGTCGTCCACACAATTCTTTTTCTTTTATTGTATAGGATGCTTTCAAAGAAAAAACGAAGTTTATAATTATAGAAACTTTGTTTTATTCCAACTGTTTCATAAATACAATAAATTTTCCAAAGATTTTATTAAAAAATCTTTCATTGAACAGTTGAAGAGTAAACAGTTGGAATACAATGGTATGTTTTAAAAATTCAATAAATTTTCCGAAAACCTATGGTTGAACAGTTGCAAGTAAATAATGACTAAATTTTCTTTTAAATAGAGTTTCTGAAACAATTCAGTTTAAAAGATGAATTTCCATTATTATTAAATTTGTTTAGTTTTTAAACGCCGATTGCTGAAAACCTGTTTATTATCGGAGATTGTGGCTGTAGGAATTTTTGTTAATTATGTAAAAGCAAGTTCACCCCATGTTTGTTTCCAGTTTGATATTGGACTGAAAATTTAAATTGTAAATAATCTCTCTGAATATGGATGGACTATGCCATCAGCCTTATTTGCATCTAAAAAATCATAAGTAAATCAGTGATGTAGTAACGATTGATTCTATCTGAAAATCTTAATAAAATCATATTTACAAGTGAAAATAACATCTAACAGATTTAATTGTTTAGATACTTGACATATTGTTCAGTAGCAGTTCATATAGTTATAAAAACACATAATAATAATGTGTATAGCAAATATGTGCTTATTAGCTAATATTTTTGAGTTGAAATTGTAGCTTATATAGACAATTTACGAAAAAAAGGTTACAAACAAAAGTTGTTTAAAAAATTTATTTCTTCCAAAATTTTAACTAGCTTTCTATTTTCCTTTTTAAGTAATCTTGTTAACGGGAGGATCGGTATGTGAAAATGGACTAATTACACCAAAATTTTGTTTGTTCGCTCAATATTTTCTAACGTTACAAGCTTTAGACTAAAATAATATATATACTCTTTTAACATTTGTTATATATGTATCGAGTATAAAAATGATGTAATGTAAAACTTTTATAGAATCACCTGTATATATCACGTTATCTACGGAGCGGAGCCTTCCATGTAGTCATCAAAACGACCACTCTTATTTACTCATTCTCTTAGTCAAAGAGTATTATTATACAGTCTATCTCATTTTATTTTCATATCTTTCTCACTTTATTACATTTAATACTGTGAATGTGAGTGAATAAAAAAAATAAAGAAAATATATATAAACAACAACCCTTATGTAATATATTTCTAGTTTGTACTCACCGGATGTGTTGTGTATGGTAGTAGGGTTTTATTTTTTGCCAACGGCGGGCGGCTTCCTTCACTCGTGTATGTTACGATGGATGTATGATTTTTTTTTTTGCTGTTGGAAAGCCCCTAAAGATAAATCAAAAAAAAAAAAAGAAAACATTTTTCAATGGAAAAATCGAAATCAAATTTTTTTTTGCATTGCTAATTGATTTTGTACAGTGTGGCCAGACACTGAAAACGTTTGTAAAAATTTACCTACAATGTTATTTACATAAATCCATAAATTTCTTCCTAAAGTTCCTTGACCAGATTAATTTGCCAGACTGATACCATTTGTAATCAATATTGGTTTTTTATGATTTTATATGTAAAAATTTTTTTAAGAAAACAAGAAATTTTTCTATTCACGTGGTCTACTTTATGGTTCAAAAATTTCTATGACTAAAATAAACACTTCTGTCGTTTTACGTAAATTTGTGAAAAAATTTTACTAATTAAACTAGTATAAATTTCTGAATTTAAAGAAAACAAAGTAAGAATAACTTATCGTTTAAAAGCCCGGGATTTTGACAAAAATCAAAAGACATTTCGTGTACAAAAAAGTTTTAAAAATCGACAAATAAGAAGTTCTAAAGAGACAATAGTTGATGGTATTATTTGTTCACTAAAATATACACATGGTTTCGGCACTAACATGGAAAAAAACTTTTCAAAATTTCGACTTTAAATTACTGCAGATTTAAGTCCATAAAAATATGTTTAAAAAAAATGTTATTCTTATTTTTCTTATATTTATTATTCTGTGACATTTTAAATATTCAAATATAATGTTTCCCATAACCTTGAAATTCAGAATTTTTATTTTTTAACTTATGGCAAATCGAATAACTTTTATAACAATGACATTTTCGTCTTTTTATTTTGATTTTCTAACTCTCGTCTCTTTTACTAAACCGATTTATGTATGGTTAATATTATAACCATATTATTTATTATGAACACAAGCGAATTGTTTCATTTTTGTGTGCCATTATCAAACTGCACATCTTGGATCATTTAACAACTTTTGTTGTATTAATACATTATATCCGTTTTGCATAAGCAAAATAACATTTACACTTTTATAGACAGAAACACTAAACATCTGTAGGGAATCGAATCCGAGACCATTGAATTGCTAGTGGGATGTGCTACCAACCTCACGTTGACTACGGATTTTATCATTTGCTCAATCTTAAACATTAATTCTTCAATGTTAAGATTAAGGGCATGTAAGGACAAGATTTTGTAGTTGGTAGCATATCTAAGTAGCAATTCGATTGTCGGATTCTTTAAATGAAATAAGAGACACGTTCCATCTATACAAATAGAAATGTCATTTCTTCTTCTGCAAAATGGATATAATGTGTTAATACAACAAAAGTTGTTAACAATATCCAAGTTGTAGAGTTTGACAATCGCACACAAAAATGAAACATTTCGCTTCTGTTCGTATAAAATTCACTGCAACTGTGGTGTAGTTGTTGATATGTTCGTCTAGCAATTGGATGATCCAAAGTTTGATTCCTAGCCGATGTGTAATGTTTTCAAACCATTCATTCAATTATAATCATAAAATAACAGAATCATAGCTTCCATAACCGTGTATACGACTTTAACCAGGAGTCTAGACAGAGAAACATTTTCTCATAATAATCTTATTATTATTAGCAGCCGTGAAATCTTTTTCTGAACCTAGTAAAAGTGTAGCACCCAAATTTTCAATACTATAAAAGTATTTTCGAACAACTCTAGTTTCGAACAACAACCAATTTATACTCCTAAGTATAAAAATATATTTATAATATCAAATTACTTCCGTGCGATATCCTTAAACACCATTTGATTGAAAATGTATTTATTCTAGGTATAGATTGCAAAAAAAAAAAATTACTATTTAGCTATATATAAAAAAGGGCGCTACGCTAGTTTTTGCAAAAAAAAAAACAGTCCTTATTACCATATAAATACCAAATTATTTCAGGTATAAAAATATTTCTATATTAATTCTTCATAAATTGTGTCACCCCTAAAGCAAATGGATCAACTTCAAACTATTTTATTATTATAAAAAATATTTTTGATGCATACCTATTTTAGTATATCAAAAAAATAAAAATAAACCGTTAAAAAATTGGTTTCAATCGATAATTACAACGATTTATTATATTATTTAGGTTGAATAACCCTTATTTACTCAATATAAAAGGGCATATTCTTAATTCATATTATTTTACTCGGGATAAGTATGAGTATATTTGAAGAGTAAAATATATATTTAAAGTCTAAAGTTTGTAACGTCGGAAAATATTGAACGCACTAACTAAAATGTTCATATGGGTGTTCTCAGAATCGCCTATTCAGCCCATTTACGTCCATCCGTCCCATATTAATCAAGATAACTCAAAATCGAACAGAAATAGGTAAAATTTTAGTAGCGTATTCTCGAACTCAAAGGTGAGTTGAAAAACAGCAAAATAGACTCATGATCCAATTTTAAACCATTATAGATATAAGAATCAAATATATGTATTTGTTTCTTCAAAACAAACAACTTTTGTCTTTTTTCGTAAACTGCTAAAAAGCGCCACAATTTCAGCTCGAAAAGATTTATAATTAGAACACATACTATTATAACTATGTGGAGTGCATATTTAGTGTATTTTATGAATTTTAATGATTAAAAGTAGTTCAAATGTTAATAATTATATGCCGAATGTTTAACCAATTAACAAAATAATTTGTTTTTGCAATTAAAACCGTATCATTTTATACCAATGATATCGACAAATGTATGTTTTTATTATGGACAAAATATTATTGAAATAGTTAAAATATGAATTATTTTCAATAAATAGAGAGACACTAAAATTTGAGCTTGTGAGTTACATTCGACCCGTAATGTCCAATGATAAATTGTTTTTGAACGTTGCAATTTCTAGAGGAATTCCTTTTTTCCAAAAAAATATTTTTTAAAGTAAATGATAAAATCAAAATTGTTTATGCTAGTCGTCTTTATGCTATTTGTTTGCCAAAACAATATATTTTGAGAATTTCAAAACGATGATTTTTTGAAGCAAAAACAATTTTTAGTGATTAAAATAATGAACTAAAAAGTAAAAAATAATTTTTGATGCCCTATTCATTAATTGGAATCGACTGAGAAAGGTAATTGATCACAATAATTTTAAATTAATTTTTTACTTTTTATTTCTTTTTTTTTTGAAGACAATTCTTTTCTTATTAAAATTTTGTACTATTTCAAATATTATTATTAACATGAACGAGCCCAATTTATAATAATTAATGTTTATTGTATAATATATATGATGTTTATGTTATTGTAATTTTTTTTTTTATTTTTCGTTGCTGCTTCTAAAGCCGTAATATGATGAAAAAACAAGAATGATTTGTCAATGTACAAGTATCAAAAATAATAAAAAAAAAGACGTATATTGTAAACGCCTTCGTATGTTCACTGATTTGTGGGTGTATTTTTATTTTTTATTTATTTTGTAGGTTATATTTTTATTTTTCTTTTTTAAAGACGAGTTTTATACTTTGTATTATATCCATGTATGTATATATCTACTAATATGTGTGTACGTGTATCACATGTACATCTATATCCACACGTGTGGCAACTAGAGCACAGTTTTAAGTGTTTTATTTAATGTTGAGTGTTAGGTACTTTTATTATGTGATTTATTTTAAGAGAACATACGATTTGAGAACTGGTTCCCAGGCCAATCTAACAAGAACCACCTATTATACTCGACCTGCATACATAATATATGTCAGAGTTTATTAATTTTAGTCTAAAGTTTATAACTCTATCTAATATTGACCGCACAAACAATATTTTGGTATTGATGTTCATAGAAATACCAAATTTATCCATTTCTGATTGTCCGTGTGTCATAATGATAACTTTGTTGACGTATTCTAAACATAAAAAGTGTGTTTCAGTTTGTAAATGAGTATAAATCGGTCCGTTGGGTTCTATGGATCATTGAACCAACTTTTAAACTATACAAGATAGAAGAAAAATTTAAATACATAAAATGATTATTTTTTTGAAACAAATAAATATCTTTTGCTTAGAATATTTTTTCGTAAAATGTTTTGAGTTCTCCAGAATTTTAGCTCAAATTTTGATAATAAAAACATATAGGTAATAACAATACTTATATAACTGTATAGACTGAATATTTATAGTATTTTATGAATGCTAATTATACATAGGCCAGACAATGAAATTCACTCATATGTGTCGTGTATCTAAACAATTCTTTCTGTTTGTTGTTATATTCACTTGTTTTATTTACAATTCTGTAAACGATGTCATGAAAAGGATTGTACGTTTTCTAACTTGGTTAGCAGTATACAGTCGTAAGTTGGGTGCTCCTTATGGTTCCTCATCACTGCTCGTAGCTCTGTGAGTTGTAGACTTAACTCAGAAATAAACAAAAAAAACGGTTCAATTGAAGTGATGAATCATTCAATTGTGCATCTTCCCTATTGAGTTATTCGGGTCGAGAAATTCATCAGTGCCTTGTCACAATTTAATATACAAAAGAAGCAATTTGACCTCTTCATCGCAGAATGCTTACTATAAGAAATTTGTTTTTGTAAAGGGATAAACTTAGATAGATTTTGGGTTGAACGGGTAATTAGGAACCACCTTAGCCTCAATTTAAAGGAACTTATAATTATATTTAGGACCTATCGTGCATTCATTATCTATATCTTGAACGTTCCGACATTTCTTTATAATTATGAATAACCTATTAAAACCTATTAACCATTAAATGTTACCAGAAAGTCTTTTGATTTTATACACACTTGACGGCAAATTTTTTAAATTTAAATCTCAACGCAATGTAATACAGGGAAAAATCTTGAACCAGACTCTTGCTTGTTTCGTTTATCTTTTTAGAAAAACAAAACTCGAGTGCATAGGTTTTTTTCCGTATCCAAATTACCAGATATTTTTTATTAATAATAAATTACTACTAATAGATCGAAACTTTCGAACGCATTGTTTGATTTTGATGTAATTTGTTACACATAAATATAAAATTTTTTTCTACACAAACTTGTCAGATGCATTTTTTTGCGCAACCAAGCAAGTTTTTGGTTATTTATGTCATGGTGGGAAAAAAAACAATTATAATCAAAATTTTGTTTTGTGCTAAATAAAATTAATTTAGCATTAAACAAATGAAGATAACAACTAACATAGTTGATTGTTTAGATACTCAACATATGATTGAATTTCATTGTTTGCGTCTATTTTTAATAAGCGTGCATTAAATACTATTAGTATCCAGTCTATACAGTTATATATGTATACATGTAAGTATTGTTATCACCTATATGTGTCACCAAATTTGAGCTAAAATTGCGCAGAGCTCAAACATTTTTGGTAAAAATGTTTCAAACAAAATTTGTTTGTTTCAAAAAAATAAACATTTTTCGAATTTGAACTTTTCTTTTATACTGCGGTCAATATCAGGTAGCGTAATAAACTTTATACTAAATATTATGTATGTCGAAAATAAAAATGCACATAGCTTGTTGTTAAACTAAACTTTTTTTTGTGTTTTTAGATAAAAATAATTGAACTAATCATAGTAATGATAAAAATATATCACATAAATTTCTTTAAAATAAAATATTTATTTTATGAGGGCTAATGTCATAGTTAATAATATGGCCATGCCCATAGGCCGCCGCTATTTATAACAAACATCTTTCAGAATAAATTTCTTTATTAATACTTAACAGATTTTAAACATTATATACACATACACTTTGTATCTTTAAAAAGTTTTTAAACGAACACGATGCATGCATGCTCAATTTAATCTACTAACAAGGGAATTTAAAGGATTATTCCACATAAATGTTGCGCACAAAAAATTCCGTTTAATATGTAAAAATGAAACCATGCATAAAGTTTATATATTTTTTTTATATAATAATTATGAATAACTAAAAAGCAGCTGTTTTAATTCCTTTTTTTTTTATTGTTATTATAAAATCAACCACCAAACCACCTTTTTAATGTCATAAAATTACCCCGTATTTAAATAAGCGCCAAATAACAAAATCAACCCTTATTTAAAAAAAAAAAAAAAAACATAAATATAAACAAAATATTAATTTTTAATCATTTTTTAATTTACAGAATTGGGTTTGATGAAAAACAATATGAAAATGAACGTGGAAAAAATATCATCCCGTTGCAGTAATAATAATAAAAAGGGTGCAGAACAACATGAGGATTATGTTGTGAAGAAGAAGGATACAAAAAATAATATTTCGTCATCCATTACAATGACGACGACTGCTAATACAATGTCAAATACTAATAATAATAATGTATTAGTGAAAACACAACGGGATACACGCATTCAATTAAGGGATGTTAATGATCATTTAACATGTTTTATTTGTAAGGGATATTATATTGATGCAACGACAATTGTTGAATGTCTACATTCATGTAAGTTTTAATTTTTTTATAAAAATAAAAAGGTACCTTTGAAATCTCGTGTGTTTAAAAAAATTATAGCAGTATTTAAAATTTCATTTTTGAAATCTAATATAAATTGGTTTCATGATATATAAACTAAAATGCAACCCTTTGATAATACTGTCAAAGCAGATTATTTTTATTGTAGCGTGAAAAACATATGATGATTCATACGTACGGTATCAATTTTCATGAAACGTATATTCGTTCTATACATACACCTAATTTATATTGACTACTAGCTTCGACTACTGAAAGTCAATATTTGCCCAATATCTATACAATAACATTTAAATTAGAAAAAAATAAATTTTAAAGATAATAAGTGCAGATATCAACTAACATGTTTAGTTGTTTAGATACTCGATATATACTATTTTAATTATTATGAATGCTATTCAAAAAATGCAGTCCATACATTTTACAAAAAAAATTGGTTTTCTCATAATTGTAATCTTTTACGGTTCCGAAGTTGTAATGTATTCCATTGGACACAATGGGCCTATTTTGTTCATTCCAAACTTAAATTCACTTTTTGGATCCACAATACGACATCGAAATTTCAGCTCGGTGTCGTTTTTCCTTTTTTAGTTATCTTGATAATAATCTAGAAACTTATAGACTCAAACTAATATACTCTGGCCTAATCAATATATGTTGAGTGTAAAAATAGTGATTGGTTTTAATTCTCCATCGAAGATAGACATATTATTCATTTTCAAATCATTATTTAACCCATTTCTGTGATATAAAGCATGCAAATATAAATATTCGTACTGTTAAACGTATCAATTATATGCATAAAACTTTCTTTGAAATCCCTATTATCAACGATACAAGCAGTAAACTAAGTAACATAAGTCCAATAATAACTTTACGTGATTAGCTCATTAGCCCAAACAAAGACAAACAGGCAGCTAATAAACGCATTTTATTTAACATAAAACTAAAGTAAAATCAGATTCAGTAGTCCACATTGATCACCCAATCCCTTCATGATCACATTAAGGTATTATTATTTTATAGATTCTATTTTTTTTTTGTTAATACATATTATATTATAATTATATTATATATACTGTGCCGTAATAAATGCCGTATAAATGAATATAATAACCTTCAAACAACCAATCAAATTTTTAAATACAAATGTTCACGTGTAACTTTTGTTTACAAACAATGGACTAGTGAATCTGATTAGTATATATGTTACGGTAAATGTACACTCTTGGGAAATGTACACTTTAACCGTAATATGTGTACATTTCCCAAAAAGTTAGGTATATGTGAACTGAATATAATCTATATGTACATTTCCTAGCAAATGTGTACTCTGGCTTTCACGTTTTAGTAAATGTATACTCTTACCTTCATGTTTTAAGTAAAGTTGGCATACAAATAAATTAAAAATGTTGTTGTAGTAAAAAAATATTTATTTAAATAAACATAATACAAAAGGCTGAAATAACGAAAATTATTTTAATTAAAAAATGTAAATGACAAACAAAACATAATTTTCTTTGCATATTATATAATATGTCGTAGGTCATGATCCCAATATTCATTGATACAATTTTCGTCCTAGTTTTTCAGGACCAATACGGTGGGAATCAAACAAATAATAATAATAATAATAACATACTTTGTCTTATTATATCAATTAAATTTTGTATGCTCACATTTACCAAAACGACATGGTCATTGTGAATTCAATGTACATTTCGCTTCTTTGAAATTGTAAATGTTAGTTGAATGCACATTACCCAAACGAGGAGGCAAATGTGCACATAGCTGTATGGACTACGTATTTTGTGTATTTAATTAACAACTACGAAACTGTGTGTGTTAAGTATTTACTCCTCTTATTAAAAAATATGTCTATGGTTGTGAATTATATTTTAGAAACCTAAAACAGAAAAATGTCAAAGTTAATATTGCCTCCCGTGAAGAAGTCAATCAACTTATAATAAGGGTAGCTTTATCGTATTTTATTAATTCATGGGAAATATATTATAATTTTATTATTAAATTTAATATCTGCTTTGAAGTTTAATGTATTTTTTTTTGTTTTTATTAAAAATAAAAAACAAACTAATGACATATAGTGTGTGGTAATGAGTAAAACTCTATTATTCTTTGTAGCTTCGTTTAACTAGTAACATGCTATTGAATTTATAATAAACTAGCTTCTGTCTGCGTTGACTTTAGAATTGGCTGTATAGATAACTGGAATATTTGCCAGTAACAAAAAAAAAGCAAAAATTTCATCTGTTATCACATTTGCGATAAAAGATACTTTTTAGCCCTGAATAATGTTCTAAAAGACACATCTGTTCGAAAGTTTAGATGAGGATAAAACTTCCCAGAACCTTTACCTTAACAAACGTTCACATTTGTATATCCCTATTTAATGCAGGATTTATACATTTTGTTAAATATTGGGTTTCAAAATTTTTTCGGTCCTTCTAAAATCACAAGTTTATAATTATTAATGAGAACTCAATTTATCGATTTTTTCCCCAATTTCCCAGATGAAATTATTTTGTATTTTTATAAATACGTATTTCGACTACAAAGTAGTCATCATCAGTATGAATTAGCTAGTTGTAATGATTCTCTGAGGAGATGTATGTTACTCGTTGCTAATTTAAACGGTAATTTTAATTGTAACGGTTTGCAGAGAATCATTACAACTAGCTAATTCATACTGATGATGACTACTTTGTTGTCGAAATATGTATTTTAAAAATACAAAATAATTTGATCTAGGAAATTGGGGAAAAAATCGAAATTTATTCATAAGTTGATAGTTTAGAAGACATTTCACACAAAAATTAATTTTTCTTATTTATGAGTCTATGTGAAGACTGTTATTAGAAAAACTTCTGAGCTGTTAGATTACTCATTAGGTCCGGTTTCCAAGGATCAAGCTTACTCAACTTGTTCGCATTTCCGCTATTAATAAAAATAAAGTGACCATGGAATTAGCCATTTAATTATGTTTACTTGTTGAATAAATATGACCATAATTTTGTATTGTCATTATCTTTAGCTAGAAAAAAAAGTAAAAATTTTAATTAAAAAATTTGTTGCAGATTTTAGAATGAAACAGAATTATTCATTAGATAAAAATTTTGCTTATTAACATTCATAAAATATGTTCTAATAAATCATTTTTACCACTGCTTAGTTTTGTAATCTTACTACTATTAATAATTAATTATATTAAAAAAAATAAATAAATATCCTGTTAATTGACATAAAAAAATTATTCAATTAATGATTTAATTTTTTATTTATTTATTTCTTTTGAAAATAAACCAGTTTTTTCTTTATATATTTATAAAGTTTGATTTAACATGCGATAATTTTGTATCTTTTTATTTAAAAATTGTATTTTTTTTTGTTAACAAATACTTTATAGGTATATTAATCTTTTTTTTTTACAGTTTGTCGAAGTTGTATCATCAAACGATTACAATTCAAAAGTTATTGTCCTGTATGTGAAATGATGATCAACAAAGCGAAACCAAATATCAAGTAAGAGAAAAATTTCTTTATACATAAATAATTATTTATACATTTTTAATTTTTATAATTGTTTTGGTTATTAATTTTATATTTTCTACAAATGAATTTAACTTAATTGTTTTCATTTTTTTGGATTTTTAAAATATTTTAAAATTCTTCTAAAATACAAAATGTTTGAGTACTCAAAAAGTTTTACGTAAAAAAATAGTATTGTCTACGAAAAGTAAAAATAAATTTTAAATTATTAAACACTTTTATAAATAATTTTCTTATGGTAAATTATTTTTTAAAATCAAATGCCAACGAATCAATTTTTAGCTAAGATTATAATTTAATTCGATTTCAAAAGTAATTGAACACATGGAAATTATTAATAAAAGTATTTAAATTGTAATTTTTACTATTTGAAGTTTATTTTTTTTGAAAAATTAATACTTTTTATTGTTGTCACTAAAAATTGATATTTAATTGAATCAGTTAATGTGTTAACTTCACCTTAGCCCAGAGAACTGGAATTTTTATTTCAAATTCAAAGTAGTATCTAGTTAGAACTATTAAAATCGGACTAATCTATGTTATTTAATCACTCAATAAAACAATTTCGACATCATTCTTACATATCATTTAAAATTATAAATTAAATGAATGGTGTGTTAAGTTATTTACTAGATTTAAATGTATTTATTCGAATAAAACTTACATCTGAATATATTATTATTTAAAACATATATCATCAAAATTTTGTCTAATTAATATTTAAATAATCGAAAAAAAAAATTCACTTCTACAGATTTTTTTAATCAAACAAAATAAAAATATTATAAATTAATTAATGTAATAAATTGTGCTGAACTACAAAGAGTAGCAAATTATTTATGTTAGATAAGATATCAATCTTAAACGATCGGTAATGTTAGTTGCTACCAGATTAAAATCAAATCATTTGAATGAATTATATACGACTGACTATCTATATAATTTTATAAATTGATAATTACATTTTAATAAATACCGGATATGGTTGGTTGTACCTACCTACCTACCTACACCTTACCTATACATAAAATTTCATATTACATGTACAATTAATTCTTTATGGTAATAAATATTTTTAATTAATCAAAACGAATTAATTAATGAAATAACTAATTTTTGTTTGTTAATTTTTTTTTTTTACGATAAAAATAAACTCATTTTTTAAAATTTTATTTAACTAAAAATAAAGAACTTAACATCGACGTTGGGAGAAATTATAATTACTCAACTTTTACTCAATAACTTTGAAAAAAAGATAATATTTTTGAAATATAATATATTCAAGATGAATTTGGATTAAATGTGCTGTGATTCAATTTATCTGTACGAGAGCTATATGTATCCTGTATAAAGTTCTTTTAAGTTGATACACTAGCACCATTCTACTTCCTCAATTAAATGTTAAATTATTTCATATTGAACATTTGTCATTATTCACAAAAAAAAAATCAAATTAATTATTATATTCATTAATATTTACTTATAAAAAATATTATTAATGCTATGTCTTGTTTTATTATTATATTTTTTAACGTAATTTTTATGTAATTTTGATATCATATTAGCAATATAATTTATATGAAAACAATTAAATAATTATTAAACTTTCTATAATATGATATTCTTTTATTCCCTCCTCTTCTCGAGGTGTCTATAGTATAACTAGACGATTTTGCATTTCGTTTCTCTGTATCTATGTTTATTCCGCTGTAACTTTAGAACGCCTTGTTCGATTTTGACGAAATTTGGTTTCCCTTCCAGCAAAAATAACTTTTTTCTAAAAAAAAAAATGATTATAACCGGTTTCGAAAATGGGACCTTATGTTTCGAAATCCGGTTCTCTCATCATTAGGCTACTCTAATATGTATTATATTATTTTTCTTTTTATTTAATACATATAATATTTAAATTTTTGATATAATATTTAATTTGTCTAACTAAGATCATGTTTTGGATTATGTCAGGCATGTCATAAATTTTTTGGACGTAATCTTTATATACTTTACATTTCAGAACAACGTCCACATTTCGCCATTTATATGATAACAAAGAACTACCGGGTTTTTTATTTGAAATTCATATATTCGATTGTCAAAAATTTTTTACTGAGTACTGTGGTCTGATTATGTGATGCGTAAATAACTATCCATAAACTATGGAATAAATATTTGTTCAAATTAGACGCATGAAATCAGACTCATTTCTTCAATCCTATACCCCACAATCATTTTATATGCCTCAATTGATCTTATTATGCGTCCATACAGTAATTTATTAGCTTTAACAAAACTTCATAAAAACCACTCATTTTACAAAAATAGAACATGATCTTTTTTTCTTCTAGACCTGATAAAACTTTACAAGACATTGTATATAAATTAGTGCCCGGCTTACATCGTGATGAAATGCGACGTCGTCGACAATTTTATAATAATTTAAATGAAAATAAAAGTTCAGCAGCAGCAATACAAACTTTAAATGATATAACACCAGAACAACGTGGTGAAGATAACGAACGTGTTATATATAATGCAACAGATCCAATCAGTCTATCATTAGAGTATTGTTCAACAGAATGGTAAGTTTATTGTGTACCCGAATGTTGGATGTTGTTTCCAATCTAGATTTTGTTTTCAATTGAAATGAATTTACTAAACAAATATGATAGAAAATATCGGTTTAGTAAATTTTTTGCTCCGTTTCTATATTAGGCTAGAAACCACACATTAAACTTTATTAATTAATCTCAACTTGGTTATTAAATTCACCACATACAAAGTTTCGTGTTTTAATAACCATTTCATGTTTGTACATCAAATACATCTCATAACTGAATCTTGAGTGAGCCTTCATGCTAATTAACTATAAGCCAATCAAAGCATAGTATTCAAACTTTTTAAAAATTTCAATTCAACAGCTACGACATACTCTTCGTATTGGGATTTCTTGGAAAATATGCTTAAATAAAACCTCACTTAAATTATTTGGTCTTGGGAAATAGTAGCTTCGATTTGAGTTCAGTATCGTCAAAAAAGCAATCTCATTTGCTTGAAAAGCCTCATTAGATTGGTGCTGTAGGAGTTTCTTTGTCGTCCAATTCAATTAAGATCTTCTTATTTCAAATTATGCAAATAGAATGCAATTTGTGTATTCGATTTAACTCTAATATGAAACGTGCTTAGAACTTCTGCCGCAACTACCTTGCAACATTAAACTTGAATCGCTACAATCTACTCTTATTAGTAAATACATATTTTTATTTGTATTTTGGTGTACAAATGTATTCTCGTTTCATAGATCAATTAATTTGGCTCTTTATGTCTGGCTAGAATTAGAAATTAGTTGACTCAAATGCGAAACAGTCTTAAAAAAAACTAACCGTTCGTTTCTCTGTTTCTTTTTTCTAGTGATTTATTTATGACAAATAATAATAATTTAATAACCACAAGCAGCAACAACACGAATACAACAAAATTAAAAACAATATCGGATTACTATGACGATGATAATAGCAAAGAAGCGAACAATAATATCAACAATACAACACCGGCAGCAACAATAAAAAACGGTAAAGTTATAAACAATGGTAACACTGCAACAACAATAGAGAACGATCATAACAATACTGATATTGTGAAAACAAATAAGACTGGTACAAATGATGATAACAATGATGATACAACAATGGAATTAAATGGAAATATAATACCACAGACACGATATTTACAATGTCCAGCTGGTGTTTCGGTGCGGTTATTAAAGAAATTTTTAATTGGAAAATTTGATATTAACATTCATCAATATCATGTAAGTGTATAGTGAGTGCCAAACGTGAACACCTTGCGCAAAATGTTACAAAATAAGTGTGGTATCTATAAATTTTTAAAGAGTTATAAAATACTTACAAAAACTTTTTCTTTGAGGCAGTTTTTCCACCTCATGTTTTGTTGCGTGTGAATTTTTGGTCCGATGACAATTTGCGCACTGTGTATGGAATTGAATTAACTTCGAATTGATTCTATTAATACGTTACTTTTTTCCCTTGTTCTCAGATTGACATTCTATACAAACGAGTTCCTTTACCAGATGATTATAAATTAATGGATATTGCGTATATTTATTCATGGAAAAGGGTAAGTCTTTGTAATTTTATTATTATGTCTAATATTTATTTTAAAGTATAATTATTTACTTTACAAAATAGGAAATTTGTGTAAAACGAACTGTTTCAAATATTCTTACGTTTCATTTATTGAACTTATGCATTTCTTTTTGTTTTCTATTCCATTACAGAACGAACCAATGCGAATATTTTATCGTGTAATGGACATAAAGTATGCAATGAATCGATTTGACTTCTTCAATCCATCATCCATTTGTGATGAATCATTTAAAATACCAACAAAAATCGATACATCGTCCCCTGATACACGTGATATCAAGCCAACAACATCATCATCATTGTCAACTTCACCAAAACCATTATCTAGTGCACCATCATCAACAGTTACAGTGAAAAGTGAACCAAATATAATAATAAATGAGAATAATATTAAATGTGAAAAATCAATAAATGATAATAATATTCAAGTGAAAATTGAAAATATTGATGAAAATTGTGATAATAATAATGAGAATTTAGTGACAAGCACAAAAACTATTAAAATAAAAAAAGAAATTTGTGATGAAACTATTATAACAACACCACCGATTTCACCAGTACCGAATACAAATGTGAATTGTGATAGTGAAAAATCAGACGAAAATGTTGTGTGTGAAAATAAAATTGTCAACAGTGATGCTAATGTTAGTACCGTTCAATCTCCAGTGAAAATAAATACAAATGAAAATAGTAAAAAATCTGTGGAAAAAGTCAATAAAACATGTGATAATACTAATAATACGAATAACGAAACAGTGAAAGAAAAACAAGAGGACAACCAAAACAAAAAAGTGAAAACTAATGAAAATAAATTAAAATTAAGTGAAAATAAACAACAACAAAATCAACAATCAAAAATAATGTCATCACCATTAAGTTCTCTTTTAAATAAAACATCATCGCCTAGCACTACAACGCAGCAACCACCAAAAATTGTTATTGATGAGGAAAACGAACGTGAAAAATCAATTTTCTTAAATACATTTCAACTTACGTCAACAAAAAGTTTATCACCACAACAATTGAATAAAAAATCCTCAAGTCCACCATCTTTAAACATTCCACCTATGTTATTACCTACATTACCCACCAGTACAACAAAACATAAAACATCCCCGAAAAAAGTATCGCCTAAATCCTCAACAAATTCTTCCACAAAAGCCACACCCAAACAAAAGCAACAACAAACCTTATTGCCTGTTCCTAATGGTTTTAAACCAACTACCACTTCAACTCCGGGCGGTCCACAACCTGAAGTACGTACGAAACGTAAATACACGTTTAAAACACGTCCTATGGGTAAAAAAGCTCGACTAGAACTTGAACGTCAACAGGCACTAATTGCAGCAACTCAAGGTCCTCCAAAAGATACTAATTTAAATGTTACTACCAAACCACCGTCAACAACCAATAAAAATGTAGTTAATAAAGTGGTAAATGGTTTTAAATCGTCATTGACAACATCTTCTGCAACCACATCGGGAGCATCGTCACCTCGCGTCGGTGAAAAACGTAAATTTGTCTCATTTAATCTACCCGCTAGTAATAGTAACGGTGGAAACCATCATCATCCAGTACCTGAAAAACGTCCAAATCATAATAATACGTCTTCTACCTCAAAATTATCCGAAACGAATTCTTTAAAATCCTTGTTCGACAATTGTAATTTAAATATACCAAGCTCGCTATCGATTACGTTAACAGAAGGACCAAATGATCGAGAAATAGCATCACAACAAATGATAACTAGTCCAATTGAATTAAACAATACATCACCGATGATAAATTCGGGATCACGATCGCCAGCAAGTTCAACTTCTTCTAATGCTTCTTCAAATGGTACAAATAATTCTCAACCACCAAACTTTGGAGGCAAACGTCAAAGTCCACCTGTAAATATGTACATTGAAATATTTAAAATACCCGATAAAGTTGAACAAACACAACCAACTCCTACAGTGCCGTCCACTCCAACTCAATCAGAACAAAAACAGTCTAAAATTCCTGCAACGATCTCAAAGAAAGTATCTAATATGAGTAAGGAAAAAGGATCTGCTCCTATTAGTACTTCAACTTCTAATACTAAAACACCTCCAGCAACATCTCCGAATACTAAAACACCTCCAACATCTACTACCCCTACAACTGCTGCAAATAATTCAGCCAATGCAAATAATTCGGCTTCTGCAAAACAACAAAATATTCATAAAGTTACGTCTTTATCGACTACAAATTTTGTTGTGCATACAACAGGTATACAAAGTTTAGGGCGTAAAGATGCGTCAGCTTCTAAAACAGCTTCCTTAGCACCTACCCCAAATGGCGGACAACAATTGGGACGTAAAATTCTACCAAAATTACCATCAAATGGAACTACAACAAATGGAAGCTTTATACCAAAATTAGCTGAATCAGCAAAATCTGCGACTGGATTCCAGAAAATGTTTGAAGAAGCAATTAAAAGAAAAGAACAAGCTAAGGCCGCACAGTCTTTAACAAAAGCGAGTGGTAGCTCATCTTCAACAACTTCATCTACAGGAAACCAACAAACTATCAATAGAAAGAAAGATATGAATAAAAATGTATCATCAGCAGCTGTAACCAGCAATGGATCCGAGGAAAAAGGTCAATCAAACATCGTTTTGGATTTATCAAGTCCAAATAATCGAAGTAAGCCAAATATGGTTTCAAAAACATCACCTGTGGTTACAGGAATTAAATCACCACTATCGTCACCTTTATCTATTCAAACAAATTCTCACCCACCTCCAAGATTAACGATGCCAAAAAATAATAAAAAAATTACCACAAATCCACAATCAAATTTAATATCAAGTACCGAATCGGGATCATCAAACTCACCGAAAGGTCGTTGTGGTACTCCATTACCAGCATTAAGTGTTAGCATCGTACCCAATACCAACAACACAAGTCCAGCTCCACCACCACCCACTACAGCGCTAAGTCCGACAACAATTCAACAACAATTTAATCTAACAAATTTACAACAAGTACAAGCGCAATTACAACAAGTCATGTTGCTACGTCAAATTGGATTACGCAATCAATTATTACAACAAAAGCAACAACAGGCAAATATTAATTCAACGTCATCCTCATCGAATGGAAGTGGAAGTTCTCCATCTTCATCATCTTCAATTCCTAATGGAGAGACGCTAATGCAATTTGAAAATTACATGAAAAGCTTACAGCAACAAGCTGCATTGGCTACTTTAGCTACAGCGGCCGCACAACAGAGTGTAACACAAAATAAAAAATAGCATAAAAGTATAAAAAATCTATTAAAATGTAAATAAATTACAAAAAAAAAAAAAAAAAAAAAAACATGTGATGAAAGTACAGTGAAACATTGTTAAACTTATACAACATGTTTGTGTTTAAAATGTATATATAAAATACTGTGGTATAACTATAGTTGACCACAAAAATAAATAATAAATGTAAATAAAATATTATTATAATTTAGGTAGATTGTGTATAAAATAAATTTCAAGTGGAAAAAATACTGCAATATGATTTTTTTAAATTATATTCGCAGTACAGGACCTAACAAAAGTAACTTTACCAAATTTAATATATATATATAATAAATTTATAAAAAGTTTGGAAGCGTATTTACATATAGTTTTCAAGAGACAACAACGGGACCTGTTAATGTAAAATTAGAACAATTTATATCAAAGGATGTATGAGCATCATATGGGTGCCAATCAGTAAGAGTGAAATCAATGTTTAAAACTCAGGTCTGTATCCTTTTTATATGTATTTTAAATATTAGAAGAATACTTAAATCGAATATTTATGTAAAATAGTATGTTACCAAATCATGGTAATCGATTCAAATGTGTTTTAAAATATTCGTGTATAAATTAATGGTA
Source organism: Chrysopa pallens (assembly GCA_020423425.1). NCBI lineage: Eukaryota > Metazoa > Arthropoda > Insecta > Neuroptera > Chrysopidae > Chrysopa > Chrysopa pallens. The sequence continues at coordinate 60,524,403 of CM035591.1, forward strand.
AAATTTTTACAATAGGTTTGATATAACTTATAAAAAATTTAAAAATAAATGATATCATACTCATACATTCTTTTAAAACGTGTCCGATCGAATGTCTGATTTTGGCCGAAGCCGATAATTCGGTGTTACTTTTAACCTTCGGCCGAAACCGAAGCCGAATATTTGAATTTAGTAAAACATTCTTGAATACTGGCTAAAAACTTATATAGTTTCTCATTGAATGGATTTTTAATAAAATAAAATCTGTCGAACTTTTCGGCTTCGATCAAAAATTTCGGATGAAATTTTGATTCAGATGTGTGGCCGAAGATTTTTAAGGTCAAAGTCAAATGTTTGATCGGACATTAATAATAATGGTAACAAAAATTAAAAATGATTTTAGTTAATATCCGAATTCAATATGACGCCACTGTGTAATTTATTTTACATTTGTACGAGTCAAAACATAGCTAAAAATAAATAAAAAGTCTGTTTTAATATAATAATAAAAATTATACAAATGTAAATAATAAAATATTTATTAATTAAAATTCGCTCACCAAAAAAACAAAAAGGAGATAAAGAAATTAAAAAAAAAAAAAAAAAGTATCATTTTATGTAATTTAATTATTCTGTTATTTAGTGGAATTTCATTTTTATTTTACAAAATAATAATAAAAAAATAACATAACAAAAAAAAACTCAACATATCATCAAAAATCTAGAGAAAAAAAAACATATTTTTAAATTAAACAAAGATAGCAAATATATATGTGTAATTAAATGTATCTCACTCACTCACACTACCTACTATATATGAAGGATGTCGAACCCTTTTTGTATGTTATTATACATTAATAAGACATAAAACACAATATAACCTATCTCATTCTAATACATAATGACAATATTGTTTGTTGATAGGATTAACTTATATTTTTTCTTGTTAAATAATTTATATTAATATTATTTTTATTTTCATCTTTATTTCACATGTTATCTGGTATATGTATTTTGTCTTATACACAAAAATTTCAATGCTTTGTTTGTTATTTTAAAAATGTGAAACGCTTGCTTGCTTTACTGTTAGATTGGATGATAGTGGCGTTGTACTTCTAAAGAAGCGTAATTTTAACTTCAAAATATATTAAAACTCGGAAGTTGGGAGAAGTTCAGTGAATATATAATATATTATTGCCAAGCTGAATTTACAAAGATTACAACGATCTAACCAATGACGTCCTATACAATTATGTGTTTTGAAAAATATTTAAATAAACAATTGTTCATGATATTCTGAAAATAAAATATTTTTTCCCTTCAAATATATGAGTAGAATTGGAAAATTATGGAATCAAATCATTTTTACGAATGAATTTTTACAGGGTATTATTGCATAGGTCTATTAATAATAGATAGTTTTCCAAATTGCAGTTACTTTTATGATTTTCCCTCAGACAGAACTAATTTTCTGAATATCGGGACTAAATTCGATAAAGATCCTCCCAACATATAAAGACGTACTCTAACGTCTCGACTCTCAGATTATAGTAAAGTACTTCTCATTCAGTTCACTTTATGATGTCAGCGCCTATATCATCTGGTTTATGGGTGAGAATAGACTGTGTATGTGTACGTGTTTCAATGTGAATAACTGAGTGATATTTTGCAGTTATGTTTGTTGAACTTTGTATATGTTTCATATTTAAATGTAAAGCTAAGTTTACATAGGATCGTCTACTTCATTTTAAATTAATGTTAATTTGAAAGCAATTAAATTTTATTTTTTCATTTAGGTATATAATATCAAAAAATATAAAGGTGTATATTATTTGTCTTCAGTGTTGATTTTATTCGAGAAATATTTCTACTCGTATTATGCCTCAGTTTTTAATAGATTGGTAAACATAAAAGTTGCGATTGGTTAGTGATTTTTTCATTCCTCACGAACAAAAATCAAGAGTTAGTATCTTAAAACAAGCACATTATAAGCTAAATTAATCCGTCACTCTTTGACTGAGTTATTTTATTCCAAGTAGTTCAGATTTTTTAAATACTAATGTCTCCTGATCGGAAATTTCATAATTAATTACAAAAAAAAAACTTTTTCAAAAAGCGAATCGCGGGACCATATCCAAAGTTTGTATTTTACAATTTTTGTATATTTTTCATTTGAGAATATCTATTATCTACTAACAAAAAAAGAGTAATGCAATGATTGGAAAAAAGGAAAATAAACATTGTTATAATAAATTAAATCAACTTGATCGAAAAAACATGAATTGACTGACAACTGACCATCCGTCCGTATTCGATATTGTAGAAAATTAAGAGCAAACATGTCAAAATAAATAGGACTAATTGCAAATAATTGACAACCAAACAACATAGTTTTGCCTGCCTGCTTTGTGTAGCAAACACGAGGAGTAATAATAATAGTTGTTCTATGTAAACAGATGATAATAAAGTTTTCTAAATGTTTATAGTGTGCTAATACTAGTGTGACGACTCCTCTTTATATTTGTACTATGTATATATATAGCTTTTTCATTAATCTGAATGGATTCCAATGTGATCATATCATTTTACTTCGTTTACATGCACGTTTGTTTATAAAAATCGTTACATTCATCTTTCTTTCAATATCCAAATGTTCCTCAAATTCTCAGCAACTCAATTCGAAGGGAGGAGTGTAATCCAACTTCCCTTTTACTAATTAGTAGAACGCCTTAAAAACTTAACATGTATGTACAAAGCTAGAAGTAAAATATTTCATACTGTTTATTTCAAACATGATGTAAGTTTGCGTCTAAAGAATTATCCTTTGGGACGGATGTCAATTTTTATGGTATACTGATAGGTTTAAGTTATCTGAAAAATCGAATAAGATTTTCTCGTACTTAACACATTGATAGAATTCCCAACCAAGAGGTTCGCGTCATCTAACCCGCCACCCATTGGAAACGGATGAGAATATAACAAGAAAAGGAAATCTAAAGGAAAATAATGAACGGGCGATCTTAAGGCGAGAAGTGAAAGGGCTAAGTTTTTAAGGGTGAAACCCGGTTTATCTCGATTTGTGGCTATGGAAAAAATTAAATGGCAAAGTTGTAGGTAAGAAAAAGATCAACAACTTTTGTATTTAAACTTTTTTCACATAATCTCATTTTTTCACGAAATTTGTTGAAAACTTACCTTAAATACAAAAATTGTAGATATTTTTGTTACCTAAAACTTTGCCGATTAACTTTTTTCCATAGAACTTGTAGTTTTGCCGTAAATCGAAATAAACCGTTTTTTATCCTTAAAAACTCACCCAATTCCTCTTCTCGATTTCAGATCGCCCGTAAATTATTTTTCCTTTCATTTTTGTTAAATTCCCTTCTGTTTCCAATGGGGTTCCTCCTACATAATTTTTTTTCACTTTTTACCTTGTTTGGAGGCTTCTATCCTGGTCTAAAAAGTTTGTCGACTATAACATAATAGACAATCGATTCCAATACTATTTTAGTGCATCATAATTTGCATCATGATTAGCAGTAATATTTATTTACATTCTATAGACCTCTGTAACTGTACTGCTGCACTCTATATGTGTTCCTTTATACATGTGATAATGCAATATTACTTCGCATTGATAAAAAAAACTAGTAGAAGTATCATCATCACTGTCAGTCACTACTGTGATATCGCTTACCATCTCAATCGTTCGTCGTCAAGTTCTGGGGTCCCCGATATAAAAATGTTTTAGAGTCTTACCTACACACTTCTAATATTACTACTCTATATTCGACATGCTATATGAATGTTATACTTGAGGTTATTTTTTTGTTGTTGTTGTTGTCCCTCGTTCGATTTGTTTTCTTTGTCTTTTTTTGTAGTTCTTCTCTGTTCTGCTTCTTTGATCATACTCCTGATGAGAATGGTTGAAGTGTGTTCTTGTGTTAGTGTTGTAAATAAATAAATCGATTAAATCGAAAATCGATTTTTCTGCGCCATATAAATATATATGTTGCTTAACATCTAAATCTGAATGATTTGTCGGTTAATTTTTTAAGATATAAAGGCAATGAAGTTTATAAAAAATACACTTGTAAAAATTATTATACTTAGTGTAACAACTTTTATCTCTTAATGAAAAAATTCTCAAACATGCTGCATTCAATTGACGTATTTCCTATTTGAATAGGAAGATAATTCAATAAATATTTTGCCGAATAAATATTTTTATAAGTGTATTTATAAATGACATTATATGCCTGTAAGAATAAGTATAAAATTGCCACTTTTTTGATTAAGTATTTTGAATGTATAACCCAAAACCCTTCAAATTTTTTACATTTCTCCGAAATAGTTTCAAAAGTCAATACTTAATTAGATTTTTTACACTACAATAAGGCATTCGAATTGAAAACTCAATTGAATAAACCGGAAATAATAATAATATAGTGTAGAAATCAATACATGTTATACAAAACTCGAAAATCGATAAATTTTTGAATTGTTACTTAAACAGCATATTACTAAAAAGTAAAAAATCCTATCTTCGAATCTCTTTCAAAGATAAATAATAAGGCTCCAATGAACTATTATTTTTAATATACAAACAAAAACTTATTCAAAATTCAAAAATCGATTATTTATAAGTGAATCAATTCAATGGTTACAACACTATCTTGTATATAAGATAATATATTTGTGTGTATGTGAGTGAGTGTAGTCCGTTACTTTTGGAGACGACAGGGTGGTTTTTATCATCAGAATACAACGTGATCCATCTATATGATGTTTTATATGATGAGGGGTTTTTTTATTATTACACATTATCGTGTCTTCTTTTTTCACATTGGTGCACAGTATATATATATAAATATAAATGTATATCATATAGTCGTATACACTCACCACCACCCTATCCGAAACGAATTCTTGTTGTGCGTATATCCTCTTAATTGGTTAGTTTTGTTTTGGGGAAACAATATTAAATGTTGAATATATGTGTAAGTGAAAGGAAAATAATCAAAATTTGTGAAATAAAATACAATTCTTTCGTTGTAGGATCACTTTATAGAAAATTTGAAAAAATAATAATTAGAATTTTAATTAAATATAATAAATGTATTTTCGTTGTTACCAATGCTTGTAAATATATTAATTCATACTTAATTGCCTAAATTATATGAGGAAATAAAAACTCAGTATATGAAAATTTGATGTGGGATGAACAAAATAGAATCCGCGTAATTATCTACGATATCCTTCTCTTACTAATAGTTTCACCAAATTTTTTGTATTTCAAATCTGTATTTCATTTACCATGTAAACATCATCAGTATTAATTAGCTAATCGCAATTATCTCTAAAACAATCAAAAAATCCATGAATTCATTTTTATTAGTAAATGCAAATCTTTCAGATTAGGATGCATATTAAATTATTTATATTCATAATAATTTAAATTAAAATAAATTTTAAGAAAAAACCATTCCGAATTATAATTCCGACAATATAAAAATCATTTTAATAATCTAGAAATAAATACGATTGGCTAATTTATAATCATAAGACATGGTTGTCGAAATACTTATGATACAAACAAAAATTATCTAGGCGAAAGACTATATGCCTAAATAGGTAAATTCGACCGAGTGAAAATTGTAATTTATTTTTTCTTAGACTGAGCTCAATTAAATCACGCCTAAAGGCTTAGGTTAATTTAAGCATGGTTAAAGTCTTCGCTGATTAATTTCAGATTCTACTTCTTATTTTATTACCCCTACCAACATCATACTTCTTAAGGTTTTTTCAAGAATATAACAAACAAAATTTGTTTCTTTCAAAATATTAAACTGATGTGGTTCCAAATTTTTTTTGGAATAGATACATCACAGATTGAAGCCAATTGTGTATCTTGTAAGAGCAGTAAATTGTCTTAAGTAGATGACAAGTACTGCTTAAAACTGTTAACTCAATATATCGGGTGTTATATCGAAGCTGTGTAGCTTTTTAATGGTATAATAGCACGGAAATGCTTATCTGTATTCATTTAATTTAAACGGGCAAAGAAACCTATTCAAAAAGAAAAAAGTGTTCGAGAATCAACTTTCATACTTCTCTTAATAAATGTTACAGTCATTTAAAATATTTTTTTGTAAATATGGTTAGTAAGAGATTGTATTGGGATTGTAAGAAATAACATGAATAATAAACACTGTAATTGTATATTGTAACATAGGCTTTACATATTTCAATTGTTTTCAACTTTCATATTTGAATTGTTTTCAAACTATAAAATCAGTATCAGTCAGCGAATATCACAATCACATATAAAATATTTATTTTTATGCATCTACTTGAATTCAATTTAATATTAAATTTCTTAAGGTTAACCAACATATTTTTTCCATGTAAATGCATAACACCCTAATATTTAAATATCATTGTATATAAAAATGTGTACATACAGTATATATATATTTGTTGTATAGAAAAAAAAATAGTGCATAGAAGAAAAGAGGGTATTTCTTTATTTTATTTTATTTTTACTTTTTTTTTTGAGAATAAAAAAAAAAAGATATGTTTGATAATATAATATAAAAGTGGTTTTACACTACACAATTTCTTGTTCAGTTTTATCAAGACATATTTTGTGATTCTGCGCAACAAAGTACCATGTACATATCATGAAATATACTATATTTTAAAATTTTGGCAATTTAACTTCTTATATGATGGTGATCAGGGTTAAAAGCTCGAAATAAGGAAGTAATACACTTCTTTGATACCTCCACCTGAGAAAAAATCTCCGGAAGCATTTTATTCTGAAATAGGAAATAAAAATGAAGCATATGTGGCGAATACTTTAACTGAGAATCGAAAAACGAATTTGAGAACGAGAATAAGAAAATTTTGATTCTCAATACTGTTTAAATTCGCGGACATTTTTATCGAATGAAATTGTGTAGTGTAATACAACCATGAGAGAATATTATTTTTGTTTTGGGTTTACGTTATGTTGTATAAGTCACAGTTGTCATCTTTTGTTCTTGTTTATTATTATTAAAAATGTATTATATAAATAGAGAGAGAGAGAAAAAAAAACTTAACAAGAATTATTTGTTTCTTTTTTACTATTGACTTTGTATATAGTTATCTTTTTTCATTTTGATTATAAGGTATTATTTCATATTTTTTTTTGTATAGTGTTTTTCGTTTCGTTTTGATAAAAAAATATTATTATTTCGAAAGACTGTATTTTTATTTGACTTTCGATAATGATATTTTTTTTTTGAACTATTATTATTATTAATATAAAAATATTTGACTATTAGATTTATTAATTATTGCTTAAGAACATTATAAATAATTTGATATGATGGATAATATTATTATTATTATTATTATTATATGTATAATGAATTTAATTTATGTGAAACTGAAAAATATTTTTTCATATTTAATAAAAATATTAAAAAATTTACATTTTTTTTTATATTATTGGTAAATGTTGTTTGTTCCTTGATTTTGCAATTTCAGAACGGTAAAATAAGTATTAGCTTAATCCATGGAGCATATATTCCAATAAAAAAGTAAGTATGTGAGACAAGGTAAGTCGTAAGTATCATTTTTGTATCACAAAAATATCTGAAAATAAATTTAACGGTTTTTTTACATAATTTTTTCATTTTTTTAAGTGTTAATCATAAAAAAATTTCGATCTGAAGTTGTGGCGACTCTAAAACACTTTTTAAAACTTGTGTCAAGCAAAGATTATTTTTAAAAAAACATTTTTTCTATTTTAGCACTTTTTACGTCCATAATCTCTGTATCTTTGATTGTTAATAAATTATCTTATTTTTAGGCAGATGAAAATTGACTATTTATTAACTTAATACAAATGTTGTTCATGCTTTCAATATTTTCTAGCGTTACAAAGCTTTGACAAAATTTTTTCCCATCCCTTGAGTATTATTATTGAGTATCTACTGCTTTTTCTCAAAAATTCTAACGTCTATAATCAAATTTTTTAAAGCCTGTCACATATCCGTTTAAAATCCACTTAAATAGTTGTTCTGTTATATCAGCATCATCATCGTCAGTGGTACTACAGCCATTGAAGGGCCCTGACCTCTCCCAAGATTTTTCTCCATTCTACTCGATTAGTTACTTTTCTTTTTCAATTTTTAATTTTTATTCTTCTCAAGTCCTCTTCAACCTGGTCCTTCCACCTGATTCTCGGTCTCCCTCTTGGTCTAGACCCACCGGGGTTTTATTAAATAGTCTTTTAGGTGTCCCATTGTCTTCCATTCTTTCAAGATCTCCTAGACACTGGAACCTTCCTTTTCTTATTTCTGTTACAATATCCAAATTTTTATAACATTGATAGATTTCCACATTTGATCTGATCCTTCAACCTCCGTTTTCGCATACTGCTCCAAAAATCTTTCTCAAAATCTTTCTTTCCCAAACTTTCAACAGTTCTTCTTCACACTTTCTTAAAGACCAAGTCTCCGAACCATATAATACTATAGGTCTGATAATGACTTGATATACAAGTATCTTTAATTTTCTGTTCAAAAAGGATCATCCTTGTTGAACAGAACAGCTTACGTAAAGCATTATAACAACGATTTCCTGGTGCCAGTCGTGCTCTTATTTCAAGATACATTTCATTTTTCTGTTATATCATATTACACTAATTTTTATTGTATCCCCTTTCACGGCTCTGAAGATGAATATTAGTGTTCAATTCTTAGCTCTGGTGTGTCCTCGGAAACAAATTTACTACTCTCCTTAACTCCTCAATCCAGTCTTTTTGTAAATGGCTTTAATGGCAAATTTCCATTTAATCTTTAATTTAAAAAAAGAAAAAATCATTTCACTAAATTTAATATACGCTTACATATGTCGGCTTAAAAAATAAACAGGTAATTTAGTTCCAATACAAATTCAAAACGTTGGAAAATCAAAAACGATAGAAGTAAGCATGGTGCAGGATTAATAAGGGGTGCTTAAAGTAAGATTGTATTTTTCACATCTTATATTTCATATTAATATTTTCTAGCGTTACAAGCTTTAGACTAAATTTAATATATTCTCGTGATTGATATCTACCTGGTATGAAACACACTTAATAAATAATTAATTAATTATCTTTATAATAATTATATTTTAAATATTTATTTAAGCAAAATAATGTTTATTGAGAATTTGAAATAAAAAAAATATTTTTTTAGTAAAGAGTAAAAGTAAATTTTGTATATTTTGTTCCCCAATAATTTCTATTATGTTTGTTTGTTTTAAAACAAAGTAAAATTTGTTTTTTAGTGTGGGAGTTGTTTGAAATAACGCCAATATATTTATAAAGTATCTACAAAATAATAATTTGTTAGCTATGGTAATCACATTTGGCTAGACTTATTTGCTGTTCATTGTACTTTCTGAAAACAATCCGTAAACTGGGTGCAAAGTGGTGGTCTTCTAGTGTATGAGTTTTTTAAGGGTAAAACACAGTTTCCAGCAAAACTACAAGTCCTATGGAAAAACATACATAGCAAAGTTGTAGGTAATAAAAAGATCTACAAAATTTGTATTTACTTTTTCTTCACATTACCTCAAAATTTATGTGAAAAATTGAAACCAAGTTTTTCGATTTTTTATCATTTACAAAAAAAAAAAAAAAACTTTTTCCACGAAATTTGGTAAAAACTTACCTTTTTATGTTCCAAATACTCTGAAATTTTTTTAATTTAAAATCTTTATTTTTTCACCTTTAAATTGAAAAAATATCGAAAAAAGCACCCTAATTTTCAATAGAAAAACAGTTAAATTTACTTTTTAAAAACAATCCCTGAACTGGGTGCAAAGATATCTACTGTTGTATGCTGCTGTGATGACACTGTTATCCAAAATTATCCATTTAACTATTTTCTGGTGTACTTCTATCTCCAAATACGCCGCCCTAAATGATGTAGCACCTTATCCCTAAAAATTTATCATTATATCCTGTCAAAACATCCGCTATTTTTTTTAAGTCAGTTTCATCTGATCACAGCTAAATCGTTCCATGGAAAGGTTGTTTGTAGTAGTGTTATTTTTATTTTCTATGTGATTTCTAAGGTCAAAGAAAATTTTCACTTATTTCTTCTGTAAATGTTATCGATTTTGAATTTACGAGTATTAAAGAAAATGAATTTTACGCTTAAAATTAACTTTTTTAAGGTATATATTTTATATCTGAGAAACTATAATTGATTTTATATCTGAATATATTATTGGAATAAGTTTTGATATTGATTTTATGGTTTCAAAAATTTTTCGATATCTTTAAAATATCCTACATTTGAACGTCTGTATCGAATTTTAACCATATTGAAATTTTCGGTATTAATAGAATATTAATGATAATATATTATTTGTTATTATCGGGGTAGGATATGATCACTTTAAGGGCAATCATTTATTACACACAATTTTAAATTTGAGATTATCAATCCGATTTGATTTCATAATATATCTAGTAACGTTTTATGGCAATATAAAAAGGTAAATATGGCAATAAAAAATGAGTAAACAGAATTCAAATATGGTCCCATACGGATTTATATTTCCATAATATTTGTAAGTTTTTTTTTTTTTAGAATTCCGAAGCCCAAAGGGTAAAACGAAACCTTATTGCTAAGACTCCGCTGCCTACCTGCCTGCCTGTCTGTCACCAGACTCATGAACCGTGATAGTAGATAATTTCTACAGATAATGTGTTTCTATTGCCGCTATAATAAAAAAATACTAAAATACTATAAAATAAAAAATATTTAATGAATGGATGAGGGTGTTTCATAGATGATGATACGGAACCCTTCGTACGCGAGTCTGACCTTAAATAAAAATAAATCTGATTTTAAATAAAAATAACACAAATTTTTACATATGTCTAGAATTTCTATCATGTGTAATTTAAACAAATAAAATAAAAAAAGAAAGTTATCATTATTAAAAACAATGGCTATGATTTTATCAGTATTAAATAAATTAAACTTAATTATTTTTAAGACTGCAAATCAAATTTGTTGTCTTCACAATTTATAATCGTTTTTTTCTATCTTTTAATGTAAGCTGAACAGATTTTTTGTGGGTGTATGAAGATGGTGAAATTTTCAGAGGCCCGTTTAAATTTTGTAGTCTTAGATAGTAGAAAAAAATCTAATAAATTAAACAGGATAGAGTACGTTCGGATTATATGACATACAATAAGCTATTTTATTAATAAAACACAAAATTAATGAGATAAAACATACTCGCTTAATATTGTCTTAGAACTTAAATGTAATCAATAATTATCAATTAAATGTAATTAACTTAAAAATTATAACTTTAATAGACATTTTCCGTAATCTTGAACATTCTTTAAATTCAATCATGGTAAGGCACTATGATGGCCTTGGCCCATATTTGTGCAATATTACCCACCAAACAAATAAAAGCAAAAAATAAAAGAGCTTATTATGTGGCTTTGTATAAAAAAATTCGAGGAAATAACCTCCGTTTTATTGATTCTCTAGTTTCTCATGTAATTAAGGTTTTCTTCCTAACTTTGTATTGGACACTCTATAAACTGGTAGATTTATATGAACTGCGAAACGTCTTAAATTGGTTCGGAGTTTGGAAGCTTTTATTGAAACCATTTTCTCAGTCCACGCACCTTCGATTGCTTTTTACACAGAATCCTTACACTCTTTCAAAGGAAAAATACCAATATGTAGAAATATTATGTTATATGTGTTTAATAGGACCTATAGTAGACCATATTGGCCGACTACCTGTATGTATTGCTAATATAGCCTAGTAGACCATAATGAACCCAGGCATGTTTTTAACAAATAGAACTCTATTTTAAAAACTATTGAATAATGTGTTTAAAAATTGTGACCATACTATAGATTAAAAGTTTACTTACAAAAATATGCACTAACAATGTTTGAACAGTGCCCATTTGAGAAAATGTAATGAGTGAAACTTACGAAGAAATAACATCAAATCACTTTAATTATCTATTGTTGCACACACTGGGTATATTCAAAATCGCCACAATGCATCGGCAGAGTACATAAAGGTAAGGCGTATGTCACTATATTCAATATACATCCACAGCTGATGTTGTTTTGTTTAGGAGAAATGATAGTAAGCCATATTGGCTGACTGGGCCATAATACTCTATATTATTTACGATTACTGATAAGTTAAATACTCAATACAATATTTTGGAGTACAATCTTATGATTATACGAAAAATTCCTAAAAATCTACAAGAGAGAGGTAGATACGTTGTCTCTTTTGAAATATTATCGTACTTCTTTAAAGAGGATGCAGCCGTTGCTATATTTCTCCGCTGGCCATATTCGACTCAGGTACTTAGAAAAAATTGGTTTGACCATTTTTAATTCATTTAATAATAAGCCAGAAATAATAACAAATGCGTACTTCTGTTGTTCTGCGAAGTCATAAATCTCTTTTTTGGTAAAATATTATCATTTTATTTTTATACGTGACATATATCTATAAAATATATGAAGAGAATATTCAATTTCGTATAAAGTCTGAAACGCTAAAAAATATTGGAGGAACTAAGCTGAAATTCAGTTCACGTATTTTAAAACTAAAAAGTTTGTGAATGAACAAAATCGGTCCAGTGGGTCTCATGACCCATCTTGTAAAACCATAGAATTCAGAAACAAAACTATTTGTTTGTTCAAGACAAACAACCTTCAACATTTTTTTGTAAAGTGCTTAAATTTGCTATAAATTTAGTTCAAATTTAGCTCAAATTCAGTTCTAAAAATGATATAAAAACATATAATACATCATTATTATTATATAATAAATTATCATTAATATATTTATTGAATGAAGCATATTTAGAGTATTTGATGAATGCTAATAATTAAAAATAGTTCAAACATTGATACTCAACCATATGCAGAGTATTTAAACAACAGAGTTAATTAACTATATCCCAAGTATACACTGAAAAAATTTCAGAATAATTTACCGCGTACTTTCCATGTAATTAATTTTTCAATATTGACATGTGGCTTCTATCTCCCTCCTCCATATTTACTAGGGAAAAAATGATGGCTCTGTTAAGCGCGCCAATTTCAAATAGTAACTAACGTTTTTTATGGTATATAACAACAAAAGGATATTAAATATTTTTTATAATATTAAATTTATTTTCTAATGAAATAATTGATTTATTTATATTAAAACAAAAAAATAAAAATAAATAAAGAATTCACGATATAAAAAATTAAGTTGACAGTTTTAGGTTTATTTTTTTTTTTTAGGTTATGTTTTGAAAATCATTTAAAATTGGTATTATCTGCGCTTGGTAGCCGCAATTCAAAGTCAAATAAAAAACTTTTTTTTAAATTATTTTTTACTACCAAATACACGTAGCATGCATATATAATAATTGATAAAAATTCACATAAGAATTTAATTGATATAATTTAGCACGGATTATAATTAAATAATTAAAATAATTGTAATAAATAAAATATTATTTGACTAGTACTCAAACTGTCACTGGATACCAAGCAACCTTAAATTTGTTCATTTGTTAGAGATTCTAGTTCGCTTTTGAACCACTAGTGGCGTACAAATATCGTGTTTCATCCATATAAAACATTACGTAAATCTTAACTAAAGTAACTTTGTAATGAGGAAAAGCCATAATAATTTTCCCCCCTTAAATAAAAATCTGAAATTGAATATTTTTCAAAAGACGTATACAAAAAATAAAAAACAGCATACAAAATTAGTTCCATTACACACATTTTTTTTCCTCAATAATAATAACATTTCGATCATATTTCTTTTCTCCACATTGTAATACTAATACATATTTCGTTATTTTTAAGTTATAGGGGTGCGGTTTTTCTTATCAAATAAGTTTGTGTACACACATAAAAAGGTATTATAATTGACACACGTCGTTACAATACCCATTCACTACGTACGTCTGTCTGCAGTTATAGTAGTTAGTAACCAAGAATCAATCCCCCGCACGCAATAATACACATTCATATAGGTATAGAGGTATGGATATTATACATAATGTAATATGTATTTGAATTCATTCGTATAACCACCACATGACTACTAAAATTTTGTTTCACCAAAATTCACTTTGAAGTTTTTGACAGTTTAAAAACAAAATTTATTTTCTCTTGAATATAATATACAAACAACAACATGCCTATGTGTTTGTTTGTAAAATATCAAGTTTAGTACGGCAGATTAAGTAGAAATATTAAGCTACAAAAGACAAGTGAAGATAATCCTTACGAGGTGCGAGGATCCTTATGCGACAACTTTTTCAGCACTTATTTTAATGTTAATAGTCAAATTATACTCATAATTTTAATAAAATAATTCAGCTATTTCTTCTTTCAAGTGTCATACGTTAATCAAAAACTTCTGCAATAGGTCATGGAGTAACAATATTGGTTAATCCATAAAAAAATATATTTTTTTAATGGATTTCTAATAATGTTGTAATAATGTAATTGATATAATAATGTTAAAATAATTTCCAAGTGTTTCCATGATATCCTAATAAATAATATACTAGCTGTTACCAAACCGCTTCGCAGGCTTAGTTAAAACTTTCTTCACAACCTTCTCACGATATTTCCATCCCGTCTTTTTGCAATCAAATAAATGCAGAACTCGTTTTTCTTACAAAATACTATCCGTATTAATTTTAAAAAAAATGTAATTGGAATGAAAAAAACAACAAACTGAATTTTTTAACTTTCTTTGTAATTATGGCAATCATGAAAACTTTCTCCGAAGCCTAACGATTGAAACCCAAAAAAATTTACGCGTATCTATCGTCCAATCATGAGTTTTGATATTGAGTTCATTCTATAAATTCTATAAAAGTACTAAAACTATTAAATATTCTAAATTACTAAAACCTGATCTAAGCGTCTAAGTGTGAACTTCAATAATGTAATGAATATCGGTAATGCAGATAATTATTTTTTTGTCTTATCCTCAATTTTAATATAGTAATACAAATAATTTATGTTTCCATCGCGGATTTTCTATTAAATCTAAAGACATACAATTTTTTACGCATCTCAAAGCGTTTCAGCAGTGTATGCCGATAAAGAGGCCAATCAATGCATATATTTCGACTTATTTGAAATATTACAAACAAAAATTGGATACGAAAAACTTGAAACGTTATTTTGATCCCCATGTGGATTGAAATTCGGTTAGTTTGCGGTTTGGGATGTACTCTGATCGATAAATAACAATTTTTACTTTTAGGCACATCGCACATGAGGTGATTTAGGTGAAATCGGCGAAATCGCCGATATCAAACATTCTCGCATAGCGGTTTAGACTGTACCTTATACTAAAAATTGGACTATACCGCCAATCTTAACGATTTGTCCTGTACCTTGATCGAAATTAAAATTTACAACCCCCTTCTTCTTTTTCAAATTGAATTGCAATAAAAACTTTTCTCTTGGCCTTGGTATATCTGGGAATCCTATGGTCTTAATTTTAAGCTTTTTAACTTAGTGATTTGGGCAGTACACTGATTTATATATCAAAATTTGAACCAACACTTCATCCCCTCAAAAATTCTCGTTCTTAATATCCATTTACGTCATATAAGACCCATCCATGCAAAATTTCATGCTTTTAGACCAAGCAGTTTCGGCCTTGCAATGATATATCAGTCAGTATATTTTTGTTTTGTTTTTGCCGTATTCGGTATATTTTTTTGAAAGCAATTAATGGTCATCATTTAATCATTAGTACTTGAAATGTTAATTAATAATACAGAAGTAATAAATTTATAATTTTATACATTTACTCGAAAGATTACATTTTTTAGAAATTTTTTGAGTTTTATATATATATTGATTTTGATTTCTTTGCAAAATATGTTAAATGAAGACTTAATAAAATTCTAAACCTAAAGTTGTTGTAGGTGACAGTCACGCGAGTTTAGAAGTTTTAACTTGTCTCGTAAACATCTTCCAACCTCTCCCATTTGTGCTAAACGTGCTATAATAAGATACTCTGTTCAAAATTTCATGCTTTCTCACTTAGTAGTTTGCACTGTATCTTGATCGAAAATAAATGACTTTAAATTAACCCCTCATTTGGAATTGAATTTCAAAAAACCGTTTTTTTGGTCTCCACTACATTATTACAGGAATCTGTGGTCTTAATTTCAAGATTTTTAACTTTGTTCCATGAATGCTCACTTACGTTGTATAAAATACTCTGATAAAAAATTTTAAGCTTCTAGTTTTCCTTTTGTTTGCAGAGAAGAATTATAAACACATACTAATACGTCATTCAATCCATTCAAATTTTCATTTAAAATTTAGTTAGGTACTTGACATTACGTTACGGATTTGCCACACACTTTAAGTGAGTATTTGTAAAATATGTTTACATATATGTGGTAAGAACCCCGTATGTAAACATATTTGACAAATTTTTCTGGGCCGTTTTTCCAATTTTTCTTTTCTCAAACTTAAAGGAATATTAAAAAAAAAAAAAAAATTAGCCAAATCGGCTCAACAGTTTCCGCTTAACAACAAATTAAGAGATACGTTTTTATTTACATAGATGATTTGGGATACCGTGTTGAGTAGTATTTCCGTTATATATATTTAGATTAATATATAGCCCAAGATTCCAGGGCTGCCAGACCTTACTTATTATGTGTGGGAACGTTGTACTGTTATGTACTTTCTTCACTGCATGCATATTTCCAATATTGTACCATCGGCCAATGTACTGATACAGACTACTAAATGTAGGTAAACATCGACCCTTTAAGGCTGTTCATTGTGAACACTAAATTAAGTATAACGTATATCTTATTAAATGGCGTAATTTTCCGACATATTTCTTAAAAACAAAACAATATGAAATAATTATATTACTGAAACCAATTTTAATACAACAAAACAATTTACAGTGGAACCTGAATAATTAGGAACTCAAAAGACCTAGATTTTTTATCAGTTATAGACGCTTCATCAGTCATTAATAGAAGGTTCCATTTTCAATTATTTTGAATAAGTTTATTGTACATTGTAAAATCTGTACTCAATTCGTCAAACGATATTCCATTATCGCAATCTAACAATATCTTTAGTTTATCGGCAACTGTTAATGAGTTACACCTTCATTTCGAAATCATTTTGGGTATGTATTTTTCACTTTTTATCAAACAAAATCTTAAACAATTAAACTTAACCAGTATCCAGACCCGCTCAGACAAACTATTCAAAGAGCTGAATTGTTATTAATTGTCCCAATTATACAGATTATTGAATTAAATATGTCAATTATATATGGAGAAACATCCACAAAATCTAAAAAATGAGTGATAGAGGTATTTTAATGCAAATATTTCGGAACCTGATTGTATTAATCACTCAGCTGTATAGATTTCTCTGCTTATCTGAGTTCTTGCTTGCCTAATTTCCTACACTGATAATTTCTTATAATATTATTTGACGTAGTAATCGCAAAAATGTCTAGTAAGTATGCCTTTATTGTACATTTACATTTAGTGGACAGCAATAATTAACCTTTGTGGCGATTGTGGGAATTGAACATCTAACCCAGACAAATTTGCATATAATTGACGGTAAAGCCAAATAACCTATCTAGACCGGCGTATTATGTACTTATGTGCGGCATTTTTTCGTCAAGTATCAGAATTTTTTGTAAGTAATTTCGATCAAACAAATATTTAATGTGCAGATTTGAGGAAACTATTTAATGAGGATTGCGATTAAGATGCTATTGACTAGGCACTGATTAGAATCAGTTATCTAACCGTAGCTACTAGCTAGCTAGATAAGAGATAAGCTGCAGTACTATGATACATACTTGGTAAATGACAAACAACAACGCCTTGGTCTCTAGCCTGCACCTACTCGTTACAATACTATATATGCTCTCTACATATAATAGAGCTTATGTTGGTTTACGTTGTTAGTACGTAATGTTGTATACATTATTTTATTTTGTTGATATGAATTGTAAAAACTTTTCTAATCTCTATGGGATTGAATAATGCTGGCTGCTGACTGGTGGTGTTTCTATTTACTTTATAGTGTTTGTTATGTAGAATAGAATTATTTAGAAAAAGGAATTTGTTTAGATTTGAGTAGAACTCTAAAACTCTAGAAAATCTTATTTAAAATTTAATTTAAACTTATTTATACCAGCTATGTGGTTTTTTGGATTTTGAACTTATGTTTATTTATCCATAAACAGGGAAGGACTTTTTAATTTTTTATTCGACATGATTTACTACGAACACTAGTATTTGTACTAAAATCTGTTATTCATTAGTAATAAGTACTGTTAAGCAAAGAACCTTTTTAGTCGGATAAATTATATTATTGCGAATATTATCTATTAAATACCATCAAAATTTCGGGAATTGGTTTAATTTCAATGTTTGGAGGTATTTCTTAGTATGCATAAATCAAGATTCTGTAGATAACCGAATTATAGCTCATTAAATATGCCGATCAAGGAAAATTTTGTAGTATTATTTAATGTTGAATAATATCAAAAGCCTTTATGTAAAAATACCTTCATAAAGAGTTTTTGTTGTACTCGTTAGTTGAAAAAATAACAAAGTAAATGGTAATAAAATTTTATACTTTTCTATCGAAAAAATCAGCTTTTATTCAATGTTCTTAACCCAAATTTTAAAATTTTTAATGTAATGAATGTACAATTTAATTCTGAAAGTTTGATTTGAAATGTTTTGTTTGGAAATAAAATTCGATTTTCAATAAAAATAATTCTTTTAAATATTTTATAAATCTTAGGAATTTCGTTTATTATTTATTTAATTTTTATAAGTTAATGATTAAAAATTATTTTACTATTATACGTTTTGTTGCTTCATTTGAACTTTCTCAGGTAATCCACAATTAATTGCATGTAAAATTGTAAATTACCTGAAGATGTCGAAAATATAAACACGAAACATATAATTAACAAACATTTTATAAACTGTAAATTAAAATTTTTTAAAATATTGATGTCTTTTTAATAAAACTCTGTTAGTTCTTGAGGTAACGGTTACAACAACCACTCATTTCGAAGGTCTTTTTATGTACTTTTTTGTACTTGTTCTAAGGTCTGATGAATTTTCTCCGAATTATTGTTCGATTCTATAATGGTATACAACGTTAATGTGATCACTTACTCGAACGAAACATTATCAACGAAATATAATTTGATTAATATTGCATCCACTTAAATGAAAAATAAATCCTTTTACTTGTTTAAATTTTACCAGTTTCACTCTTTTTACTTTTTACATTTCTGTCGATAAAATGTAAGGTTTTTGAGACTTATTTATGAAAAATGATGTTTTTGAGTTATTTTTGAGTTATTTATCGCTCTAAATATGTATTTTTTTTATGTTAAATCGACAATTTTAACGACGGATAACTCAAAATCTTCATGACTGTTCTTATAAAATAAAATCTTTTTTGCTTTAAATTTGTTTCATCCTCGATGTTTTTTGAATTACAACCTCTCCTATGGACTGACACACACCACATCTAGATTCTTAAAATTTGAGCTATTTTTAACACAAATGTATTTACAAAACACGTCCCTCGATTATTGCATACTCAAGTCCATCCAACGCCTATACATGTACGGTGATATTAGCCCTCAATATAGTTCTGTATATATATAGATATGACTGTTTATGTATTTATATTTATGGTCCAAGAGCTGGTTGCAAATAACCTGGGCTATCGAGTAATCGGATAAAGTATTTTTTAAATGATACTATACTCACTGTAACTATTGAAAAAATCATTTAGTGCCAGGGCAAATATGGTGCATGACATTGCTATATTTTTGGGACATAAACTGTATCAATCGAGTAATCGCATGAAACTGATTTTAAAATTTAGTTTCGAGTGCCTTGTGAAATCTGGTGCTAAATCCATGGCACGATACTTTTTTTAATTTTGTTGTTGTTGTGTTACCGTACCTATCGAGTAACCGCTTCAAACTATGAAGTTTAAACATTTCTTACGAAGACAATACATTAGTACCACTTCTATTTTAGTGACAGATGCCTGGCACGATACTTTATATTCCTTCAAGCCCTATACTATTGCTCATACAACCTATAACAGAAACATTGGGGCATAAATGAATAAACATCTGATGAACAACAATTATAGTAATTTTTAATTCATTTTTTTTATTTATATATTTAAGTATATTCTTGCAATATTTCCATACTTTTTAAATTATCAATTTCGTCAATATTATTTAAGCTATCGATTTCTTGTTGAACTTGTGGATTTCTTAATAATTCTTTAAAAGGCTTAACTTTTCTGAAAAAGCTAGCTGCATAATCCAGTGTATCCATGGAAACCGAGAAAATTAAATGTACATCAGTCTTTCCCTCTTTACTCCAAAATAGTCAAAGCTTGGCTTGCCTTGCTATATGAACAGCTATAGTATAGGGCTTGAAGGAATATAAAGTATCGTGCCATGGATTTAACACCAGATTTCACGAGGCACTTGTTCATAATTATTTTCTACTCACTCGAAACTAAATTTTAAAATCAGTTCCATGCGGTTACTTGATTGGTATAGTTTATGTCCAAAAAATATAGTAATGTTATGCACCATATTTGCCCTGGCATTAAATGATTTTTTCAATAGTTACAGTGAGTAGTACCATTTAAAAAATACTTTATCCGGTAACTCGATAGGCAGCCAGCTCTTGGACCATATGTGTTCGTTTCTCTGTTATATATCGACCTTGCATATTTACTTTCAAACAAGTTTTATAATTTATTGTATAAAAACTCGTAAACGATTTACGTACACAATTCACAAATAAAATGATAAAAGATTATGCGTAATTTTTTAGCTCAACAACAAAACAAAACTAATTAATTGGAAAATAGTTTCTCATTATTTTCCGTTTTTTATATACCACTTGGTGAATAAATCTCTTCTGCTGTTATTTGATGATGTTTAGCAAATGATTCCTTCTTTATGGGTTAGTTTTGCATAATATAATGAATACAGTGAGTGAATTATAGGGTGTCTAGACGCTATGGTGAGTCGAAAAGACATATATAGGTAATGAATGCTATGACGAAAACTCCTTTGGGGTTTTTCAATCGAATGCTTTATTAACGAGATAGGGCTTCGTTAATCATCGTAAATATAAATAAAACCAGTTAAGATAACAACTAACAGTATTAATTTCTTATATGACATGTGACTGAGCATAAATGTTTTAGCTATTAATAATTATTAACATACATAAAATACACTTAATACATAGTCCATACAATTATTAAAAGTTTGTTATATAAAAATATGTATTTATAATGTGGTACTAAACTAAATTTGAGCTTGAAATGTGACGAATCTAAACAGTTTATAAATCTATTGTTAAAACAGAAGCTGCTTGTTTTTAAGAAACACAAATTTTTTGTAAATGAACTTTTCTTCTCTCTCTAAAGGCGCGTCCATACGTGCAACGTTCGAGTAACGTAACACCGTAACGCAACTTTCACGCTCAGCAACCGTTGTATCGACGTGAACGCCTAACACCGGCGTGCAACAAAAGTTGATGACGGTGTTACATCGCGTCCCACAAATCGTCGTTCGATTTGAATTTCATCAAAATATGTTGCTAGGTGGCGTTACGAATAGTGTGGACTCAATAACGCAACATTTTCAATAGTAAGTCGTAAACATTATTCATTTTTATTTTAATTGTATTTAAATATTTCGATATGGAGTGGAACGAACTAAATACAAAACAATTTATTGAAATTTATCAACATATATTAAAAATGAAGGTACTCTGCTTGGTAAACAGATGGCAAACTATACAACACATAGCAACATTGTAACATAACAACACCCTCAAGCCATTGGTCTCGTAACACGTAACATGTAGCACGTAAGAGTACAGATTTACGTAACGGGTTTACATTAAGAACGAATGTTGCACATGTGTACGTTGCTTTAGGTTCAAAAGGCAAGTTCAAAGATCCATAAGATTCAAACTAACTTTTTAGGTCTAGAATACGCCATTTTCTATTAAGCGATTAAGCGATTCTATGAACACAAATACAAAAATTTTTCTAGTGTCACAATCTTTATAATAAATTAAATATACCTTCATATATTTAATGTTATTTTCCGGGTAATAAATTCAAATAGAATACAAAATAACGACAAATGTTTGATTAAATTAATATAGCAAGTTGAGAAAATTTTAACAAAATAACCAAACTGTGAGACGGTAACTTAATTGGAATATATTTCCAGCAAACGAAGATTAATAACAAGGTGTTTCACAATAATTCTTCAATTTATGATTTTAAAGTAATTGTAAATATCTCAAACAGTAGTAGAAACATCAGATATTACAGGAATTCTATGAAGAACTAAATATACTGATGGTTTATCTTGGTCTTATGCAATTATAGAGTTGTCTTTTTAACAGACCTGCCTGGATATCTCTTTAGCTGATAACGTTATGAAAAAAAAAGGAAAAAAACGTACTTAATGTTTTTCAGTTTAGTTTAAAATGATAATCAACTTCAAAATGGTAACATTTTAAAGATTTTTACGCTAAAATCAATGGGGTCCATTAAATTTGAAATTTGTCCAAAAATGACACTTTTGAAAGTTTAAAAAAATTATAAGTTTTTATATTGATTCCAATAAATTAGTTAATAATTTTGCTGATAATGTTAAGTTTTGGTAATTATATACTTAAGTTTTCTTATGATAACGAACTTAAGACAGAACTTAATTACAATAACATTCGATATTTTTATCTTTATATCACGTGACCTAAAACACATGGTGTGACGTCATTTTGGTAAAAATTATTTGTTGTCTTTGTCAGTTCAGTTCAGTATTTATTAGTAAAATAATCTTTGAAAGTGTTAGATTATATTTTGACAGACAGCGTTTTTACAGGAATAATAAAGGTTTAAATTTTAATGTTTATGGCAAAAAATCGTGTTTATATTGCAAAAAAAAAATATTTTAAACATCCTAAATACCCTATTTTTGTACCATAGTTATCCATAGCCTGTGCTGATGAGTAGAAATAAACATTATCAACGTATGACGTAATAATATTAAACTTTGGCCCAAAAACTATCGGCGCGACGTGTGCTCCGTACTGAATTTCAATTTTTTTTTTTAAACTTTTTAATTATAACGAAAAAAAATAAATCTGTTTTGTTATAAAAATTAATTAAAAATGATTTTTCCAATGACAAAAAAAAATTATTTTCTCCAATGACCTAATTGAAAAACTTTTTTTTTTTTTTAATTTGTTTATAAATAGTGTATTTAACCTATTATCACTTAGTGATTTAAATAGCTACTATAGAAGTGTTATAACGAAAAAAAATTAAAGTATTCAATATAAAGATTAAATATATATTTTAAATCTTTGACAATTACGTCATATTAATTTGGTTGTTTTTGTTCATTTTAAATTCCGGCAGTTTTATGGTCTCTATATTTCCCCTTTACACAATACATATATTAAGTATGTATAGTAACAATACAAGGGGTAGGTTAGTATATAGGAAATAAAATCTATCCCCCTCATTTTTATAATCCAGGCGTTTCAAACGAAAAAATGTTGAATCTGCAAAAAAACAACCGCCGATATAGATATACACTCTAAATTACCTTTCAATTAATGTAATTAATATGGAATTCATAAACAAGTGAAGATGATTCCTAACAAAATATCCTAAATTGTACAATCGTAAACATAAATGAAACAATTGGTTTGTGTTTATAATAATAAAAAAAATAATTGGAAAACGGTTGACTCTAAAAGCGCATTCCTGCAACTTCCCGCTAATTTCATACCTAAGTACTTAAAATTTAACATATTACAATGTTTTTGAGCTAAAAATTTGGTTTTTGAGTTTTGATGTTAAAAAAACACTTGTTACCGAATATTTCGTTAACGATACCTCTCGAACCAATCAACCGATTTTTACGTTATTGGCGGCGACCAACGCGGTTTTTAGAGCTTTAATAATTATCATAAAAAATAGAAGTGTAGTTTGATCCAAATTGAAAATCTAAGTTTGCTCAATTGTCCTTTCAAATGATTCCGACGGTTGCTCCCCTATAAATTTGGAAAAGAGGGGGCAATGGGGGTAATTTATTGTTTACATACACATTTTAATGCTGAGTTGTATTAATCAAAAATTAAGCATGGAGTAATTAGTAGTTTACAGCCCCAAAAAACGTTTTTCCAAAAAAATTAAACAACCGAAAAAACTAATAAACCTTTTTATTGAACCTTAACATTCGTTTTTTAACTGAGTAATTTTAAGTCGGCGCCAATCAAGCAAATTAATTAAATTAATAAAGCGTGTGATGCACAGTCGCGGACTCAAAATTTCTTAGGTATACTTACATTAGTTTACGAACTTATTTATTAAGATTAATTAAAAATTCTAATTTTCAAAAATATATACTTAGATATACTATCATTAGTTTCAGAACTTAGTTATTAAAATTAAATAAACAAGGTTTATTATTTTTTCCTTTTCAGTTTTTGTCGGCAGTTAATATTATTTTTTTTATTAAAAACTGCATAAAACTAAATAATAACAAAAACCACTTCGAAAACCAAAATTGTTTTGTGATTTTAAAAAACCTGAAATTACTGTTCTATGACTTGAATGAATGCACAGGTAGCATTCATGATATTTAAAATGAATATTGTGAAAATATTATGCAGAGAAAATATATATATAAAATATTTCTCTCATTTGTACAATTTTCATTCAATTTATGAACAATGAAATATACAAATATACATTTATTATAAATAATAATAATAAAAAAACAACTTAGATGGAAGGAAGTAAGTATATAATATTATATATATATATATATATGGATGGATAACATTCCAGGTGTTTTTAAATAAATTTATACTTAATATTTTATTTATATATAAATTTCCATTTCTAATGTTGTTGTTCTTGTTGTTCTTCTACTTTCATCATCATCCTCATCCTGACCCTCTCATAATTCTCTTCCCAACATATTTATGTACCTACCTAATATGTAAATAAATAATATACCTTTCAATTAGTTCTATGAACAACCCTTATATATTTATTGTACACAATTATGAGAATGTAATTACTTTATTGAGTTGAAAGTTTTTTTTTACAATTATAGTTGCATATTATTGAGATTATTATTTTGGATTTTTGTTTGAGATTTGATTTAATTGGTCCAGTAGTTGTAAAACTACTAATTAGTTTTAACTAGACGATTTTGTATTTATGTGTGTTTGATCTGCTGTAATTTTCGAAAATGTTGTTACATTTTGAGAAATTTGCATATAAAAAGCAATTACTCTTCAGGTTAGGGGTTACAGCGGCTTTCCAGTAGGGAAAATCTTAAATCATAAGGCTAATTGTGATACCTGAAGAAAGGTTGTCTCATCTTTTTGGACTCTTTTGAAGCTGTTTAAAAGGTGATTTGTGAGGTTTAAGCTCCGAGAAGCGTGTAAGTCGTTCCTTTATAAGACTTGGAGTGTGCCTAAAGATTTGAGATGTTATTTCTTCGTAGTGTACTGCTTCCAAGCATTCAGCATGCTTATCTCGCATCTCCAAGGGCGATCTTCATACCTAGTATCTGTTTTTCTTAAGTCGTTTTCATTAAGGAGTAACATGCAGTTCAAAAATGGTACACCTTGATGTACAATGATACTTATCATGGAAAACTTGGCGTCATTCTAGTTTAGCTCATCGATTTTGCAAATCCCTGGTGTATCCGTTTGGTTTGAAAATCGTATCAAGTCTAAATGGTAATTCATCGATAGGTCAAAATATAACCGGAGCTCAGTAGCGTGGCTAAAACTAAATACTAATATCTCCTTTAATTTTAATGTCACTATGCATTCTTTTATTTTTGTATTCTTTCGTACGTTTATAACCACAATATTTGAAACGGGTGATCCAACGATCTCGATAATTTGAGGTCGGTTTAATCAGTTATCTATAAGTTTATATTTTCGTTTTCGCCTTGATATATTATAAAGGCACTGTTCATACGAGTAAATCATCAAATCAGCAAATGTGAAATTGGTCATATCTTTTTTTTAGAGTAACTATACCAGATCAGTGGTCAAGTAAATAAAGGCACTCACTATGTACCATTTGACTTCTTTGACTAGAGGTTGCGAGTTCGAATCTAGACAGCGGTAGTATGATCAATTATCAAAAAAGGGGCGGTGAATTCATCACACTGTCGAAAAACGAAGTAACCAGCTCCACCAGGAACATAAAATTTCTTCTGGCGATGAAGTGTTCAAAAGGAGTGTCAAATAGGACTAAAAGGTCTCGGTACAAGTAACGAGGTTGCGATTGCGCTTTTTTATGCTCTAGAGAATATCAAGCTCAATAAAATGGAGGATAATTATATCAAATTTATATATAACACTTTCTTTCCAAAGACCTTTTCTGACGAGCTAAATTTATTTTGTTTGTACTACTTTTTTCATAACATATAAACTTTATTTTCCTTATAATAAGACAACCAGCCGAATAAAAATCTTATGGATCTTATAAATAAACACTTTTTGGTGAATGCGTAGTATAACTATGACCCAAATTTTGATTCCATGTATGTTACTTCCGGTTAAACTAAATTTATATCAAAAGAAAAATTTTGATGAGTGGAAGTTTTTCATGTTTCTGATCCATAGGACTTTAAACCGACCTTCAGATATTATTAATTCTTATTTATAAAACCACGTAGAAAAATAGTATTTTAGAAACCAGTTGTCTGGGCGCCATTTGTAAGGTCCATCTAACCAATTTTCCTGTGGCTAGAAATAAAAAGTATAATTTAGAAGACAATACAGCAATTAAAAATTACTGTTTTTATTCAGTACAAAGTTATATACTTGGATCCGATATCCACTGAAAAACTTAAAACGTGGAGACATAAACAAAATTTGGCTCTGGAAAGTTAATATCATAAAAATTAGATAAAAAACATTATCAAATGTTCCATAAGAAATTGTCTCTACTATAATAGCAAGATGTCGAGAAAATTGATTGAAAATTCAAAATTTGTTTCATAAGAATTATCACGTAAAGATTTTGTCGTCTTAATAAGATCTTTTATTTAATTCATTTCTTTATTATAAATTAATTTTGGAAAATTAATAAATATTTCTAAATTCGTTTTCCACATTAAAATATTTTCGTAGATATGCGTAAACATATTTACAAAATATATATAAATGTAGATAAATAAAAGATATGATAGATAGACGTATTTTCCAGTTTTCTAGACATATTTCTCATTTATATACATTACGGTAAATGTACACTCTTGTGAAATGTACACTTTTACCGTAAAATGTGTACATTTGCCGCAATATCTACTTTCACCGAAACATATATATATATATATATATATATATATATATATATTTTATATATATATATATATATATATATATATATATATATATATATATATATATATATATATATATATATATATATATATATATATATATATATATATATATATATATATTTTATATATATATACAATTTTCTTTTCAATTGTGACATTATCGTCATATCGTCATATTTAAAAAACCCCTTTTATTACTCTTTCTTTATTTACTAAAAATTTTACTACGTTTTCGTTATAAATAGTATGTCGTAAGCAAATGAATCTCAAGTATTATACTCTTATGACTAGACACGATAAATTAATAGTCATAATTAGTTAATTAGTCCATTTTGTTTACAGGTCTATCTATCAATACACAAATGAAACTTGTTTCTTTATTCAAATCTGTGAATTATTTACCACGGCACATATAGGAGATGTGTGAACTTTCTCCGGCCGCCTGGTTTTCCCCTTATTAAAGATCAGATAATTTTTTCCTTTTTTAAGAATAAACAAAATATGGACGATATTAGAAACTCTTGGATTAGATAAAGATTTTACTTACTTGACGTGTATGAACTCCAATATTTCAGTCAAGTGTTTAGTAAAATTGTTCAGTCAATTAGTTTACACTCTTGTATCACAAACATAAAACAATAAACAAATGAAGAATTTGTTTGACTCGTCACAGTCATATAATATAAACAGTTATATGATATGGAATTATATTGCATGACTGTGACTGTTTACATAATTATTCATCAATTACTTGTTACTTGTCTGAATTATAAACTTATAAGTATGAACGATTTTCGATCAAGTGTTTTGTACTAAATTCTTGTAAATTGTACTTATTTCTTGACTAAATTACTTGATCAATGTAAACAAGGCTTTAGCGTGACATAACTAATAAATATTTCCATAGAGATTAAATAGCCAGTTTTCAGAGAAACAAGTGAAAAATAATCTTTAATAGCTTCTGACTTCTTCGTTTTTCATTTCATTTTCGAGTTTTTGTTATAATATTGAATCTAGTCAATTTAATATGAAATAAAACAAATTTAACACATGGACTGAAAAGTCCCGGGTCTAACAAAGAAAACACAGTTTTTTTGGTTAAAAGTTAGCTTCAAAAATATTCATCAACGTAATCTCCACCAAGAGCAACGCAATCATTCCAGCCCACTGCGTTCTGCATCATCGGTGTCTCTACGACCACGTTTGAAGTCAGCAAACCAACGTTTTATTGTTGTTTCTGATGGAGCGGAGTCCCCATAACACTTTTCAAGCCATTGCTTCGCTTGAACGGTATTTATTCCCATCAAGAAGCAGTGTAAAATTAAAACATGAAATTGTTTTTGATCCATTGTTTTGAAAATAACAAAAGTAGCGTCACTCTTAGCACAATAACTCACAAACTAATGAATAGAATATCATGAAATTTTAACAGTTGTCTTTTGAAGGTTCGTATTAACTGGAAAAAGGTGACTGCAATAAAACTAGCACCATCTATGTGTTAGGCCCGGGACTTTCCAGTCCATGTATTAGTATCAATCATCTACCAAATTAGGCAGGTAATTAATCAACAATATCAACACACTACTAATAAAAAATTCCTTCATTTGTTTATGTTTATATGTTTGTGATGATTAATTCAATTCAGTTCCATTCCACAAGCATTCATGTGCTAAATATTTAATTCAAAATGTTATTATGATGATTTAATGCAATTCAAACAATATATTTCCAATTGTTTAACATGAATGACGTTGCAGTGAAGTTGCAGTGGGGTATAACTTAGGGCACAACGAATGGAATTTTTCTAAATAGCATGAATATAAACGTAGCTTATAGGCGATGTGACCATCGTGATAAAAGGCACACGATTGGTTAAAAAAATTACTTTATTGGAAAAGATAGTTTTTACAGATAGAACGAACGACATGTCGCAATACTTTCAGTCTTTATGTCATTACAAAAGTCAGCATCCTAATTTAAAGACGTTTGAACCATATTTGACTATATTATAATACTTTTATTTTTTTTAATTGGTAAGACTTTGAAAAGATCGTTTAATGTGTATTTCCACACCCGGTTTGTTTAAATAAAGCTACTGGATTTCGTAAGAATCTAAAAGTTTTACGACTGGGGTTTCTACTCTATAAATACTATATTTTCCAATACAAAAAATTCATTTAACCAATCAGGAACGAGCACGATGACTTCTTGATCGAATGCTAGAAAGACTTAAATTAAAGACAGAATTTGTTTAATTGTTTTATCTTTGATAAAAAGTTCAAATTTGTATTTTAAGTTGTGCTAAATGAATTGTTAATAACTAAAAAGTGAATTAAATAAGGCTGTCTGATATTGTAACAACTAAAGAGCTAAAAGTTTTACGACATATCTTTCTTTGAAATTAAATACTAATCTAATAAGATAATTGCTTGAATCCATCAAGTGTCTTTTAACTATACCTCTTGGTCTATTATTGTAAATCATAAAATCATGATCAATTTAAAAATTCAACCGTATGGTGGTAACTTAAATGTTTCAATATCCGTCATTTTATTTTCTTTTTCTGTCAGAGCATTTATTATATTTATTATGCCTACACAAATGATTTTATTTACGTCAGATTCCTAAATATATACTACCATCTATATTCGACATAAATATTACCTACATTTTACATTTGAAATATATTTATATACCGTAATATATCTTATCATTTATATAGCAAATGTATGAAGTATAAGTACTCTCTCTCTCTCTCTCTCTCTCTCTCTCTCTCTCTCTCTGCATGAGAATCTACTGAGTGAGTGCTTGCTTATTATTGTAGCACAACCCAACCTCAATATTCATAGTATCTATATACCATATTGGAAATTATTTGGGGCAACAGAGGAGTTTTCCATGCACGATTGAGACTGCTTCACTCAATTATACTTAAATTGATAGAATTCTATAATTTAGAATTACCGAGAGTGGAGTCTACAAAAACAGCATAAAGAAAATTCGAATTTTTCTTCCTTATTAGAATTTTCTAACAGAATTATTTCAAATGAAATTTAAAAAGCAGAAGTTTAAAATTTTCTGTGAACATACTAAATTTGAAGAAAATCGTTGTAGCCATCCGTTTGCGAAGAAAACATAACGTTTGCTAAGTTGAAAAGCGAATACCACGTTTGATCAAACCCACCTGCTCCACATACCCACACAAAGAACAATTTCTGAAACTCACTTATTTGGATTCAGTGTCCCTTAAAAAATGTATGTATCCATGTACTGGAAGTAAAAGAATATACTTCATTTTAATCAAAAAAGTGTCTAACAGCCTATTAACGATGGTTTAGTTATTCAGCTGTTTTTAATTAAGGAAATAGTGTTAATAGAAAATGGCAAATCAATAAGCTGGCCGCAAAATTTGGTGCCTTAAATTGGATTTTGTACATAAATATATGAAGTTTTTTTCTTCATTTCTGGAGAATTATCTGCAGGAATAAGGATCTCTTGGTTGCGTAATTCAGCTGTATAGATTTTTGATCGGTAAAATAGTTTTTACATCCAGAATTTTCGAAAATATTTTTATTAACAAGTGAAGATAACAACTAACAGAGTTAATTGTTTAGATGCTCGACATTTTGTTCAGTATCAATGTTTGAATTAGGATACACATTCATAAAATACGCTAAATACACAGTCCATACAGTTATAAACAAAAATATATACATATAATAAAATATGTGCTTATTGGCTAAATTTCAGCTGAATTGTGACGATTCTAAATAGTTGAAAAAAAAATGGATACATTCCATCCAATGGACTGATATTGCACATACACGATACTACTTTTTATGCCTAAGTTCGACACCAAAAATTCAACTCGCTATCTCTTTTCTTTTTGAAACTATCTTCTTCACGGTCGGACGGACGAATAGACATGCGGAAATTGACAAAATGGATGATTCTATGAACACCTATAATAAAATTTTGTTTGAGCAGTCAATATTAGGTAGCGTTAAAAACTTAAGACAAAAATTAATATACTCTGTCGAGTATAAAAATGTTATACATACCTACATGGTTCTATTTTCCAACACTGTATATGCATTGTACTTGGTTTGTACTATGATATGCATACAAATTCATAGAATTTGAGAGAACAACATTTATTTAATATACAGAATGTATTATCCGATAAATGTATGATGTAACAACATGCATAATACATTTAAGATCAGAGATATACGATTGATAGCGTGTAAAATCAATATTTTTTGAGTTATTAACGTGTTATGGATTTTATTTTTTCCCAATTTTACACGTGGAGTCCATTTGTTTCAGCTCGATTGCAAATATTACTGACCCGATAAGATTCAAAGAATCCATGCATTTTTTGGTATGCCACACATATATTTTTAATAGTTACAGCAGCTTGGACAATTCAATTTCTTAGCTCTTCATGTATACGAATTCATTTAGAATAAGACACAAACTTTATTAGATTGGAAGTTCTTACCGATGATTTAATAAATCTTCAATATCAATATAATAAAGTTGAATTTCAGACTTGTGTTTATATGCAGTTTATTGCTTATCTTTTGTTAGGAAAACATACTCCTAAAATAGTGTCATGGATTTCCTATAGACACAGTTTATTTTCTTTATATTCAGAATCGAAACTTATAAAAATTGTGAAAATAAAAATAAACAATATAATTTGTTTCATATTACGAATATGGGTTTTATTTTGTCCTTTTGTTCTCGACATGTATAAATATGTCAGAGTATATTCATTTTAGTGGAGCGATTAAGTTTTGCTAAAAGATCATTAAGAGAGGCAAGAGAAGTAAAATATATTGTGGGCTAGTATTTGATAATATTGTTTAATTTTTTCCCACAAATATGACATCCTTCTCCCACTTCTAGTAGAAAAATAATTGAATAATATTGTAAACATCCAAAGATTGAATTAAATACTATTCCACTTTAGTGTTCTATGCGCATTGACATTTCAGTACATCATATTAATTACAAGGGTACTGGACATTTTGCAGCCTGGCCGCAAATATGACATACTGGGTAGCCTTCTATAACCCATACATTAGGGTAACGGCCAACATTGTTTTTAAAAAAGGTTTAACTATTAGCATCTCGATATAAATTACATGTTAAAAATCGTTTTTAAGAAAACGATACACATTTAATCTTTGATAGCTAATAATTTCTTTGTTTTTGAATGAATTTTAATTTTATTTCAAGTTTTGTTATGGTATTAAGTTTAGTTTCACATTTTGACTTAGCCAGTCAAGTCTTTTTAACAGTTCTTTAATTTGGCTATGTTTTTCAAAAAGTTGTTGATCAGAAACTGAATATTGAGTCGATTTAATATTTACATAACAGATTTATTTGAATATACACTTAATAAATAAAATGTGCATATTGTATGGATATGTATAAAATTGTACAATGCATTGAATCATCAACAAAATAGTCGTCGTGTTGTTGATACTAATTGTCCGATAGTAACCGAAGTCGAGTATATCCGAACATATACGATCCCATAGACGACAATCAACGAATCCATATAATAACAAAAGCATCAAGCACGTCATATTCACGTTGCGTTCGCCTGTTTATGTTTCTGATAAACATATATATATGTATTTCACTCACACATTACAATACTATCTTTGTCTAACCAATATTAGATGATATTTTTAAGTGGTTTGTGTATTTTTTTTTCTTGTATATATTTTTCATCTCTTTCTAATATATTTGATGTGATTATTATAGTTATTATCTCTGTTTATTTCATATACATTTATTTTATACATATAACCAATAATTTTTTGGTGATAAAATTTTTACCCCATACAAAAAATAATATTGAGAACTTATACAGAATAGATCATTGAAGTATTAATAATGATTAGATGACGTTATTATAACAATGACGTCATCATGCATGTATGTTACATTGAATTTTTATTGATATGAGTTTGGTTAGCAACCAACTTATAATCAGAGGAAATAATGTTATAGTTTCCGATTACAATGTTTTTGTAATATATCTTTAGGCTTTTTTTTTGTTGTTGATTGAGTAGCGTTAATTGTTATCTGTTTTGAATTCTTCGTTCGTGTCATATCCTAAACATAGATAATATAACTGTTAACTAGTACGTGCTCTATGTGACATTAATCGTATATTCTATTTGATTTTAGCTCCGTTCTTACAATTTTCTTCTTTTCGACTTTAGTGCTTTCGTATAACGTTCTACTCCAAATGTTGTGTAAAATTAACGGATGAAATATATATGTACATATATTCTCGATATTTTATTTTACGGCAAGAAAATCATTTTCCATACACTGTTATCAAAATTGCGAAATTTGATGGCTCAATTTTATTTTAATCGATTCTTAAATTATCGAAATGAAACTATATTCAAAACTATTTTACGTTCTTGGCGGCGATCGACGCGGTTTTTAGAGCTTTAATAATTATTCTATTTCATCAAAAACGATTCGAAAAGAAATGTCGTAGTTATGTAAAAAAAAAACCCTTTTATATGAAATTTTTCGTTTACGATATCTCTCGAACGAATCAACCGATTTTAATCGGATTGTTGGTGATCCACGTGGTTTATCAAGGTTAAGATCTGATTAGTTTTTGGAGTTGATCGATACGGCCGTTTAAAGGTTATTCCAAAAAAACTTTTTTTTCGTAGTTTTTTTGAGATTTCTTGGAATTTACTGGTCCGAATCGGTTCAAATTTTCAGGAATTCTAACTTTATTGATTCTTTTTGAAACGCCAACTTGTTTGGTTCAAATCGTTCAAGCAGTTTAAAAGTTATAAGCGGGTCACATACTTACATACATACAGACAAGATGGCACCCTCACAAAAACCGTCAAAATAGTTTTCTAGGACCTTAAAACGTCAAGATCTAATCAAAACACGATTTTTGCAAAACGGGGTAAAACCAATAACTTCCCGATTTCCGATAAGTTTTAATTTTCTTAGCGGGAAGTTAAAAAAATATACTGCTAATAATCGACACAAAACTTCCTTGCGCGATGTATGACGAATTTGGTTACTTAAATAGTTATATGGCCGGCATATAACTATTGAATTGCATGAATTGCAATTTGGATCCTATAAAGTTTTCTGTACCATGAATCTAACGAAGCGACAAAATTGAATTCAGTGATATAAAACTGTTTCTACATACAAATATCTTACATGTAAAGACAAAATTTTATCGAAATCAGATGAATGGTTTACGATATTTAAGTGATAAAAAAAAAGCTTTAGAGCGCTATATTCTTAGAACAGTAATTGATCGATAAATATTCGTTCATAAGTAGTGGAGTGATACTGATCGACAGACGAACAAAAAATTACTCAGGAAGTTCCAAAACGTCAACATAAAAATAAAAAATTTTGAAATCGATGCGAAAAAATAAGTTTTTTTTTTTGTAAATGAACTTCACAATATTTCAGATTTTGGAAGTAAAAAACTATATAGGTGGTCGGTCAAGTGTCTGTTAAACTGATTACAAAACGGCGCTGTACAATGAATTAGATTCTAGGATATTATCATACAAATGAGAGAATAATAATATCAAACTAAATATTCTGTGGCAAAATTTATCGACAATAAATAATAGTTTAAAAAAAGTAAAAAAATACGCATTTATAGAAAATCCCACTAAAAAATATAAATAGTGTAAGAAAAAATGATTTTATTGTAAATAAAAGCGTGGGGTGCTTTACAGGATATTATCAAAATAATCCTTATCTATTATCAAAAAACCAAATCTTTTATTTGTGTATTTTTTTTCCATTTTTGTAAATGCGTGTTCCTAAACAAAGGATGACATCATAGCAATTCTGAAATTTGAAGTAACTCTTAAAACAATATGAAACAGTTCTTGTTAACAGAAACTTCATAACCATTCTCTACAGAACCCTGTAAAAAAACATAAAAATAAACAATAAAAAAATATTAAAATATATGTTAATTTATTAATTTATTTGTATTTTTCAAAATATTTCTTTCTGTCTATAAGTGTTTGTTAGCACTAAGCACCAACCTATGACGGATTGACTTCGTTCGTTCGTTCGACGACGACGGGTTTGTTTTATCAAAACAAACATAATAAAATATCTATTATAGCTTCCAGATGTTTTTTGGTTGTAAAAAACTAAGTTTTATCTCAAATTGATCAGATTAAAAATAAAAACTTAAAATTCTAATAATATATTTACTTAAGGTAGTTTGGTAGTCGCAATTCGAAATCAAATAAAAAACTTTTTTTAAATTTTTTATTTTACTAATAAATATACGAAGCATGTTATAATAATTGATAGAAATTCGCATAAGAATTTAATTGAAATAATTTAGTAGGGATTGTAATTAAATAATTAAAATAATGTAATAAATAAAATATTATTTGACTAGTACTCAAACTGTCACTAGATAATATCAACTTTAAATGATTCTCAAAACATAACACTGAACTGTCAACTTTATTTTTTATTTTGTGAATTCTTTATTTTTTTTAAATTTTAATAAGTATAAATAAATAAATTATTTCGTAAGAAAATAAATTTAATATTATAATAAATATTTTTTATATTTATTAATGTTCAATATCCATTTGTTGTTATATACCAATAAAAACGCTAGTTACTATTTGAAATTGGTGCGCTTAACGGATCCGCCATGCTTCCCCTTGTTAATATGGAGGAGAGAGTGTCTGCGCTAAGTGACAGAGATAGAAGCCACATGTTAATATTTAAAAATTAATTACATCGAAAGTACGTGGTAAATTATTCTGAAATTTTCTCAGTGTATATTTGGGATATAGTTTCTATCAATTTAAAAGTTTTTTTGCTTGGTCAACTTAGCCAATTTTCTACAAAACTTCCATTTCCGGTATTATAGAACAAGGTCACTCATGTGAGCTCGTGTATTTTTGTTAAACTTTAATTAATTATATCTCTTAAACGGTGTGGTAAAAAAATCTTTCGAATAAATAAAAAAAATATTGGGTTAACTTTAAGTCATTTGACTACCAAACTACTTTAATTCTTAATCCCTTGCCTTGTTGAATAGATAAAAATAAATTTGAAATAATATTTTGTTTAGAAAATAAATTGAGATAAAAACCCTAAATTATTGTATTAATTTTAAATATCTACTTTTTATGCTATCCAAATTGCATTACAGAAAAGCCTTCCATAACTATAGGTAGTTCTATAAAACATGGAAAATTTTGACAAGATTTTTTCCTCTCTTAAATTTTCTCCAGAATGGATGCAATAAGTCCATCCAATTGTGTGATTTTCTTTGTTATAGGAATAACTACCCGTAATTATGATAGATATTATATAAGTGGGGCCATTTTGCATCCCTGTTACAGTTACAAATATCTAGATTTTGGACCTCGTAATCAGGAAATTCGTGTGTATAATAAATTCGCAAATTTTAAAACACTAAATTGTATAATAGATCGAGCT
This sequence comes from Chrysopa pallens, assembly GCA_020423425.1. Taxonomy (NCBI): domain Eukaryota; kingdom Metazoa; phylum Arthropoda; class Insecta; order Neuroptera; family Chrysopidae; genus Chrysopa; species Chrysopa pallens. The sequence goes on from CM035591.1 coordinate 60,561,465, forward strand.
TTGTGACTGCAGTAAAAAAGCATTTATTAAATATTTGCCCATACTCATTAGAAGAAGGTTTGCTGTCAGCCTTGGACAGGATTTTCCATTTTTTTTGAAAATTAATTGTAGACAAGCACTCTTTGTTTGCGGAGTGACATACAATGTGCTTCGTACAATTCTATTAAGAATAGATATATGTATATTTATTCTGTCAGGATATTTCTCCATACAAATTGTACTTCTCAGTTGAATCGATAATAAATATTCGATTTAAATTTTAACTATAATTATGTTTGTTTCATTTAGATTGATAAGTTAATTTTTCTTTAGTTTTACATATTGCATCGACTGCTGTAATTTTACAACTTTTATTTAAATGTACTTCATCTAAGTATCAAGTGTATTCCATATCCTGAACCGAATCACTTCCTTAGTGATATTCGAGAGACATTTGATCATTAGAATCGGGTGCCGGCTATCCTTACCAATGGTTTTCTATGGTTTTCCATTTGATTTGCACAAAGTGAATGAATACTTGGATAGTTCCTTATAAAGTCAGTCATAGCTTCATACCTTCCCCTTCACTTCATATGCCCCATCCCCATTTTTAGACTTATTTTGTACAATAAATTTGTAATGTTTAATAAATAGAATGAATAAAGCATTGAATTGAATTGATACTTATTGTTAAAGAGAATCCTTCTTGCTTCAGCAAAATCTTTAATTTTATTTTTTAGCTTGCATCATGGTACTTTAAATAACTGCACCAAAATTTTTAATACGTTTTAAGTAAAATTTTTATACTTAAATTAAGGGGCCATAGCACTGTCTAATATATGAAAAAAATGAACAGTCCTGCGCAGTAACTTAAAAACCCGATAATGAAGAACTCAAAACACCAAAACTTAAACAAACTAGGGTTGCAATAAATAATATTTCCTGAGCAAGAAACCAAAACAAAGATAGAGTTAAATTAGAATTAATTGTGTATCTTAATTGTATAAAAACTCTGAATCAATCTATAGTTATTAACACCGTTAAAATATCCAAAATACATTCATACAGATATGAAATATTCACCTTATTTACATAATAGTAAATTAGAACTATAAATGTGTTGTTCTTGTAAAATAAGTGGAATAGAAGAAAAGAACTGGTAAGTATACTTTTCTAGGCTTTTTACCAAACCTGCACCTGCGCCTAGCTATACATATTGCTGACTTGCCAAAGGAACAAATATTTTTGAATTTGCAATTTTCTTCTACCTCTTTGCATTTCAAAGCATAACTCATTGTTCTTCATCCATGTTCATGAACCTCAAGTTGTTAACAAACTTGATAAGCTTTTAGATTAAGAACTTAAGTGATTTTATGCAAACCTCGATCAAAATTTTGTGTCTTCGAAATATGTAAAAATCATTTCTCGAATGAAAATTATTTACAAAAAAATTCACTGGAAGTATTTTTCGTTTATGAAAATGTAACCTTTAACATTATATAAATAATACGCGTTTAGAATTGTCGACATTGATATATACTTCGACTTCAAATATATATCTACATGTCATCAGAGTGAGTGAGTAAAACGATATAGAATTGATTCTACATAGAATGAAATAACTATAGATATACAATTTAGTGGAGAGCGAAGGAAAATATACCCCTTATTTTATAATTCTATTTCATTGCATTATATGTAGTTGGATTTTACATAAAACTTTCGACACTTCAACATGATTGAATATAAAATTATATTTGAAAATAAAAATATATATGAAAGAACACTGCTATCTGTATTTCATTTAATTCTGAACGTATGTTAGAATACATTCCTTGAATTCTCGAAATATTTACAAACTGATCCAAGATAATCATTTGCTCAAAGAATCAATTTATATCTATTCTTCTGTTTTGACGAGGAACTATGAAAGTTATAATAGAAAAATTCAAATATTTACTCAAGAAGTAATCAGTTGAATGGCTTCAAATCTAAATCATCACCGTTTGTTTTGATTTTGGTACAGAAAAAACTCGAAAATTGTTGAAAATGCTTCCATCACAACAACTTTATATTCATACTTTAAAACGTAAACAATCTGATATGAACGAAAAGCATTCGTTCCCATGCAATTTCAAAATATAAATTGTCGTCACAGCAAAATGTCTTCCAGATAATATTGATAGGTGGACTCACCAAGCGGGAATTTAAAATAGCAGAATAGTAAAAAAAATTGATAGAGCTTGTCAGATTAAAATATATGCTAGGTTGATTACGTGCTGAAAAATTGTTTTTACTAATCTGACGATTAGAGCGTGTCATTTTGTTTGTGTCAAGTTTGTGACCCTCACATTCTGTTATGTCATGAACAAATCGTCAGACACTTTTCAGCACGTAATCAACCTACCATATCTTTATTTGACACGCTCGATTAAATTTATCGATTTTTTCGATTTAATATTCAGATCGGTTACTCTACACGCACGGAACCATGTAGAATTCTAAGATTTGGTGAAGGCACTCACCATGGGGTAAAGTATCTATCATATATTCGTTTGTAGCGCTCGAATGAATCCAAAAATCCGCATACATTTTATAAGAGCCAAAATATATTCGCCATATATTTTATAAGAGCCAAAACACCCGCAGATCCGTTATAATCGAGCCCAAATATGTAATTCGTAGTAAAGATTTCTTAGGTCAAAATCAGAAGTTACTTTTGATTTAGAAACTTTTGTATATATTATCTATTTTATGTAAATACAATTGTATTAAGGACATAAACGATTATTTTCATTATTAAAAATAATTCCTAAGTGTTTTTAATTAAAATTTAATAAATAACCATTTAGTTATTAAACACATTATTTTGGCAAACGTCTCAATTATTTTTACCTTAATGAAAACGATATGAATTTTCAAATAGAGTTATAAAATTTCAGTACAGGCCTGGCTAACTAGAATCCAAATACCGCCTCACAGTGATGGTAAGAGATTCTTTTCTCTCTCTTTTTCCAGGCAAATAGTAGTGAGAATTCTAAAAAAAGTAAAAGTCAGTATATTTCGTAAATAAACATAACAAAATCATGGACCATGATGTGAATAGAGAAACGAAAATAAATTATAAAAATATTATTCAGTGTTGTGTTGGGTATTAATTAAAGACATCTATTTTAAACCAGGCAAACATTTAAACAAGTAAGTATTCATTTTTCCTAAAGGCTCGTAGTGGATTTTAGCATTATATATAACAAAAAATAAGTATATATATATATATAAAGGCAAAATAACTTTTGTATGTAAAATTTTATGCTTTACATATTTTTTTTTTTTAAAACTTGTTTATCATCCAACTGTTTGTTATCCTTATAAAATAAATAAGGCTGATGATGTCCATAACTATTTTCTGTTTTCCTATCAGAGAATCTGATTTCCGTACTTAACATGCTTTGATTCGTCACTAAAAATTATACAGTCTCACAGAAACGCCTATACTCAAACTATCCACGAGATCTGAGTCTATTTGTTCTGATTATAAGTACAAATATCTATCTACCTGCACAAATTAAGCTACCTTATAAATATTTTTAGTACATAGTCGTTAGTTTGGATTATTTTAAAATCGATGAATTTTTAAATAAATTAAAATGACCATGACCAACACAATCGTGTTGGTACGTGTTTTATACCATACTTTTTTAAATTTCCCTTGAGGATTAAATCGAATCAAAAGGGGTTTTAGCACTTCTCCCTTGGATGTGTACATCACCATTTACATCGATAGAATTATTTTATAGCTAATCTGTTAGCCATGCAACATATTTTTTAAATTCAGTACGTATACTTTTTATAGACTTTATGAATTTTCTTTTATTTTAAAAACGATAAATTAGACTCAATTTTTCTCTGAGACTAAAATGATGTTTTTTAGATGTTTTTATGAAACTGTAGTATTCTTTCTTCGATAAATCCATGATCCACTAAAACTATTACGTGTCATGTGCCACCAAAAGTATTATTGGTCGCTTATAATTTACGCTCTTTTATTTTATACCTCAATTTTTCTGTTCTATAAAATAGTTACTATTTACTTTATTAATATTTGATTTTAAAAGAGTAACAACTAAACATTGTTAGGAATCCAATAAAATTTTTGTAACTCTGATATCTGTTTTTCCTTGATAACCCATGCACCTAAGAGCGATTCTTCACGGCTGTTCTTGTTATAAAGGAGTGTGCTTCTAACAAGCTGTTGACTTCAATTGTATGTAATATGCAATGTATTTTTGTCAATTTTCGTGATCAAATTATACAAATGTTTTGAAATTTGGTATGCACAATATTGATACATGAAAACGGAGGGCTCGTCGAGGAGTTTTTCTCGAAATAAATTTCTATAAATTTCAAAATTCGATATTATATTTAAAAATGTTTTTCGAGAATAAATCTTCAAACATCCCTACGTTTGCATACTAATATTGTGTATAAAAAATTTCAAAACATTTGGATAATTATTTTTTGAGTTATTTGAGCGTAAAAATTGAAAGATATTTTTATAATGGAGTGTGCTACGTATTATGTTTCATACCCCCTTAAGAGTTTTATTTCATAAATTAAACTATTTATACACTAATGGGTTGTATATCAGTTTGACGCTTTGCAAGACATCGACTAAAAATATTGCTAATTTGGTGACGGTTTGCACAAATTAGCAACGGATAACATTTTCTCAGAGAATAATTACGATTAGCTAATTCATACTGATGATGATTACTTTCAAATTGGGGCAAAAATCAAAATTTATCTTCATGAGCCAATTTTGGTAAAATTCCTTAATCGGCATGTCTGTTAGTTACCACATGAGACCCAGATGCGTGATGCATGCTCTTTAGAAATGCTTGTTATATAATAACTATTTTCTAAACAAACGTGTTCTTATATTTTTTGAAAATAATGTGGGCTTTCTAGTACATACAAGCTGTGATGTAATCAAGCACGGAATCATCCTCTAAATAATTCGGCCAAGTGTGAGTGGAATTACACACTTGTTAACGATAACAAATGTGTGCCTGTTTGCCTTGCACATCACAATATCACACTTAGACTCTGAGTTTAGAGTGAAACCTGTTTTGGTGAAACTCTTACAGCTTTAGATTTGATTAAAAATTGATATGCATTTTGCACTGAATAATTTTATTGTGGATATTTATAATTTTATCAATATCTAGAATCATAGAAAACCGTTTCTTCGCTGTAGTTACACTGTCCGGGAAATCTAATTTGTTTATAAGTTCATTTTAATAACAATATTCAATTTGAAAATAATTATTTTACAGCAATTATATACAGATTATTTAGAAAAATTGCTGTTTATGCAAAAGATAACGAAGTGTGTAATCGACTTTGTAAATAATTTGAAAACAATTCATAAAAAAATAACATAAAAAGAAGGACTGGAGCGTCTAGGAGAAAATTATCTTTATGCCTTAAAATTTGATAAAAGGGGTGTGCAAACGATTCATATAACAAAATGTCAAAAATTGAAGTTATGGAAGGCTGGCATTGTTATTTTTAATGTTCCTGGAAAATTGGTGCATGTGCGAACGTCTTCAAACGATTCATGCTAAAAATTCGATTAATGAGGGTGTGGCTACTCATATTTATGCTTTTTGCAAACGAAAAAAAGTTATGCAAACGTAAGCAAAGGATATGCAAAGGATTCATGTTAAATAATTGCAAAAATTCGACCATTCAACCATCGGGGGGCTTGCTTCTCATTGATCGATTTTCGATAGTCTCTGACACTGACATTGGGCTTAATTTATTAGTAACTAAATATAATAGGGATACGTAAATTTACCTCAGGTGGAAATATTCTGTATCTATAAATCCTATCAAAAAGTTTATTCAACTTGGAACTTACCAACTCAGTAGCCAAGGCGCTAATACTTTCACACATTTGACCACTTAGACTGTAGGTTTCCAGGCAGCGGCAGTTTGATCAATTAAAATATAAAAAAGGGCAGTTGATTGATCACACTATCGTCGTTTGGATAAGAACGAAGACTACACCTTGAGCTAGAAGACTAAATTAAGACCTCTACTAAGATCCAGAAGACTAAAAGGTCTAGGTACAAAGTACTGGGTTGCGGTTCCTCTCTTAAAATACTCTACTGTATACGTCGAGAGTATAAAATATATAAGCTAAACTGTCCTCATCGGCTGTAGATCCGAGGTTGGGAGGAATATTATTACAAGGTACTTAAGCAAGTCACTCATTGCGTCATAGTATTTTTTGTAAACGATATATTTAGTTAATTAATGCAAATTAATTTGCAACAGGTTTTCTTTTTAATTAAATTGTTTTGATACGTAGATACACACCAGGTACTCATTAGTTTTAATTATAGGCCGATAGTATGTAACAGAATACCAACAAAACCTATAATTATTTATATACATAATACAAATGATATGGGTGGTCTTTGTCATCATTATCGTTATCACTATATTAATAAGACAAGAAGCATATTTGCATATAAATAATAATTATGAAGCAAGTGGAAATTTTTTATTTTTTTTTTTGTACAAACTATTTCAAAATACATTTTATAAATGTAAACCTCTGAAGGGAATTTTACCACCCTTCGCATGCATGCATACGATGGCATTATATATTATGTACGTAGAATGTCTATCTATGTATTGACTATGTGCATGTGTGTGTATTAAAAGAGGGTGTTTTAAATGTGCAGCGGAATCAAATTAATTCGTTCATCGATCTTGGCTATATATATGAGATATCTCTCATATCAAAACCATTTCTTTTACCCTATGTATATCGTAGAATGTAGCAACAAGCAGCACGTATATATGTATAAACGCTATCGTAATATTTTTTTTTTATATTCATAACATTCCAATCGAATGATGTAAATAAATCAAAAATACTATTAAAAATTAAATTTTAAAAAATAAAAAATCATCCGATAGAAAAAACACTTTCAGTTTTTCCAAATTAGTCAGCCAATTTTTTCCACAACTCAAATTGAACTAATTAACGCATACATGATTATGATACACATTGTAGGGTCTGGTACATAATGCGGCGATTGTGTCACACGCGTCGTGTTGGGAAACGTATATTTCCACGCAGTCCTCTCTCCCACTAGTCACGTGATTTTGTTTATTATGTGTTTTGTTTTTGTTTATTCGTTTTTTATTGGTAGACTTACGAAACGTTTAACATATGGCGCGAGGAACCGTGTCTCGGGCACTATGTCACGTACTTGTTGCGTCTGGCCAGTCACGCTGCGTTGCACAAACTTTTCATAAATGTATAGACTACATATTTTGAAATTCATTTAATGAGCATAAATAGCTGAATAGATTGATACTAGTCAATTTCTGGGTATATAAATAATTAAACCTGCTAGCCGTTATATTTGTGAATTCCCTTGTATGAGAAGTTATTGTAATCACCCCGAAAATCAAAATATGTTCATGTATCAAGGCTATCAAAGTCTTTTTCGCGGCATTTCAAAAAAATTTGTGGCTTGTTGTGCGCGTTTAAAATCCGTTAGAATTTTGAATAGTAAGTAAGTACAAAATGACGACACTAGAATTTTGGTATAATTGGTCAATTACATCTCATAGTAATATTGAAAATAATGGAATAACACATTCAAATGCTTTAGCACTTTCAAATATTTTTTCACTAATTAAGATAAGATTGAATTGAAATATGATAAACAATAATTTTTACCAAAATGACGTCACAACATGGCAGCCTAGTATTTTAATGACTCGAATTTAGATTATTTAAGAATAATATTATTTAAATTTTTGTTAAATTTCATGCTTTATTTTTCACGCTATTTACCCTATTGTTATCTGAATCAAATAAATGTGAACCAGACAGGCAACTTACATACATTTTGAAGATGGAATGTCTTCAATATAAAAAGTAACGAAATATAATGCTTAGTACCTACACATATAACATATCATCAACCCCTTTGTACTGAAAGGAAGTGATGTACTTTGAGCTTCAAACATGCATTATGTATATAGATGTTATTTATGCACATATATATAGTATATACATACTTCATCCCTTATATAACAATTTTACCTCTAATTATATAGCACTAAATTGTATATTTATTGTATTACATACAAAATATTTTATACAATTTTGAAATTTCTCAACCCTTTTCAAAATATTCCACCCTCAAACGTGTCTGAATATTATTGATTGTCACTTTATACGATTTTGATTTTTTGCAATTTAATAAATAAAATAAAGTTGTGATAAGACCAATAATATTTCTCTGCTAAGAGCATCGATAATAAATGAAGGTGTGATTGAATAGTAAACTGTTACTATTAAGTGAAATAAAACTATTATGCTAAAACTATTATTTAAATAATATTTAAATATTTTATAAATATTTAAATACTTGATTTGAGTACAAGACATCATTTTAAAAATATCTTCTCATGTTTCCGAAAAGCTCCTGTTAAAAAAAAATAAAACTATTACAAATTAGGCAGTTGTTTAAAAACAATTAGCAACCATTATGACATAAATTGCCAGTTTATAAAATTACTGATATCTCAAATCGAAATTTTTTAATTCAAATATCAATACTAGAGTTTCAAAAAATTAAATTGTTCTTTCTATTCATATAAAATTGATTAATTAGAAGTTGTTTCATCTTGTATATCCATCGCTGAATTAATCGCATGAATTTGTCTATTAAGACGCCATCATTGTTTTGGAGCAGCTATTTAAAATTTTCAATTTGGCAAATATATATTAATACAAGCTGATTCGGCAAAAGTTATTTTGCCATATAAATTATTTCTAATGTGGATAACAATTTTTAATGTATATTATGGAACTTTTCTAACTTTTAAAAAATATAATTTTAAATTTTCGAGAGATATATGCGCATAGACTGCCAAAATCATACCCCTTCATTTTGGCTTTGCCGTAGATGGTCATCATTTAATCATTAGTTTTATGATATCACTTGAAACATAGTAAAAATGAGATGAAAACATGACAATGCTGTGAATAGGATTGGTAACATACTGCAAGTAAGAGCTTGTAATAGTAAAATTTGCATTCAAAAAAATATATTTGGAGAGCTTATTTTTTGGGGGATATAAAAAATAATTTACGACCTATTCTCAGACCAATCGAATATACACAAAAATTTTTATAAAAACCGTTCCTCAAGCAATATATGTTAAGATAAAATATCTTTTGTATGTAAAATTACAAGTCTACCAATAATAAACCCGATCTTGTTTAAAAACGTAATTTAATAAGATGAATACGTGAATTGCATTAAAATTAGAGTGCAAAAGTTCATTTTCTAAATCTCAAAAATTGTAAATCTTAAAGTATTAGCAAAAGCTATATAACAATAACCAATTGTATAATTTGAGTTAATTTTAGTTAATTTGAATATTCCAGATATCTGTATCTGTATTCGTTGATATCCGTTGGTATTAATTAAAGACCCGTATTTGTTTCTGGTTCTTTTTAATGTATCTTTAATTTATGTGGAGGGTTTTATAGAAAAATATGAAAAAAATTAAGTACTAAAATAAACAAATGTAGATACCTTCATCGGTATTTACGAATCCATGTATGTGGGTACTTGTAGATCAATCTTTGTCAATCCAATATTTCTCTAATTTCTCCGCTTTACGATGTATTGATATCCTGTGCATTAATCTGTGCAGTAAACCATTAAACGATGTTTATAGAAACATTAATTCAACATTGAGCAACTTCCTAAGCGTTTGGTAATTTAAATGTCCTGATAATTTTTATTGAATTTTAGGATGTGTTGAAAATTTTTTATTATTTATTTATCATAAGATTTAGACGCAACATTAAAAAATATGGAAACATAGATGTGGATGTCATGGCAAGGATCTCAAAAACTAAAAAGTCCTTTCGTATGCTTACATCTTTCTGGAAGTCTTCTAACACATATCAAGGAAAGTTAAATTTCAATTTAAATGCCAAGTCAGTTCTTCTCCGGTTAAAACTTGGAAGGTTGCAGATATGAAGAGGTATATTAAGAGAGGAACCGCAACCGCGTCCCTTCTATCTAGACCGCTTGGTCCTCTGCACCCTGTTTTATAACACTCCATACCATACAGGCAAAGAGTGGCCTTCTTACACAAGGTGACAATATATAATCTTGGTGGAGCCGGTTACCTCGTTCTTATCCAAGCGACGACACTGTGATCAACAAACTGCACCTTCTTTATATCATAATTGATCAAACTACTGCAGCCTGGATTCGAATCTGTAACCTCCAAAGATTACAGATATAAATAATTAGTACCAAGTACCAAGCGTTTTTTTAAACAAGTGTCTTCGATGAAACGCAACATCAAATGGTTCGAATGCTTTCCAAATCACGGGTTCTGGAGATAAATAAAACAAAAAGAATTTTGGCGTACCATTAGGTAACAAAAATGGAAATGAATTGGTCGTACACTCCACAAACCGGAATTCGATCTAACAAGAAGTATGCTTGATTTGAACTCTCAAGGATCGAAGAAAACAGGGACTACCAAGACATACATCACGTCGCGTGTGGAATAGAAACTCTTTAAAATTACACAACATGAAAGCAAATAAAGTCATTGAACCAAAATAGAGTTCCTTTAAAGGTCTTTGTAGAGGTCTTAAAAGAATAAGAAATTTGTACATATAAGATTTAAAAATCACTTCATTTATATGTACCTCTACAATTAAATTAACAACATTTTCAGCTACATGAATACGAAACTTGGTTAAATATCAAGAAATGAACAAACGACGTTAAAAAAAAGAGCCTGATTAGTGCCTTTGGATTTTTCAATTTGTATTCCGTAAGGTCGAATAAAATATATGTTTACTTTAAAATAGTACAAAGCGTTTCACATACTCCGGTAAGTTTTTAGCGCTTTGGTGTTTATAAGAAAAACCAAATTTCACCTGAAAAACATTCATAATATATGTCGGATATACTTACTGTATGTAGTTTATTAATTTATTTTCGAAATTAAATTGAAAATTTTATCATATATATATATTGTCAAGAAAGTTATTTACGTACCAAATACAATGTAAAGTTTATAATTATGTATAATATTTTATAAAATTCTATTTTCATTCCTGTCTCATCCCTATATATTCTGTGTTTTGTTATTCTCCTGTTTGTATTATTAAATGAGGCGAAATATTAAATACATGTTGTATAGTTTGTTTACAAGATTATTTTACAAATTGACAATGAATTTATCTTTATAGGTTCATAATATACAACTTAACATGTCTTTGTGTATGTATGACTTTCAGATATCAGATCAATATTTTTCTGATTACGTAATTCATTATATTCACTGAATATTATAGTATTTTCAGGTAGTTTAGTAGCCGCAATCCGAAATAAAATAAAATACTTTTTTTAATTTTTTTTACTAATAAATATATGAAGCATGCTATAATAATTGATAAAAATTCACATAAGAATTTAATTGATATAATTTAGCACGGATTATAATTAAATAATTAAATAATTAAAATAAATAAATAAAATATTATTTGGCTTGTACTCAAACTGTTACTAGATAATACCAATTTTAAATCATCTTCAAAACTAACCCTGAACTGGTAACTTTATTTTTTAATTTTTTATTTTAATATAAATAAATAAATTACTTCGTTAGAAAATAAATTTAATATTATAAAAAATATTTTTTATATTTATTATTGTTCAATATCCTTTTGTTGTTATATACCATTAAAAACGCTAGTTACTATTTGAAATTGGTGCGCTTAATAGTGCTATTATTTCCCTAGTTAATATGGAGGAGAGAGTGTCTCCAATAAACGACAAAGATAGAAGCCACATGTGAATATTGAAAAATTAATTACATCGAAAGCACGTGGTAAATTATACTGAAATTATATCAATTTAAAAGTTTTTATTGCTGGGTCAACTTTGCCAATTTTCTACAAACCTTCCATTTCCGGTATTATTGAACAAGAACACTCATAAGAGCTCATGTATTTTTGCTAAACTTTATTTAATTATATCTCTTAAACGTTGTGGTAAAAAATTTTTTTTCTATAATTGCCTTTAATTATAATATTTCTTTTAAACACAAAAAAATATTGGGTTAACTTTAAGCCATTTGGCTACCAACTACCTTAATTTTATTTTTTTTAATTTGATTCGAATAAATAATATATCAATTTCACTTAGGCCGTCTTAATATTGAGCAAGTAATTTAATCAAATAGCAATTAAAGTTTTGTGACACTTGATCAAAAATTATTCAGACTTAATTATATCTAATTATTAATACGTGAAGCAAATCTTTGTACTTTATGCAAATTGGGGCGGGCGGAAGAGTATGAAATTTGACACACTTATAGTTTATATAGAGAAGGACTGGAGAATACTAATATTTTTTTATTTGATTGTATAAAAAAATTCATTAAATTAATATAAAAAACATTACACACACCATACACATACATATATAAGAGTTTTTGCTTATATTACACACACTACCATACACACGCATATATGTTTTTTTTAGGCACGCAAAATATATGCTGTTTTGTGTAAACAGGACTGTAGTTTTGATATTTGTAACTTATTTAAGCTATATGCCCTTTTAATAAACATTCACAGTTATAAAAAAAAAGCAATGCATATTGTAACAACAGCTAAATGACAAAAGAAATTCTTTTATTTGTTTATTTAAATATATTTGTGATTTAAGAATGCTAGTAATTTAACTGCTTGGATAAACAACGTTATTAACACTTGACTAAAATGTTGCACTTCACACAAGTCATGTTACAACACTTCATGCTACTTGACAAAATTACTTGATAAATGCGAACAAAGCATTACAGTAATTGAGCAGTTTCCAATTGAGTTCCAATCAGAATGACTATAATCAGCATCATTGTAAATCTTATTAAAAGCCATGAGCAGCAAAGCTAATTTAAAGATGAATTTCAAGTCAAAACAATTGCATTTTCCTATCGGAATTTCCTCCAAATTGTGAAAATCGAAACCTTCTTTTTATCGTCATTTTTAAAAATCAAGCTTACAGATTATAAAATAGCTAGACTTAACACAACCGATTATTAATATCAGTATCTAGCTAGGTATAATATTTTGATAAATGATTTTTTTCTTAATATTTACCTAACAAATAATTTTAAAATTAGTTCATTTGTAACCTCTATCGCTCAAAATGGGCATAAATTAGAAATAGTTCAAATTTTTTTATGTATTTTAATTATTATTTCGATTTATTGGTATAAAAACCATAACTTTCTATCAGAAAATTAATCACATAGATGGTATTATACGTAACATAAGTAAGTACACATACAAATTTGATTAATTTAACTTCATATCCGTATTGCGAAGGAGTGGAAAATTTCAATTACACCTTTCATCATATACATACTTAACATACACCTGCAGCATGATGTATATCACAGGAAAGTAATCACTTAATACTCTTGTAAATTTATTCTACATATACTTTTTCGCTTTCGTTGATTTTTGAGTATTAAATGGAAAGGAAATAAGTACTTCTGAGACGCATTAAAACGTGTTAAATTCGGTTTTAAGCACCGAAATGGCTGTCAAAATGAACACGTCAATGCATATTATACAAGCGTTTTAAAATTGATAAAATCTGTGGTTTGTATTTGGCAAAAGAAATCAAATACTGACATTAAAAAAGCCAGTATCGGAATGGATCTTAAAGTAACATTTGATGAAAATTCGATCCAATTAAATACTTCTTCTTTCTTATTTTTTTAAAATGTCATACAAAACTATATAGACCAGGGTAAAACCATTTAAAAATGGTAAAAATTGAAAAAAAAATTATAGTAGGATGAAGCGCATTGGAAACGAAAAAGAATATAACAAAAATGAAAGGAAAAATAATTTATGAGTCCAATGTGATAGAAAAGAACTTCAGACTTGCGATGTGATAGTGATAGAAACTTCTACCCACCACGTTTACTGTTTTCTATCGCACTAGATAGTACATATATACCCTCTTCGTTGGTTATGTTCATTGTACGTATTTTTCTAATTTCAATCGTTATTCACAACAAGTTTTCGCAAACTTCCTTGTCTACAAACATAATTTTGAATAAAACGGTTTACTAACTTAACTTCTGTAATAGAAAATATCCATTTACATGGCAGTGTAAGAATTTCATCATCTTATAAGTTCACAGAAGTTAATTTTAAATTAGTATTTACACCGTTTTATTTCAAATCAATGTGTTTTTTGAGAAATTTCGTGTAACAGTTTACAATGAAACAAAACAGTCTGTTATGACTTGCTTAAGAAACATAAAAAGAAAACAATTGTTAATTAATTATTCGTTTTTATTTTATTTTTGTTATTTTATGTTTCATTTTGTTTTATTTTGTTTTGTTGTGTTTTTCTTATTATTTATTTATTTTATTAAGTTCCGTTTTCCATCTAATTTCAAAATATGTTGTCATGACTGTTGAGCATAATCAAAATAGCTGTTTATAGTAATTTTCAAAATATGTGTAAGGCACATCGCACATGAGGTGATTTGCGTGAAATCGGCGATATCATACATATGATTTGCTTATGGAAACCAATGTATAGTCGCACACGACGTGATTTTCGTGATTTGAAATCATACATGTGATAAAAAAATCGTTGTAAAAATGCTTCGTTTTTAAAATCATATGGGCAACTTTTTTTTATTCTTGTTTATACAGTCATATAAATCAATGTTTATGACAAAGATAGAGAATTAAATAATGTTTTTTTTATATTTAAAAATAAAAACTTGTCAATGCTGGTTTATATACAAAAAAAAAGGTTAGATAAACCATATAGAACAGGCTTAATAGGCGCATCTTATAAAGCAGATCATAAATTTTTTTAAATACATACATATGCTTTAAAGAAAAGGAACGAAGAGTAGCGAGTATTAAGTAAATGCTTATAATATCCTGCAATACTTATATCTTTGAATACATGCTATACTTTTATCACATATATGGTATTGTTGCAACAGTTGTGTCGTATACGGATAGAGATTACTTTCCATAAGAAAATTACATGTACGAAATCGCACTGTGTAAGATATGCATAATCAAATACTGAAATCGTAAGAATTCCATCATGATGCGACAACAATCGTATGTAATTTTACATTCGTAAGCAACGTTGTCAAATACATAAGAGCTTTCACCTATAGTATTACTCAGTTAAATGCTCAACCTAAAAAATTTGTAGACATATTTATTATTTTTGGATAGCAAAAAGGGAAAAACCTCTTTCTCTAGGTATACTTCTCCTAATTGTTGTAGCAAAGT
This sequence comes from Chrysopa pallens, assembly GCA_020423425.1. Classification (NCBI taxonomy): domain Eukaryota; kingdom Metazoa; phylum Arthropoda; class Insecta; order Neuroptera; family Chrysopidae; genus Chrysopa; species Chrysopa pallens. The sequence continues at coordinate 60,576,871 of CM035591.1, forward strand.
TGCAATAGATACAACATTTCTTCATTATGGCAGTAATGACGTTCTGCAAGAGTTTATAATTTTATTTTCTTATAACACTTTTCAAGCGTCAATATTAATTTCATTAATTTCAATGACAGGGTAAACAAACAGAAATGAACTTTAGACTTATTTTATAAAATTAAGCCAATACATCTTATACTATTAAATACTGATATTATTATTATTTTATGTTTACAAAATGAACTGTAGAAATATAGTAATTGTACAGTGGCTATAATCTATATCTATTCTAATCACATTAAACAAATAAAACAAGCTAAGGTAATTAATAACAGAGTTAATTTTTTAGATATTCGATAAGATTGAGCATCAATGTTTGAACTACTTTAATCATTAGCATTCATAAAACACTCGTAATATCTTATAATTATAAATATATATATATATATATATATATATATATATATATATATATATATTTATAATTTGTAAGACGAAATGCGAATTTCAAATGGCTTTAATAGATTATACTATTATAATCTATATTATTTATTACTTGATGTATAATCTATATTATTTATTACTTGATGTATTACTTGGTATAGCCGATATCGCCGATATCGGCAATTTCGCCGATTTCACCTAAATCACCTCATGTGCGATGTGCCTAAGTGTTCTTTGAGTATCACGGTCTGCCTATATAATAGAGATTCCGAATTATCTCTATGAAAAAAAATATATACAAATGTACAGCAACTTTTTTGCAGCTTACGAATGTAATATCCACTCTTTAAACAATTTTTTTGGACATATTAATAGACCACAATTTAAAATTTAATCGGAATATATTTCCAAATTAGAATTCTTTTCCATTTTCGTTCCTACATAATCCAGATAATTGATGTGTTAGATACTTTTCAAAGGTTTAATGTTTGTCAAAGGTAATTCGTTCAAAATTTCTTAATGAGACGGTTTGACAGAATTTTAAAAATTGTAGATAGCAACTAATAGAGTTAATTGTTTTTATACTCGATATATGATTGAATTTCATTGTTTGAACTATTTTTAATTAGCATTCATAAGATACTATAAATATCCAGTCTATACAGTTATACATGTATAATAATATGTATTGTTATTACACCTATTTGTGTTTATTAGCCAAATTTGAGCAAAAATTATCGAGAACTCAAACATTTTACGAAAACACTTTTAACTAAAATTAATATACAATGATATATTATGTATGCCGAGTATAAAAATAGATTACGATAAAGAAGAAGCAAGGAATACGTTTTAATTGTCCAGTTTGTTGAGGTATATAGATACTTTTCAAAATTGTATTCAGTGTTTGTTCGAAACAATTTTTGCGAATGTAACAAACTTAGAAATTGAGTGTATCGATAAATGTGTTCTATATTTAATTTCCTGGGTAAAACTACTTCCTGCAAGTTCGTAGAAAATAATATGGACTACATTTGACAACGGTCTATTGTTCATTAATATAGCATTGAAACCGCATACACATAGTTAATTTACGTGTAGTTATTGGTTTTAAGGTCATTTGCATGTAACCAATGTTATTGCGAATCGTATGGTGATGATATGTAGATGTTTATTATTTGTATTCTTATACTCTGTTTATATAAGCTGTTGTTTGTTAATATGTGAACTCTCTAAATATGTTCAAATTTAAAACCAAAGTATATTGATGAAGTTTTACCATGTACTCTCGTTGATTTGAACGTAAGGTTTACGGACGTCTAAGCATTTTTTTTTTTTTTGAAAAGTTGTAATAAGTTAAAAATGTGTTGAAATGCACGCTAGTGTGACAACTTTTTTGAACGGACGTTTTAATAGATGTGCGCTTCTATCCTCAAACCATTCAATGATTTTATTTGGTATGACATTCTCTGTTTATGCCATTATTTTTGTTTTGCCAAGATTAATTAAAAGTTCTGCTTTACTTTGTTGATTAAGTTTAGCATCATTTTATGTAGTTATTCTGGTGATGCAGCCATAAGGACAATATCCTTAGCAAATCTCATTATTTATACATTTTATACCGTTAACCTTCTTGGTCATTCCAGTTGAATTTTTTTAAATATTACATCGAGAATGCAATTAAACAAGATAGGGAATATATATGATCTCTTTGTTTTCCACCTCTTTCAAGTCTAAAATATGGGCTATTTTCTAATAATAACTGAACTGGTTTTGATGTTCAAGTAAGTCTACTTGAAATTTCTTACCAGTTTTATACATCTTTGGTATATGATTGCGGAAAACAAATATGGTGTATTGAATCGAATGCTTTTGTAAAGTTTATGAGTTCAGCTCTGAAATTACTAGACTTAAATACATAATAGAAAAGATATAATTAAAAAATTGAATTTTATCAAAATGTGAAACTCAGGCTTAAAACACAGGAAAAAAAATTGTCATAAAATCAACACAATTAAACGGTCCAAGTTAGATTGTTGAAGTTTGATTATGTTTACAAAAAAATATGATGAATTTGAAGTTAGATAATAATTAATTTAAAATGAAGAAATATTTAATGGTTTAATAAGAAAATTATTTTACTTCACTTATTTAAATTTCAGTCAAGTACCAATCGTCTTAACTTTCAATCAAAGTAGAAATTTTTTATTTAGCAAACAAATTATGCGTAAATAGGAGGATATTAAACTTATTGGTTTGACAATTAAAAATAATTTAAATTGGGATACTCAAATTGAAATGTTTGAAGTAGAATTTCAAAAGCTGCTTATTGTCTAAGTTCTCTTTGAGTCATAGTACCTGAAACATCTGTTTTACAATTTTTTTTATTAAGTGTATATTTAGCCAAATCTTAATTATGAGATTATCTGTTAGCAATTGTTAAAAAATTATTATAAAAATGTTTCATTTAAAATTCTGAGATTTATGTAAGCCAACATTTTAAAAATATATTTTGACATTGCCACCAAAATTTTTATTTATGTGGTAGCACTTTCTACTTGTCTTGAAAACTTCCAAAATACCTGTTAGAGACAGAAAGTATTGCAAGATTTAAGCGTTTTAATTAAAATAAATGTTATTATTGTATATATATATATATATATACTTACATATATATATATATATAACATGGCTCGGACCAGAAGATGTCTAGAACATAAACGCTAAAACCCTAAACATTTGAGGATACTCCATTGTACCACGCGCGAAACCGTCGTCAGGCATATATATATGACGAAACAAGCATCTGTATTGATCTGTTGTTGAATAAATTGTTTTTGAAATACAAAATTTTCTTTAACTGTATAGCTGTACCTTCACAAAATTATTCAAAAACTAAATTCAAATTGATTGATAAACGAAGATATTATCATAAAGATTGCTTTCCATCTCCCTCTTGCAAACTGAAGTTTTATGCATAATCATCATGGAGACATTCAGAGATGAACCTGTCTGACGTAATACATTTCATGCAACCCTCTTTGCATTGTTATAGAATTTTGATCATAATTTGCTATTAATATTTGCGAAGTAAAGGCGTTAGTTCAAGTGATAAATATTTATGCAAGTGATAAATATACAGACAATAGACAAGTCATACAAATAAAAGAATTATCGTGAAAACGTCTCATTAAAAACTAAATTCTTTCAAATTTACATTTTATTATTTTCTCAAGTAGGTAATAATATTTTCTTTAGAATCATTTTTTGCAAATCTGTGTAAAAAAAAAACCATCAGCACTTTCTTTCCACCTAAAGGGAGACAGACAGAAATGTGGAGTAAAAGAAATAATATAAAGTAAATCCAAGCTGAGCAATCATTATGATATTAAATAGAATGTAAGTGACCATTGAAAAACACCCTTATATATAAAAATAATATCTAGGTACCCACATGACGTCCATATTACATATTGGAAAATACATACAATGCGAAAAACAAAATAACGGCGAATATACTTACATGACAACTTTTCTTCGTCCCCTTAAATACTAATACTAATGTAATAACATATATATATATATATATATATATATATATATATATATATATATATATATATATATATATATATATATATATATATATATAATATATATATATATATATATACACATTTATATTTGTATTTGTATTCACAGAATGTAAACAGAAATTCAGGTGGTTTAGCTTAGCTGGGTTTTTGTATGCTTATTTCATATATAAATAATACCTTTATACAGGTTGATTCAAGTATCGTTTATATTTGAGAAGTGGAAAAACACAAAATCGATTATTTAAAAAAATTTTAAATTTTTACCCAACTAAATACATAGATAATTTCTAAGTACTTAGACCATAGTCATTACAGTGATTAAGATTGGTGGTACAATAACGAAATTAATAAATACTTAAGGTAGCTTCTTGGTAGCCGCAATCCGAAATCAAATAAAAGACTTTTTTTTATGTTTATTTTTTACTAATAAATATACGAAGCATGCTATAATAATTGATAGAAATTCACATTATAATTCGGATTATAATTAAATAATTAAAATAATTGTAATAAATAAAATATTATTTGACTAGTACTCAACTGTCACTAGATAATACAAACTTTAAATCATTTTCAAAACATAACCCAGAACTGTCAACTTTATTTTTTATATCGTGAATTTTTTATTTTTTTTTAAGTTATAAATATTTTTTTTGATATGAGTATTAGTAAAATATACTGGATATGCTGGACTATCGTAAAGGAACTTTCTTAATAAAAACTGATGGAAAAAGTATTTGAATTGTAGTGGATTATCCTGTATATATGAGAAACGTAACTTATATCTATGTATATAATATTAAGGTTGACGTAGTCGAACATTGAACGCTGTCTCCCATGTAAACAGCATACCATACCAACCCGCTTAAACTAACAATAAGCATATTTACCCTATGTTGTTATATACATCTACTAACACGCATATAAACAACGAACGCATTGCACACACACTGACACACACAAACATAATTACATCCATACATATACATATAATATACTTATACTATACACAAATATAAACATTTAACTAAAGGTAAGTAAGTTTAAGGTAAATATCTAGACTCGAACGAACCAACTTGAGTGCGTTAGTTAACTTATACTTACTTAATGACACACACGAGTAAAGTACCATCATTATCTACCTACTATATACTATATACTATATATATTAATAAAATAACAATAGAGCAGAATCGGGATGGCCTTGTAAGTGCAAAAATACAGTTCTCCGTATCCTGTGAATTGAATAAGATAGCTGTCTGCTACTGAATTTAATCAAAATGAAAAACTAGACTCCCAATACTATAGCAAAACTGAAAATTAAATTAAAATTAATTTAAAAACTAAGTTATAAAAGATTCTATATACATCTCAGTCTTGTAAACAATTTTTTTTTCTTCAAATTAATGAGTCAACATAAAAAAACTATAGTACCTAGCCTTATCTTTATCTATAATGCATTATCTTATATACTAGTTCGAAATTACAATTTTATATATATATATCGTTTAGGAAATGGAATAAATTTTAAATAATGCCCATTAAAATAAAACTTAACATATGTGGATGGAGAAGCCATCTCTATAACTGACTTAAAAAAATATATGACTTAAGACATAAAATATATAAAATTAAAATTACACTGGAATCAGGTTGAGTCGACATCGTGTTGCATGGGAAAGGACGTCATAAATCATATATTTCCTTGATTAGTTAAGTAAAGATGTTTAAATTGAACTAATAAAAACATTTCGTCAATATCCCTATTGTGTTAAGAATAGCGTAAATATTAAAAATGCAGACCAATTTTTGGATTATTTTTTTAAAGTCTCCCTCCATTTTAGATGTATGGGGATAAATGATTGTATATGTAAATTAGATAAAAATAAACACGTTTTAAATCTTAGACATTTTCGAAAAATGCTTCATTTTCGTGCTTAAGCGATATAAAAAATATATCAGTCTCTCGCATAGTTTTTTATTCCACTTTAATTATTTTTTGAAATTAAATCGCTTATAGCAATTTTTCGAAAAAACGAGTTTAAAGTGTTTAATTTTGTCCAATTTACACATAAAATAAATATGAAACTACCCAAATTGTTTAAAAGTTTCTTTTATGTATATTGGAGAAAAATAAACACTTCTTTGTGCTCCGGCTATAAGTGACTTAAGTTTGAAATACAGTCACGAAAAAACCTAAATTCTAAAAGGAAAAAAAACTTTTTGAAGTAGAACGACATATATTGCATGAAAATATAACCCCTGACAAAATACTTCCAAAAATAGAAAATTAAAAAATTTGCAGTAGAATTTAAGTAAACCATATTTTAAAATGGCGTGTTTTGCATAAAACAATTATTAAAATAGTCCTTCTTAAAAGAGGAGAGTGGGTCATCTGAATCCTTAATATTTAAGCTATTATTAACACAATTCCATTGATAGAATGCGGTGCTCAATTTTTGTACACTCAAGTCCATCCAGGTCTTGTACTACTACAAGTAAATAGGTGGATCATTATATATGGTGGTGGATATAGATAGAATATAAGCTATGTGCTAGAAATTGAAATGCATTGAGTAAATATTAATGGTCATTCGTGTAAATATTATTGCTTACTTTATTTTATTATAATTATTTTGAACCTGACATGGCGTGATGTATGTGGTAAATACGTAACTAAATAAGGTGTACATCTGGAAAATAATTTAAGGGTCCATATAACATTGGTAGTAATATTGTAAGAAATTATAGGCTGGAAGAAATAGAAAATACGTATTTAAGGTGGTTGTTCTCCTACAATATTATTAAAATATTATGCAGTATATGCGCTGTAAGAGTAAGCTAGTTTGTAGTAAAAATGAGCATTATTTTTGTCTGATACTGTACAGTAGTACTGCCTGTGTGTACTGTTTATACGTTGTTTGTATTGGTTACCTAAACACTATTACACTATTCATATATGCGTATACCCGCATACTGTATTATTTTTTCACGTAATGTTGAACTTTCAGTTGCTATATCTTAATAACAAAACGGTGAATTTTTTTTTAATTGAGAAAATAATAATTAATATTCTAGTGGTTTTTCCAAAGTTTCTGACTGTTTTATTATGATAATCGCGAACGTTAATTAACAGACGCATGATCTTTATTGCTCCAAATGTATATATATATATATATATATATATATATATATATATATATATATATATATATATATATATATATATATATATATATATATATATATATTAACAACAAAAACAAAATATAGAGGTCGACCTCGGCATTATTTTTTTACCGGTTAAAAAACGAATCAGAGGGTCATAGAATTCCGTATCCTACCAATTTGGCTAGCTTAAACGTATATTAGGAAAGACAGACTCAACATTGATTGTCTTTATTTTTCGATAATATTTGTTCGCGATTTAGAGTTTCTTTTGTTTATTTTGAAAAATAAATCTAAATCTAATTGATCAACAAAACGGATAAAAAATGTTGAGAAATGGATAAATTTCATTTATTCATTATTTCTTGTACACATTTTTTTTTTCAGCAATTTCACACCAATATTAATATTACATGTTGGTTTCTAAATCGGTTTATATTATTTCTTTTAATAATGAATTTTTCATATATCATTTTTAAAGTTGATATTATAAAAACAAAAAGAGAAAAATATAAGTATTAAATGAATTTGTTTTTTCTCAATAAAATAAATTATCAATTCTTTTAATAAATTCCAAAAAAAAAAAAAAAAAATTAAAATAATAAAATCATAAAATATTTTTCATATTAATTCATATCAAATTCTTTGATAATAAAAATATTAAATATAAAAATACCTATACATTGTCTAATAAAAATTGTCCATTACATCATAATTTTAAATCCGCGTTAGTAATAACGTATAATGACCATTATACTTTTAAACCATTAAACAAACATCTTTTATTTGAAATATTTTTCTGTAGACTATTCGCCAAAATTTCAATTCAAATTTAGCTAATAAACACATATATTATGAGTATTTTATGAATAGTAATGATTAAAAATTATTCATTCATTGATATATAATCGTAAGTCGAGTATCTAAACAATGCACAGTTAGTTGTTATTTTTACTTGTAGGTACAGAGATAATGTGTAATGTAATTGTCACGCATAAATAACTTAAAAAATAATTATGCAAATGTGTGACGAAATTTGGTATGCATATTCATTACATGAAAACGATAAACATATTGAACAACAGTTTTAACCGAAGAAATGAGTAAAAATCAAAATTTTATATTTAGGAACGATTTTATAAATAAAACTTCATGCTAAACGTTTTCATGTCAAGATTGTGCATACCAAATTTTATAACATTTGGATAATTATTTTGTGCGTTATTTATACGTAAAAAAAAATACATTGTATATTACATTACAGATTGTCTTTATTAATAGAGCCTGTAGATGTCTCTATTAAAAACACATGTCCACTTAACACACCTATAGTGGAATACAAAATATATTTGTTTAAGCCATAGAAGATTGTTCATATTAAATGAAGTATTTAAAAAGCCTTGATATTTGTTATAATTAACACACAAAAAAAATGTAATTAATCAGTACACGATAATTTATTTTCCTCTCACTCTTTTTAAATGTACATATTTTTTATATTATTGCATAAAATTAAGCGTTTTTTAAACGTATGTCTTAACAAATTTTGATAATTTGCAAAGTATTGGTTTGCATTTAAAAATAAATGTTATAAATAATAACTACTTGCAAAACTGATTCAACAAATTTTATTTTACAAAAGCCCCAGCTGTTTTATTTCCATTGTGTACTTCTTTTATGTTTAACGTCCTATATCGATAAAAGAACTTATTTATATTGATTGAATGGAAATTTACTCGAACAACATATATTACTTGCTATTAATATTTCGAAGACTCAAAGAATTTAAGCAAATTTACTTCTTAAAACATAAACATTTGTAAATTAGCGAAAAATAAAATTTTGGCTATCCATAAGGACTTGTCTTATATCAATATTTTTATTAGTTGCGAAAGAAGTCAATTTGATTTACTTTTAATAATATTGTAATTTGAAATATAAATATCTGTTTTAGTATTCATTTATAATTTTTTAACTAGCATATCTGTTTACTAGGAGGTTCCTTAGGCTACGGCTTGAGTAGACAACTAAACGTCTTATGTAGTCTATAATAGAGAAGAACAATATTTATTTCTGAAGAAAAGCAATTGACAGTTTTGATGTCAAATATGATTTTAAAGAATGTTAAAAATTAAACTAAATTGTGTTCAAAACTCAATATTATATTTTACTATTTATTTCAATCTTATCAGAGCGAATTTTGCAGATTATAACTATTATTACATAGATAATATAAGAGAACACATTGTGTACCGTACTCTATATAATTTTCAAAAAAAAATGTAAACATAGCGTGTAAAAATTTGTTTGTAAACAAAAATTATTCAAATTTTTCATAAATTTGTATCATACAACAATATTTGCTGCTTACACAATGAACTCTAATTATAATTTTTAATTGGAAAATGTATAATGCATCATTACAATCTTGTATACAGTTCAAAGGACAATCGCTATTCGCTATTATAGGCTGCAACAAAACGCTTGTATCTACGCTTGGTCTCCTCAAGCTACTCAAGGCGCAGCCTATAATGATCATCTTTTCTCAATGGGTGTTTATTTTAAATTTTTTCATTGTCTAAACGATGTAGTATAAAAAATTGTAATTTCGATCTAACTGTAAGATGGTGTATTATAGATAAAGCTTAGGCTAGGTGCTATAGTTTTTAAGTTGACTTGTATTATTATTATGATGTTAATAAAGACAGATTCTAACAAACTGGATGCTAATTTGAAATTTGAAAAAATTTGACACGAGCAATACCGCCAAGTAGTGCAAAACTGAGAATTTAACAGTATTTCGTTGTCAAAATGTATTTTTCATTTTTTCATGCATTGCATTTCTCACTCTTTATAAGTGAGTACGTCGTTTTATACCACACGGTAGATAATAATACCATGAACTTTCTATTCTGAACTCATTTTAGTCAAAAATGTCAATTATCAAGTTAAAGAATCAGGCTGGCGATAATGGAAGCGAACTTCACATCAAATTTTCACTGCTCTTGCCGATTTATCTGAACTTTATCATAAGCCAACTACTTTTTAGCGCCGTCCTTCATAGTCGGTAGTCGCTTGTAATAGCCCACAAGAGCATCGCAAGCCATTTTTAACATTTAGGCCCATATAAACCAAAAACGATTGTGTATGTCTAGCTGACAAACAACTATCCAACTATAAAGCGAATAAATCGATATATATCTGCTTTTATTCGTTCGTTCCTCTTTATAAACGTGTCACTGTTCCTGTTATAGCTACTTTTTTCTAAACAATGACCCTAATACAAGTGTGAAACATTTGATAGAGGACTGTCCAGAAACAATCGACATGGTGTGATTTGAATTACATCTGCATTTATCCAGTATCTCGGATATTATGAATGTGTCAAAATTCGGAAGATATAAAGCAGGTAACAACATGCTTCCAATATATTTATGATAGAAAAAAAACAACTTATCTTACATTAATCTTCTGTTTATGTCCATATCATTCAAATAAAATTAGTAAAAGAATTGAAAACGTGCATGTGATTGATCATTTGTTTTGATTTCATTCGTTTATTTTATCTGTTGTTCATAAATTACGTAAGACATTTTTATGGCTAATTTGTCTCTCTCGTTTCCTCTTTTGTTAAGTTATAAAATTTTAATGGCTCCTCCTGCTACCCTTTAGAAAGATATCGTTTTAAACATTATACGATTTCGTATTCTTGAGTATTCGTGCAATAGAAGAGAGAGTGTGAGGTGTCGTAGGGACATCCGACAAGAACTTCTTTTCGAATTCATCGCTTTCAAACAAAGATTTGAAATCAGTCAAATATAAGGCGGTATTTTATCAGATAAAAATGTTTAATACACAAAAAATTCACAATTAATTAAAACGATTTTTATTATGTAACACCACGACTTGAACAGAGAAGTTAAGAGGAATTGATGCAAATAAATGAGACCTCTACAATAAAGAGAATCTCTAATGTAAGGTCTACCACTTTGCTCCCGCCGTTTTCCAAAAATGGCGGTTCTAGTCGGTAGTAGTTGAAATATATTAATCACAGATGTCGAACACTTTGTTTTGACATTTGTAAATATAACCCTACTTTGATATAATTTAATTTGTGTTTAAATCATAATTTTTATTAAATATGTCCGAATTTAAACCGAATTCTCGTCATTTGCGGGAACTATTGTTTTTTTTGTTTCAATATGAAAAAATCTGCGGCTGGGGCCCACCAGATTATTTTGGATACTTATGGTAAAACGGCAATTAGTGACAAAACGTGCCGGGAATGGTTCCAACGTTTAAGAGTAATGATTTTACTATCGAAGACCGTCATAGTGGTGGACGGCGTTTAGTGGGACCAGCTTGGCGTAATTTATTATGCGCTTCTGAACCCACTGAAACAATCACAGGCTAGCGTTATAGAACGCAATTGATGCGCCTGAGAAAGTGATTTTACAGCATGGTAATGCTAGACCTCACGTTGTCAAAGTGGTGAAAAAATATCTCGAAACGTTGAAGTTGAAAGTTTTACCTCACCCGCCGTACTCTCCAGATGTTGCTCCGTCTGATTTTCACCTATTTCGCTCAATGGCACATGACCTGGCTGACCAGCACTTCAGCTCGACGAAGAAGTGAAAAATTGGATCGACTCATGGATCTTATCGAAAGATGAAGAATATTTTCACCACGGGATTCGCCTGCTGCCCCGAGAGATGGGCCAAGGTGGTAGCTAACGATGGACAATGCTTTGAAACTTAATGTATGTTATGTAATGTTATAACTCAAAAAATAATCATATAAATATTATTAAATTGATTTTAAATTAGAAAATTCTCCGTTTACGTATTAAAATTGTGGTTACCGAATTTTATAATATTTGGATGGTTTTTTTTTTTAGTTATTTGTACGCGAAAATTGAAAAAAATACAATGTATATTACATTTATAGTACATTAGGGATTGTGTTTATTGTAGAGATCTCATTTTTGTTGTCAATTCCCCTTAAAAAAAATGTTATTAAATATAAGAGAAACAATATGATTGAGATTTGTGTAAAATTATTGTGTGTAATCGAAATTCGACCATCTATCAAACGTCCTTAACAATTAACTTTAATAATTATATATTTTAATAAAATACTGTGGCCGTTTTTCATTTTACAAGATTTAATTATTACTTTTTGTTAAATGACCATAATTGAAACACAATTTGAGCACAAATAATCGAAATTTAATTCGTTTAAGAAAAATCAACATTTGTATATTTAATACAACTAGTAAAAATACATGTATGCCATTTTTGACTGTTATTAACCCGTGGATTTATTGGGTGTAATTTGCACGGATCGGGTTTGTTTTTGGCCCCCTACGTTCAGTCTGTGATTAAATTACACATGGATAACTCAAAAAATAAACGCAAACTCGTAAATTAGTATTCTTCATTTCTGGCTTAATTTGGCTTGTTTTACCAAAATACATAAAAAATCGAGGCGTCACGGATATCGTAATCGAGCCATTAAATCAAATTAAATTCTCAATAGTGAACATTTAACTTTTCCCTTATATCAACATAACACAAGAATCGTATTTCATAAAATTATTTCCAACGGAAAATATTTTACAAACTCTACACTGCAAATTCATTAAACCACAACTGTTAAAATTTATTGGATCCGCATTCCAAGCACATTTAAATTCATTATTCTAATCATAATTATCGATCATACTGTCTACGTCTGTCAATCTGACCATTTAGTGTCACTCTTTGAAGTATGACTAATATATTAATAATATTAATTAATAAGACACACGCAAATTAATTAATCACTATTAAAAAAATGAATAATCTTCTTTTTATATAGCTTCAGGATTTCCAAATAAAAATTGACATTTATTTCTAAACAAAAATATTAATTTATTTTAAAATAAAAATATTTATTATGGGTTATAGGTATTACCATAGAAATGAGTTGGTAATAAAGAAGGGTTGGCTATTTTGGTGCCCCCATACGTTAAACGTGCGATAAGGAACATAGTTTCAAAAAGCGAGACAATTTCATAACAGAAAGCAAGTTAATTATCGAACAATTTAATAGGAAGCCTTTTTAATTTACGGTTTAAACAGTAGATCGATATCTCAAAATTTGAACCTCTTTTTTATCATCCTACGGGACGAATTTCCAATAATCTCATCTAAGAGCTCATTAATAGTCAGTTAGGTATCCTATTTTAAACAGCTCGCCTGTAGAATCACTTTCAATATAAGGAAAACAATGTTTAAAATACACCTATATAGAATATACCACATAATATAGTACAAAATGTTATTACACTACAATTATTAAAAGATGCAATATAGTGGAGATATTAATGCTTTATCATTTGAATGAACAAATTAATATTTGTCGTTCAAAACACCAAATTGGTCGAATATTTGCTGAGGATAGCGGAAAAATCAAAAACTCTGTATATTCTAAAATTTTTATTGGCAAAAATATTTCATGATTTAAAAGTGGGCTGGATACTTTTTGTTTTTGACTTTTTATATATGAAATTTCGAAGAATTCGCTAAACGTAGTGGCCTCAAATTTCAGTATCGCATCTGATTAATTCATATTGCGCGCCACTGGCTCTGAATTGAATGACAAAATAAATTGAATTACAAAAAAAAAAAAAAAAACATTTTAATACCCACTAAAAACACAGCAATATATCCAAATAGAAACAGTAAAGACAGCATTTAAACACACAGCATGGATATGTGTGTAAATAAATAAAAAAAAAACCTTCTTCAAACTCCACCAAGAAGACAAAACGAACAAAAAAAAAAAACAAATATACAAACCAGACAAAGATAAATATACAAGTAAAGGAACAAGAAAGTAAATCATATATAAAATAGTCCATCTGTCCTTAGTCTGTTTAAATAATGCCTGCTGTTTTAAATGTGACTACTGCTGTGATGACCTAACTAACAAAACGAATGGAGCGGCAGACGGGGTAATGAAACTTATAACTATCGTCGCATCAAATAATGTGCATTTTAAGTACGTGTACGGTGGCCGAAGAAAACGGTGTACCGCGAATGCAATGCGCATCGCGTGGCTGGCTGGCTGTATGTGATGATGGTTCATTACAAATGCTTTGAGATTTATTATAATTGTACTACTATTTAGTATTGAACATTGGACGATTCCATCAAATAACTAACTGCATATTTCATTCTGAAACTTAATAATGTACCATGACCATGGAGTAGTATTCGATGAACATTTTATAGGTATTTGTAACTAAATGTTAATATAAATGGAAAGGAACGTTAAAATTTGCATAAATTACGTCATACATATTCATCTCCATTATAGTGATTATGTATCCTTCAAAATTTAAGATAATTAATGTTAGTATGCACAAATCAGTTCATTTTGAATCAAAATGTTATATAAATTACATTAATATTCAAAAATTTTGTTTTGCGATTTATCTATAGAATTTTTTGTCAAAAAGAGAGGGAAAACAATATTTAAGAGTTTATATAATCTATTCGTTTTTCAATCAATTTTAATTTAATTTTCGAATTTTCGTTTGATATTGAGGCTAGTTTAGATATTTTGATGGGTAAAATAGCAAATTTTTGTTTATTGCATCTTCATTATATTACATTTTCGAATGTCTCAAAGTTGGCTAAATTCAAAAAGTTCTCAAAGTGTTCGAGAAGAATTGAGATATTTTCATTGTGCCATTGCAAAATCATTTTACCTGTTTCTCACTTCAAGGATATGTTTACACCAGGCGACCACTTGGGCCGATTAAAAATACACACTACTCTCGTATAAATTTATTATGAAAATCATTCCTTTATTAAACTGGATATTTTCTTGTACCAAAACACTTCTTCCTCAAATTTCTCTAATCAATTTTGTATCTGCGTTTTCCAGACATATCCGTCTATAATAGATACAATTCAGATTATTTTTAATCCTTAATTATTTAGCTATTTGGAGTTAGAGTATTGAGTCATGATTGGGTAGCGAAACTTAAGGAATAGCTACCTAAGGAACAGCCCCATTTGTTATAATTATGGAAAGAAGCAACTAACGGGATCAAGCGTCATCTGTAGGAGGCGAATCACGATAAGGTTCGTAAAACCTATAGAAGAATTGCGGTGTCTAGAACCAGTTTTCTCTTTGTTTTTATCCTAGTGACACACAATCTTGTCTAGACCAGTGGCAGTACAGCAACAGTCCACAGTTTCTCCATTGGCATTGTTCCCTTGAAGAATAAAATTAAAATTTTAGATCCGAACATAAGTCTTGGAGATTAAAATACTATCTGTACCCGTGACTTCTTCTGTGTACCACTTCAATTAATCGGTGAAATATTTCAAATAAAGCTTAATCCACCTCTTGCACTTGTCGAAGAAGAATAGTCAAAATAGTCACTTAGGGACAAATATGGACAGATTATAAAAATTAACTTCATAAAAAGTAAAATTAAAAACACTTGGATCGCAATCTTTTCAATAAAAAAAAACTATAATTTTATTTATATGGACATTAGTTAATTTTTTTAATATTCATTTGAAAAAATTATTTTTAAAAGTATCAAATTTATTTTTAACTTCTAGTTTGACGCTTTGGATTATATATATTTGATGGTTATTGATAAAATAGTTAATACGCGTATTGTAATTATTATTTTAGAAATTTCCAACCGAATAGACAATCACCATAACTTAATATTTAAACTAAAGTCTAATTCAAATGGGACCCCAATTTTTAATTAGAATAATTCGCTGTTTCATTTAAGTATATTATAAAAAAAAATTTCATTTGGTTGCAATAAAAAAATGCAGTATGTTAAATGAAATCGTATCAATTAGTACAGTGAACGTCACATATAACATACGTTAAAAAGACCATAATCAACAAAACCTAACGATTTTTATAAAAATAAACTGCAGTTTACCATGGTATTGAGTAACGTGTAAGGTACATAGAACGTCTAAGACGATTCGCCCAAATTGTCTCACGTCTATGAATGAATGGGACAGATAAATATGAAGAATTTATTCATTTTACGTAACTGTATAAGATGACACATTATTTTAAACATTATAATAGAATAATCACCGACTAGAGAGCCATCATACATCTCTAGAAAATCGATATAATCTATTTCTCTTTTCGAGTATAAGATAATGAACATCATATATGTAAATTAGAATATGAAAACAATTGGTCTAGGTGCGACCCACAAGATCCACTTGACGAACTTCCCAATGAGGAGAAGAAAAAAAAAAATAATTTGTCTATTATTACGAATGTTAGTTTTTTGTCTTTTATTTTTAGTTTTATTTTCCTCAAAATAAAATAATCTGAATCAATTTTGCTGAAATTTCGAAGAACGATTTTACTCGCTCAATGTTAAGCTACGTAGTTATGTCTACGAATGCGAACGGTTTCAAGTCGATATCATTATTTGTTCTCGAAATAATATGTTCGGAACTTGCATACACACAAAATGAATGAAATATTAGGAAATGATATGTCGGGATTCACAAAGTTGGTTCCGTTACTATAGCGAATAATCTTCAAATATTCAACAATATTACAAATCCTACCGGTGTACTGAACTTGGATAAACATATTTCACAGGTTTAATAGACGATATTGGTTATTCTGCGGTCTCATCATCATTTGCCACGCAAATATACTGCTGCTCTAGTGATTTCTGATGCCATGATATTGTCATGAGTTTTGGGAGATTATTTTAATGGGACATACAGATAGCCATCAATAATATTTCAGTAGTTGCTGGAAAGCGTAAATATTGACCAACATCGCCCATCCTACAAGGTTAGAAAGTGTATCAAAACTTCCACTCTGATTCAGGCCAGATTAATATAAAAAAGGACTTTAAAGACCACAAATGTGCTGGACAAAAAACAATTTACATGCAAGAGATTAGTAGACACTGTATAACAAGATGCTCCGATCAACACAATTAACGCGAGTATGATTCGCTAATTTCTCATCGACTTTCTATAACATACTGATTTATGAACTTGACATCAACCGCTAAAGAGACTAATGAATTAAGAAATCTTTTGGTAAATTATTATAATTAAATACTGAGTCAACGGTTGCTAAGAGCAAACAGGCTGAAAATGCTTACCTAGAACTTATAGAGGTGAAAATTATTATAAAAAACAAGTAATACAAATAACGGAGTGGCTGAGGTAACAAAGGCGTTCAGCTTTAGATAACTTTGACTGGGAGGCTATGAGTTCGACTGTTGCTGACATGGCAGTGGCAGTTTGTCAATTGCAATTAACGGGTTGATTAATGGATTCGATTGTCGTTGAATAAACATAAAAAAAGTCTTAAAAAGAAGGGCCACTTTCAACAAAATTAACTAAAAAGAAAAAAATTATTTTAAATTTCTCCTTGTGCCCTATTACCTTTCTCTGTCAATCAATCAATTGTTTAGTTAATGATAAGATAGGCACCGACTTCGAAAGGTAATTAGTAACAAGGAAAAAATTTTAATTTTATTTACTTTTTATTTCATTGTTTTAAGGGTGGCTCTTATTAGAATTTTTTATTTTTTACTTTTCAGTGTTGTATACAACCACGAAAAGTTTTTCAATTATATCAAATTTAATCACTAAGAATTGTTTATGTCCATTCACTCCTCTTTGTGACACCAAATTTCCATATCATGGTACCACACTTAGGATATGTCCTAACCAACAAATCATCAAAATCCGTTCATAAAGTTATCCGCAAACACTCAAATCACTAAATATTGTTTTTGCCCCTTCTCTACTTTTAGGGACATCACATCTGAACCAGTTGAAAGTTTTGTGGTAACAAAAATAAATAAATAAAAATTTTAAATCGGTTAAAAATATCTCGGCTATGATTGTAAATGTAGATGCTGCAAACGCACTACCTATAAAATCCTTTTTGCTCAATATTTTTTCCACTGCCCACGTGAATTTAATGTAAACGATTTAGTTTCATTAATACAGATTAAAAATACCGGTGTTGGTGACTTTTGTTACAAACTTGTATGAAACGAAGATAACTCAGGGTATACTACGCATGATGATAACTTTATATTTGACATTAACTGTATATGCACTCAGTTGTATACACATCATAACTGACATAAATAATACAACATTCACTATTAGATTGGAATATTCACATTCCACATTTATAGGGTATGTATGTATGTATGTATCACAATAATAATGATAATATAGGATCATTCAATATGAACCCATCCCTAATCCCTATTGGGACTAACTCTATACAATATAGATAGATTCAAACGAAACACATATACACATATATAAAGCATAAAGGCATAAAATAATTATCTGATATGATGTGTGTGTGTGTGCAGTGCAGTAGTCTATATCAAGCATACTGTATTGAACAAAAAGGCCATCACATCTATACATATATATCTGTCTTTTACTATTATTAAATAATGTATCTGTATAGTATAGTATTCAATATTGAGGACCACTAACTGTGTCACATCAGTTGTGTTGTGTAATCACCTTTCACCCACACACCCATCATTATATTTGTATGTATGTTTAACGCATGCGTATTGATATTTATAAATTTATACACATATATATATATATATATATATATATATATATATATATATATATATATATATATATATATATATATATATATATATATATATATATATATATATATATATAATAAGATAATAATAAGGTCTTTTAAAATAAAAATTACTGGAAGTTTTTTCTTAATTAATATGAGTTTGAAACATCTGTATTAAGTAACATGAATAATTATAATTTTAGGGGGAGACTCTTCTATTAGGTGTATGGGCACCGTGCATGAAATTGTTTTCTTGCGTTACTATGGTTACAAAAAAATATTTTATCAATTAAAATGTTATTAAAGTCTGTGAATAATTTACGATTTAACATAAACAATTTCTCAAAATTTATTTATTTGCAATTAAAAATAATAACTAATTCAATTTCATCGATAATTCTTATAATTTTTCAATTCAATAACTACAATTAATTTATAATTTATATATGCAAACAAGTGAACAAATAATTATATTTTCTAGAATAAGAATTATTTCAAATTTTAACTACTAGTGGTGGGGCGTATTAAGTTGATTAAGAACGTACTATGATGCACGGTACAAATATAAAATATTGCACACAAATTTAAAGAAAAAGTCATTGTAACATAATATACGGTATGGGATTATTTTGTCAAATACCTAATTGTAAAAAAATTGAATATATTACTCAAAAATATGTATTTTAAATTTAATTACATTAAAAGCAGCCATGGTAAATTCGTATTTTCTAAATACAAAAAATTGTTTTTCGTATGAGATGTTTTACAATATTACTTTTTTTTCTTTAAATCTGTTCTAGACGATTTGTTCCACAGATCGCATTCTTACAAATGACAATGCCAGTTTGATGCTTTCGCACGTTCGCAATGCGTTTATAGACTGGTCCTTTATATTACTTATTCTTTGCTATAAATATATTTGAAACATCGTAAACGCACCTAAATGTAGTGTAAAATGTATTAAATTTTTAATCGTATTCTTCAAGATGACATTTCATTTGTTTTATAAATTTTTTATTAGATAGATTTATTATATTCACACTATAAAAGCATCTAAAAAAAGCACTTAATTTTACATTATATTTTTATAGGTATTTTTTCAAAACACTCTGTTAGTTTAATATTTAGACAGGAATTCATCTTGATGATAAATTTTTTTCATTTAATAAAAGACATCTCTAATATTCTTATGAAAACCAACTGCAAATTATAGAATTAAAAAATTTGGCGTTAAAAAATCGTATCGACAGTTAACAGACCATATAAACGAAAAATAATACATAATTTACATATTTTACATAGCGTCCAGCTCACATTTATCAGAATTAAAATGCAATAGTTTAAACAACGAACTGAGACATAACGGGACACAAACTATGTAACTCGTGGAATTACCTTTTAATCAAGTAAGGAACAATTAAAAACAAAACATCAAAGTAATAATTATCCTTATGCAAAGGCGTTTACAATACATTCCTACTTATATATATATATATTATAAATGTAACAAATAGACATTTAACTGCACAAAAAACTTAATTAAAATAGGATTCCATTTTGCCAAACTTAACTACTTGGTGTACCAGAATAATAGGTGCTTTTTTAGCGCTAATTTTCAAATTGACTTTTATAAACAATTCTTGCGTGAATTAAGTATCTATGACTAAAATTTACAAAAAAAAAAAATTATTTAAAATTAAATAATTAATATCTTTTTCATAAATATTGCCAATATTAGATCATTAGTATACTGTATACGATTTTGTTATCTCATGTTTGAGATTGATTACATGTGTAACATCATAACTATCGAGGATATTAAACCATTTTAAAAATGCGTTAATTTTATTACACACATTAGTTGAATTGTTTTTTATTGTTTATCAGTAAACTCCTTATTTATTTAATTATTAATGTATTATAAAAACGTCTGATATTTTGACTTTTAAATAATTGCGCGGAACTGTGGAATCCATCTATGATGCTTCCACCTGCATCGATCTAGAAAAAACGGATTCCCATTATCATTTATAAATGTTATCAACTTAATATAAAGTTTACACCGTTGCACGATTTCAATACACAAATATCGATTGTTTTGTGTAATTTATATAGTAATACTATAAACGGGAAACATTTGTATGTTACGAATAAACTTAAAAACTACTGGACCGATTTGAAAGATTATTTCACCGTTAGGAAGCTACATTATCCACGGGTAACGTTGGCTAATTTTTATCCCTGTATTCTGACAGGAACGGGAACTACGCGGGTGAAAAAGGAAAAATTTGTATTTTTATATGTAACAAATAATATTTAAAACTACTAGACCGATTTGAAATCTATATTCCCACGAGAACTATGTGGTTGAAACCGTGTTTCGTCCGCTTAGGTTATGGCTAAAAATAAATTAAAATTTTAAAATAATAAAAATCATAGATTTCAGCTTTAAAAACAGCTAGTCTACATGCTGGGACAAAAGTTTATTTATAGAGGATTTAAAATGTTAATAATATCAGAAAATTAAAGAGAGCGCAATATATCATCATTGACGATTGTACCAACATTTGAATTATATAATAATTTACGATGTTGAGTAGATTTCATACGATAAAATAATATGGAATTTTATTTAATTAATGTATAATGAAAATAAAATAAATGAAAAAAAATTTTAAATCATACTCCTCACTATTCACAATGTATTCTAAAATATGTTAACCACAAGCTACAGCTTAAGGGGTTATATACAGTTAGAAGGCCGAAAAAAAATGAATTTTCTAAAAATTTGTACACATATTATGGTATCTTTTAACTGTATTTGAAGACTTAGTATTAGTAAAAATATTTATTTGGAAAGGAACTACAACTGATCTCCGGGAGTTCCTCTCAAAAAAGACGTTTTGCGGTGACTACTATATCTCTGAACTGGATCCTCTGAAAATAAAAAAAACCAAACAGATTTCGTTAGTGTAATGTCTAGTAATTAATCGAAGGAAGGTTAAGTTACGTCTAGTAATTAATAAAATAGCGGTTTCTCAAAAAAGAAAAATCGATTTTTTACCAAAATTTTGGCCTTAAATTGTTAATAAAAAAAAAAAAAATTAATCAGTGAGAAAAAATTTTCGATTACTTACTAAAAAATATTTTTAAGAAGCTCGTGTTGAAATTGGAGACTAATCGGTTTAGCCGTTTTTGAGTAATATTGGTCACCGACTTTGCAAACACCATTTTCAGAAAAACTCGTTGAAAGTTTGAAATGCACTTAATTACACAGGATAAATATACCTTTACAAATTTACTTCGAAAATATTCACCAGTACGATATGGAAATTTTCTGTGTGTTTTCTTAAATATATGTACATTAAGAAAATACAGAGTACATGCTGAGACAAAAGTTTTTTATAAAAGATTTAAAAATTGATAATTTAAGAAGGCGTTGAAAACCAAAAAAAAATTATTATAATTTTGTAATTTACAAGATTTAATGAAACTGAATTGGAACTTTTTTTTTTCTTTATTTTTATGTAACTATAATCGTCAATTGAAATAATCAGTTCATTCCATACATTTTTTCCGCGACTTGTATCACCCTGACGTATAAAAAAATAAAAGGTATAAACTTATTTTACCATATATATAACCTTAACATGTAAATATAAGAAACAGCTATGATTATTACTTGTCAAAAAGTAGAAAAAACCATTTTTATCTAAGCCTTATTGATGTGTGTGTGTATAACGTCCGTTCTTCACTCACATGTGTTGCGGATCTTATAGGTAGTTATTGATAGGTAAATGTCAAAGGAATTGTTTAAATCGAATTCGAAATAAGATATATTACTTACACATATATCAATACACCATAATGAAATTGTCTATCACTTGGTTGGTGGGTCATGACATCTTATTAAATGAATTCTATGTACGACCATTGCTACATCATCTTCACTTGTGAAATTTCGCTCATAATTCATACATTAAATAAATACTTTTATTGCAATATTAAAATGAACTTATCTATGTATTAAAAGAGGGACCGCAACTGCGTCTCTTGTACTTAGACCTTTTGATCCTCTGTACTCTCTTTTAGATTACCTGAAGACTTATATTGTCATTATGTCGTTGGGATCGTGCCGGTTTCTTCGTTCTTATCCAAGCGATAACAATGTCATCAATCAACCGCAGTTTTTTTTTTTATATTATAAGTAATCAAAGTGGCCGCTGTCTGGATTCGAGCCGATAACCTGCTACCTAATTAGTGAAAATGGGTGAAGGTATAGTGCCTTTACTCACTTGGACACTCAGCCGATAAAATTTTTCCATACTTTGATATTAAATTGATTACTTTTATACAAAAATATTAAGGTAGTACGAGCGCCAGGTGGTGTGGGGATAGGTATCGACTCTAGCGCGGTAAGGGGAACGCAGTAACCATATGATTTTTTTCAATATATAGATATACATTTAACATTGGCTAGTGGCGGCATTTATTTTTCTTTTAATTAATACACTTTAAATTAGTCGGGCAAGTGTAAATGTTTTTGAATTAAATTGATCACTAATATATTTACTTTCATCCATAAGTTTTTTAAAAATATTCACCGACAGTTTTACGAGAAAAATACAGAAATGTATCAATGTTTGAAGGTTACCCCATAAGACCAATGTTAAATTGCTCAACTTTAAAGTTAATTATTTATTTAAATGATCGGGCAATCTCCTTCAAATTTTTGGAATTTGTTTAGACATATTTAAACTTTGTATTAAAAAAAAATCAAGCCTTTTATCAAAAGTTGCCTTGGTGCTCGTACTTCCTTAACCATATACGAAAACAATGTGTTAAATTAGAATTTCAGTAATTCTGTACAAGACAAAGACAAGTGTACCATGACGTATTCACTTCTCAAGTCTATTGAATTTAAGAAACACTACTACATACATACAAATAAATATGTATACATTTACACAACAAATATATGAATGGATTGGTTAGGTAATGTATGTATATAATAAATAGGTATTATGTAAGGGGGGTAAGCGTCTATTTTATAGAGCGTATAAGGATCATTTGTACTGGGATTTTATACAATATATAATTCTAATACATATATTGTATTTTACATATACATACAAATATAAGGACAACACAACGATAAAATGTATGAGACTGAAAACCTTGAGTTGTTTGTAAACTATATATTATATAATCATACAAATACAGTACCTGCAGCACAGGGTTGGACAATTTAGTTAGACTAGATGATGGTACAAGTATGTTGTATTATGTACAAGCGGATACGATAGAAGTAACGTGTGTGACAAGGATGGTATATTTATAACTTTGTATATGTTACTGTAAAAGTAGATATTGCAGAAAATGTATAGATGTTCCGGTAAATGAGCACATTTGCCTACTCGTTTGGGTAATGTGCATTCAACTAACATTTACAATTTCAAAAAAGGAAAATGTACATTGACCAATTCTTTTTGTTTGGTAAACGTGAGCATACAAATGAAAATGTTCCTCAAGATGTTGAGAAATTGGTAAGAGAAATTATAGAAATGCAGTCCCTTACTGTTGGACAAAGTTTTAAAAGATTCATCTTTAAAGGAACATGTTCCTCAAAAAAATGCAGTTGTAAAAATGCTGGAATATTATGTAATTCCAAGTGCCACAATAGCAATTCTAGCTCAAATAAATAAAACTTTTTTCATTATGAAATTTCTATATATTCATTTATAGTTTTAAAAAATTGAACTGTTATAATCAAGAAAAGTATGTTATTATTATTATTTGTTTGATTCCCATCGTATTGGTCCTGAAAAACTAGGACGAAAATTGTATTTATTAATATTGAGATCATAACCTACGACATATTATATAATATGCAAAGAAAAGTATGTTTTGTTTGTCATTTACATTTTTTAATTTAAATAATTTTCGTTATTAAAGCCTTTTGTTAAATAAATATTGTTTTACTGCAACAACATTTTTAATTTATTTGTATTCCAACTTTTCTTAAAATATGAAGGTAAGAGTATACATTTACCAAAAAATGAAGACAAGAGTACACATTTGCCTGGAAATGTACATATACATTATATTTAGTTCACATATAGCTAACTTTTTAGGAAATGTATACATTTTAAGGTCAAAGTGTACATTTCCCAAGATTGTTCAATTACCGTAACATAAATGTCTACGCTGAGTATGATGTTTTTGAAGCCAGACTATTTATAGAGAGAAATTTTAGATATATAGATTGATATAGATACAGACAAATGAAATGTAAAATGATCTAGTTAAATCATAGACATCAATGAAATTTGGTATACACAGTTTAACCATAAAAACTTCGACTACAAAGTAATCATCATGAGTATGAATTAGCTAATTAATAATTATTCTCCGTGGAAATATTACTGGTTGTTAATTTGATGAAAATCTGCACGATCGTGCTTGTTGCAGACCGTCCGTGTCACCAAATTATCAACGAGTAACTTCTGCACGGATAATAATTACAATTAGTTAATCCATACTGATGATGGTTACTTTTTAGTCGAAATACATATTTCTACAAAAATGAAATACAAATACAAAAAAAAAAGTTATTAAAAATAAAATCGAATTACTGGGACTGATAACTGAAAAATTTACATAAATAATTACAGTATTAAAGCTATGGAAATACTAAAATTATTTTAATATTATTACGTCATGGCACCTTTTTTAGTTTATTTAAATTTTATCATTTTTAATGTGTTTATATTAAATTTTAAATAATTTTAAAAAAAATTTTTTTCACACTTTTGATTATTGTAAAGTTTTAAAATTCATTAAAAGAAAAAAATAATTTTTTTTTTTTAAAACCCAGTTACCCTTAGTTCCGGCA
Source organism: Chrysopa pallens (assembly GCA_020423425.1). Lineage (NCBI taxonomy): Eukaryota > Metazoa > Arthropoda > Insecta > Neuroptera > Chrysopidae > Chrysopa > Chrysopa pallens. Next base: position 60,602,611 of record CM035591.1, read on the forward strand.
CCCCTCATCATATTAAGTCATTGATAAATACACTTCTTGTATATTGTACACATTATTATTGTTAGTGGAACAACTTTTTCCTCTACAAAAATTCTGAATATCGCGTTTTCTTTTAGAAAACCCGTCAAATATTCGATATTCCACACTGACTTCAAATTAACGGACATCAGGCAACTGAAGCTGATCGACGCTAGGCATTTTTATTCCACTCGTCAAAACATTTCTTTTGTCAAAAAATTTAGTTCATGTATCTAATAAATTAAAACCATTAAGCGCACAAAACCGTCAACCGGAAGTATTGTTCATGCAAAAAGGGACAATTTCAGTAGTGATGACCTTTAAGTCAACTCGAACATTGGCACACGTCAATATATTCAATCTTTAAGGTCTATTCACATATATCAATCAAATCCCAGTCTTCAGTCAAAATAACCGATGATACTATCTACAATAATCTGTTGCGTGTCACTTCAGTCACAATTCAGTATTTATGGTATCCTTGTTCCTTCAATGGCTTGTAAAAAAAAATAGCCGTCAATCAAATTGTTAAAATATCGTTGGCGATGAATTAAAAAATGGCGGAACTGTATCTGAATCACTGTTACGGGCAAGTTTAGATAGGTACCCTCTATTTTGGTTCCACAGAAGAATTTTATATGTCACTGAGATGGAATGATTGAACTAGGACGTAACTGATCTGTAAGAATATACCATTATGCGTCAAACGTTAGAAAAAATGCTTACGCTTTAGGGTAATAGTCAGCATAATACGGATATAGGTTTGAAGACGCTCTAGGACCGAGACGATATGGCGGCCTTTTTCTTTTGTAACAGTATATAATTGTGACACGAGGCAGATTATTTTCGCTCAAAATTTTATTCTTACTACGGCAATAGATTTAAAAAAATTTCGATTGATTAAATTATCAATAAATTGAAATATATCGATAAAAATAAATATATTTGATTCAATTTTTTTTTTTCATAATTTGAATTATATCTCTATATATTTTAATGACTTTTCAAATTCATTCAGCGATTTTTTAAAACTGATGAATCATGGGGATTTATCATTGAGGGCTTCACATTAAGTAAAACTATAAAATTTTTAAGAAAAATTGAAAAATAAATAATTTATTGCATGAGTCCACTAGACACACTTGCATAATTTATTATCATGCTGAATTAATGATTTGTTTTATATAATAAAGCGCAAACAAATGTTAAAATTAAATTTTGAATGAAAAATATGAAAAAAAATCTAAATTAGTAAATAAATAATATGCTAGCATTAAAAAAAAAATATTTTAAAAATCTTTTTGATAGATATTTCAAATTTTAGCACTTGCCTGATTAATTATTTTAACAAAGAAATTCTACCCTCAAAATAGTACTATGTTTCGATAGTGACAGCGCAATAAAATAAACTTTAAAATTTGGTCTTACAATTTACAAAAACCCAATAGATTTTGGCGCCCATTAAAATTAGCTGCCCTAGGCTCGGGCCTCACAGGTCTAAGTCTAAATCCGCTACTGATTGATAATACGGTAGATAACATTTAGCATAGTATGTACCTAAATTTAATGTAGTTACACTGTATAGTTGTTTAAAAAATGCAAACTAGCATCTTCCATTCTAAATATTAAAATGGGTAAGGGTGTTATTACGTATAATTAACTTTTTTTCAAGACGAGGTTTGTTGAAATTGGTAGAGTGAACACACGTATAAAGACCTGATTTTATGTAAAGACATGTTTTATTATCAAAAACGTTCAATATTCGTCAAAATTGTTGTACTTCAATTACACCAGCAGAATCGTTATCTAAAATGTAGGACTTTCCTTAATATATTTGTTTGAATACTTCTTTTCGACATAACCTCCTTTATATTAATATTGTGTATAACAAAATGTCAAAACATTTGAATAATTTTATTTTTTTTAGTTATTTATGTGCGAAAATTGAAAAAAAAAATGCAATGCGCATATTACAAATTTATTTTATGAAAAAGTCTCTATTATAAAAACACACTTTAGTTTGAAATCATTTTATTCAAAAAATAGACTATAATTGAATATAATGAAATATTAAATACAAGGTTAACCTAAAACAAATAAAAAAACAAAAACATATATGCGCCAATATGAATGCAACAAATGCGCATTAAATGTTGAAATATAGATATATTTTTATTATTACCGTGCATAGTAGGTACAGCATAATAGATTGATACGCTGTGAGTAGCCAAAATTTGTATTAAAAACATTTAATTCAAGACATTTCAATTACTGAACAATCTTTTAAAAGCGTTTGTTTAAAAACCATACAATTATTGAATTCATCATTTTTTTAATACTAATTCCATGATTCATAAAACAAAAATTAAAAAATGCGGAGTATTTTACCCTTATATAAAACCCATATTCAGTTCAATAAATAAAAAAAACAAAAAAAACATTACAGTAAATATATTATCTTGGTACAACAAAACGGAAGTTGATTATATACATAAATATAATATATAAGTAAAGAGTATTTGTAAAAAACTGATAAAATAAAGTTACCTACTACAAGAATGCAATAACTGAATCATATAGAATAAACAAAGATAGATGATATTCAAGAATAGTTCTATGTGGTGACATACAGAGTGCAGTAGTATCGTTCATCATGAAGTATGCCGATCGTTCTTACATCAACCTAAATTTAGTTTAACTTTAATACATATATAACCATACAACAACATGTTCTAGAATAAAGTAATATGTAATATGTGTAACATAAGATAGAAAAAGATATCAATAGATTTGTATTAAATGCAAAATAAATCAACATCCTAAAATATTCATAATCAAAAATGTAAATTTTTAATGAGTCGAAATAGTGTTTCACATAATACAACAAAAGGTTTTTCCAAAATACAACCGCAAACCTTAAAAAATTTAAACTGTAATTCATTTGACTAATTTTCAATTATACACACACCAACCACTTTAATATCTCTAGTAATTTCATAAAATCATTAATAGCTTTTAAATTATTTATCGAATTCCAACCAAATTCACACAATAGACTGTCCTTTTATTACCTAATCGAATGTATGTACTCAACTTTTCCAAATATTATCCAATTCGGTAATATTTAAATAGGTCATTTTTATTCAGTTTCAATAAATTCATACAATTAAAACAAGGCCAAATCATTGAAATACAATTTTCTCATAAATACACCGTTCAATTCCTTTGATACTTTGAATATAACTTGTCCATACGGTATACTTTAAGAGTCTAACATTGGAACATTTGCAATGTCTTTAATTTCGCTGAAATTTTGGTCAAGGATTTTTTTTACCAAAATGAAAGTAGATCAAATGTAAAACTGTTTATATTGTGTAGAAAAGTGGGCGTGATTAAATAAAATAGGCGGATACTGAAGGTAGGTACAGTTGAAATAAGGTTGGATAGAGGTGGTGTCATGTTAAACCAATCACACATCGTATTATATATTATAGGGGAAAGTTTAATTTGAATACAGTTGTGTTCATAAATATATTTATCTGAGTTCTCAGAAATTATCTATTTATAAATTATTTGTCTATTTCATTATTATGAAAGAACAAGTATAGAAATTGATGAAGAAATCTAGCTGAAAGTATAAAACCGCGCGGAAAACTATAATTATTATGTGGTTGTGAAAATCTGCAACCTCTTTTCTCTGCTTTGAATAGAAATTTTGATTTATTGTACATTTTTAAAATTGTTCGAGAATGTTCCAAAAAAATGAAAATTTAATAATGATAAGGAAAATACCATGCATATTTTTGAATCAAATTTGGAAATTTTTTCTTTTCTTTAAAATTTTTATCTATTCATCATCGTTAAATGTAAAATTTTTTTAAAATTAATGGAAGCTATAAATTATGCTATCAAATTTATCCCTTAAACTTTACATTACCTTAGAGGCAACATATAATGAATGAATACTTAAAATGAGACAAACTATTTCAATGATTCTTATAATAGAATCAAACAACACATATTTTAAACAATGCATAATTATTTGACCCACATTTTCCTTTCCAGTTTTTTGTGAAAAATCAATAATTGTATATGAATTACTTGCATACCAAGAATAGTTCAATGAAGTGACGGTAGAGGTACTACAAAACAAATAAACAAAACAAATGTTATTTCGTAAATCTGAACAAAGATGGAAGATATACCAATTTTATATAATGTATTTTTAAACATTTAACATATAAATAAATAATAATAAAAATGAAATCAACAATGGTAATAAATGAAATACAATCAAAATGTCGTATATGTTTATGTGAAAATGTTGATACAATTGATATTTATTCCATTGATGCTAATTGCGGTAAAATTAGTTCAGCTGTAATGGAATGTTCATCTATACAGGTAAGTTCTGGAGTATTTTTTGTTCTAAACAGCCTTTGGGTTATCATGGTATAAGGGCTAAAATTTTCTCTGTGTGCTCAATTGTGTAGTGAACAATGTTTGGGAATTACCAATTTTCAGGCCCTTCTGCCTTTCAGAGAGAGGTGGTAAAAAAGTGTTTTGTTAAGATTATTCAAAAAGGGTAAGAGTTAAGAAATAAGCTAAAAAAAGTTTCAAATAAAAATTATAGAGTATAGAAATTTACATAAAAAAATTTGTCAGTCTACCAGTAAATCTTGCAGGGGTGACTTCTGCCAAATAAAACTCAAATTCTTTTTCATTGTCAAAATATTGTAAGGTTTCTTATATTATAAATGACATAAAGTGTAGACACCAACATTTGCTGAATCATTAAATATTGTTGAAATAAGATAGGAGTGTTCATTTCATTAAAAAATGCAATTTATTATTTTTAGCTAATAATGTGAAAACATTAAGTGCAATCAATATCTTACTTCATTTTAGAAATATATAAATTTGAAATTGGTTAAACACTCAAAATTTGTCTTATCTGTTTTATCATTAGAAAAATCTCTGATTTCATCAAAAACCACATTTAATAATAAATTGTTTTGCATCAAGTTTACAAAATAAAACAGTATTTTTATAAACAAGGTTTTATGTTGTTAAAAATGATTAAAATGTTATTTGTTTTTTTAAATATAATTGAAAAGCGTATGATAGGTAAAAATTGAGTTCAACAACGCTACCATAGTATTAATATTATAGCTACAATATCGTATTGCCTTCAAACTTATGAATACAAAATTGCAGTTCAATTGAACATCGGAAAATGGATCAAATTTAACTGATTATTTAATTACATACATCGGAACATGTGATACTATTTAAATCGTTTAAAACTCATGTTGGTATTGAGAAATTTGTGATCGTTTTTGATGAATATTCAATGGTTTAGACCAGGGATTCTTTAACTATGGGTCGCGTAGAAAAATTCCGAGGTCGCGAGAGATAAAAATACAATTTAACAGAAAATGTTTTTTAACTTGTAAAATTATTTTAGATTTTTGTATGTTTCAAAACGAATTCTAAACTTATATATTTTCATATGTATATGTATATTGTTACCTAATAAATAAATCATCAAAAAATATTAATTTATTTTTCTTTTATATTTGTATGGAGTCGTCAAGAAACTCGCAATCATAAATGGGGTCGTGAATTACAAAAGTTTAAGAAGCCCTGGTTTAGACGAAAGAGGCAATTTTCGTATGAATTTATAGTTTGAATTTAGAGTTACAAAATTGTGAATGTTAAAAATCAAGATGTCTACTAAAACTATACTAATTGATTCAGTATAAGTACGATTTTAATTCGAAATAATTAGAACATCTGAGTTACATTTTGTGGAAACTTTTATTTAGATTTTTTCTAATCTATCTGAATTCGTTCTATTGATTTCAACCATAGTTTATTATTGTATGGTCATGGATAAAATTATAGATTTTTCGATGAAAATAATCGAGGGTAGTATGTATATTCAGCATAAGTGAGCGATCAATGAACAATCACTCATTTTTTTGCTAAGTGGTATGTATAATAATGATCGGCGATCATATTGACCACTTATTGGACGTTATTTTACTGATCGTATTTGAAATTCATTCAGTGATCGCATTTCGATCTGCGATTTTTTATAATATCAAATGTTGTCAAATTATCAAGTAGGTAACGCATATATAACAATTGTTTTGACATTTTAATTTGACGTTTTAAACGTCAAAATGAAGAATGAATCGTATTTACGTGACAAAAATATAGTTCTACGACTGCATTATTTCAATATTCTGAATAAAGATTTACGAGATACATTGTACAATTTCAGATGGAGAAAAACGAATTACAGAATTATTCCGGTAGTGGCAGTTAAATGTTCTGATTAATGAATTATTGAAAATAAAATGCCTTTACTGTTGGAAGAAAGATGACCAGAAATAATAAACTCCAGTAGAATTGAACGCTAATAATACAACATTAGGTTCTGTTACAAACATCTTGTCGCATCCATTTCTTGATAAATTAACAAATAAAATGTTTTGCAAATCTCGTTGCACATTGACGTTGTGGGTTCAGTGGTGTGAAAAAGAGTAAGTATTAAAAAAATTGTTTTCTTGCCTTCCCCGTAAATACGATTGATTCTACGAAGTTTCTATGATGCTTGTATAAAATATGATTTTTGAAAGGGATCAATTTCGCCTACTAAAATATTAAAATCCGTAACTGAAATTCGGGATTTTTTAGAATACGTTCAGTATACCTAAATAAATGTGCACGTACAATTCCAGCTTGGTTCGGAATTACGTCTTGAATAAAAAGGTATAATTTTATATATAGCTTTATTTTCGGTTTTTCGACTACATCCATTCAATTAATCAATTAAATGAAAATGGATCTATTACAGTAAATTTAACGAAAGTGACCAAAACGCGAACTTTCACAATTTTTCGCAATTCACTATGTACAAAAATAATTCTTATTAATTCTACACAGATAAACATTTATCTTAAGGCTCTACCTTCCTCGTGCTATCCAACCAAGCAAATTTGTGAACATAACAATAATCGGTGTTAATTGTTTATATATCTGGCATGTGGTCGAGTATCAATGTATTATGAAAATACATAATATACAATCCATACAGTTATTAATATTATAATTTATTATATTATAATAATATGTATTATAATTGTGTATGTGTTTATTAACTGGTATTCAGTTTGAATTAATGCGAATTTAACAAGTTTACGAATAAATATGTTTATTATTTGATTATTTAACGGTATTTAGAGAAAAATTGTAATTTTTTAAGGGCACCATTTTGAGTAAAGTACTGCATATAAATATTTTGAGAATATCTAACATTTAAATAAATTTATTAGATTGTTGTAACGTCAGTTACTGCAATATGTTGATATTTGTTGTTGATCTGGACCTGCATTTAATTCCATATTCTCTTAAAATGTCGATGCGATTACGAATCACACTGTAATTCTTTGATGTATTTCAATAGTATATTTTTGTTTCATTTCAGATTGAACCAAATGATCATTTACCCACCATAATTTGTAAAAATTGTTTAATTAAATTACGTGAAGCATACGAATTCCGACATTTATGTCGTTTATCTGATCAAACATTACGTCAATATATTAATTTCATTGTAAATAAATCAACTACAGAAGTTTTAATACAAACTGATTCTACAAATATTTTATTAGCAAATACGAGTAATAGAACAGCATCGGCCGTAGCTCAATTGATTTGTGAAACAAGACCAGTAATATTGAAACCAACAAACACGAATATTGTAATTAGTACAACACAAAATGGATCATCGACACAATTAGATAATGGAATTTCATCAATTTTAACACAAGCTATAAACAATAATTGTGAAATTATGAATATACCTATAATGTTTCAAATATCAGAAACGAAAACTAACGAATTCATGCAATCTGACCAACAAGCTAATGACATGAACTTGAGTTGTTCACCACTTGAACAATATAGTAAGGTAAGTATAGAGAAAGCAATCATATTAAATTTAAAATATGAAGTGGTTACATTTTCGCCAAATTTTTTTCAAACTTTCGTTTGGACGATTAAATAAACGGGTAAGATCGTAACATCCATCGATTTCGTCAACAACTATTCCTTGATTACTAAATTTGTGATGGCATAGAAAGAATTGAGGAAACAATTGTGGTAGGATATCTAAGCTAACTTCATTGTTTTCGCGATTGTCAGTTACAATTTTTTTAATTAATATCCAGAATAATTGATTTCAACAAAATTCAAATCACTGATGTAAAACTACATCACGCGTGTACATACAAAATTTCAGGAAAATCGGATGTTTCACGACATATCGGCATGTAATTGAAAATAACCATTTTTGAATATATTTACTTAGGTACAGCTATGTATATCTTCGAAATGACTTGATCGATTGAATTGAAATTTACCTGGGTGTTCTTGGAATTTTTTTTCTTGTTTGCAAGCTTTATGCTAATTGAATAGTAAAATTGAGTCATTGCCATCACTCATTCGTTCATCTAAGCGTCAAATGTTATATTATTATTGCCTCCAAGTATTTGAATTTGAAAACTTGTTCAATTTTTTCGTTGTTGAAGGTAATGTTGTGCTTCATTAGAATTTTAAAGAACACCATGGGCTTAGTCTTGCTGGCAATCATCTTGCGTAGCCTTGAATCTCTTCGTCCCAGATATTTTTATATTAATTGATAAATAATTTACTGATTATGATTAAGGTGGTTAAGGTAGGACCTTGGACCGTATATTAATATATTTTATAAGTGCTCATGAATAATTTAAAAACAATTTTTAAAAGTTTTTCGCACATTATCAATATTGTTTAGTCATTATAAACTTTCAAAATTCATGAAAAAAATTTTTTTTTTTTTTTTTTCAAAAACCCATGTATTATATGACCATGAGTAGATCTATAAAAGCTGAAAATTTATGATACCTTCGAAACAATAACGTCTTACTACTTAAGTATGGGAAAAGTTTATTTTTGTAATTAAATTTTTTTTAGGTTTTTCCACTTATATCGATAGAAGAAAACGGCAAAACAACAAAACTTGCATGTAGACACTGTAACAAGAATTATGATACTACACAACAACTAGTACGGCATGAAACGGTAACACATGGTGAACGTAAATTCATTTGTAACATTTGTGGACATAAATTTACAGAAAAATCTGTATTAAAATCACATATAATGGCAAAACATACACATGAACGTCCGCATAAGTGCCAATTTTGTGATAAAAGTTATGTATCTGGATCACATTTACGTATTCACATGCGTATTCACACAGGTGAACAACCATATAAATGCGAAACTTGCGAAAAACTTTTCACTTCAGGTAATGTCTACAAAAAGCACGTAAAAATACATTCCAGCTTACGTCCATATCATTGTAAAAAATGTCCATTGACATTTACACGTTATCATCTTTTAACATGCCACGTGACACGTGTACATGACGGTCATGATACATCTTCGGATACATTTCCAAAAAACATACCTAATAATGACGAGTGTACAATTTGCAAGAAGAAATTTCTACGAAAAGAATTATTAAGACGTCATAATCGTACTCATATCCAAGATAAACCATATAAGTGTTCAGAGTGTATAAAAAGTTTTACACGACGATGGGATTTAAATCGACATTTATTTATGCATAAACGGCAGCAATTGATGATTGTTCCGCAAAATGTTACTATTGTTAAAAATTTATTTTAACACTCTTCCCGAGAAAGAAATTTTTAAACTGCATCTGTTTTCGGATGAATGGCATCAAATTAACCCCATTGATGATTTGAAAATAAAATAAAGATGAATGATTTGAAAATAAAATAAAATAATGTCTATACAATGTGGTGTAATCTAGTCAATTAATAATATAATAATTTTGCAAAATAAAGTTGCATTTTATATATACACATAAAAACTATTATACCACGTAGATAATTTTTGAAAACAAAAAAAATTATAGTAGGATGAATATAGTAGGACCAATTAGAAATGCAAGATAATATGATAAAAATGAAAGGAAATATAAATTACGGGCGATCTGTGTTCGGGAAGTAGGAGGGGGGTAAGTTTTTAAGGGTAAAATTCGGTTTATCTGAATGTCCGGCAAAACTACAAGTCCTATGGAAAAAAATTAAATGGCAAAGTTGTAGGTAAGAAAAAGATCTACAACATTTGTATTTACACTTTTTTTAAATAACCTCAAAATTTATGTGAATAATTGAAATAACCAAGTTTTTGGTTTTTTATTTTTTTTTTCCGAAATTTGGTGAAAACTTACCTTTTTATGTTCCAAATACACTATAATTTTTTTGATTTAAAATATTTAATTTTTCATCTTATTTTGAATAAATATCGAAAATGCACCCAAATTTTCAATCGAAAAATTTTGAGGTTATGTGAAAAAAGTGTTAATACAAAAGTTGTAGATCTTTTTATTACCTACAACTTTGTCATTTAACTTTTCTCCATACGACTGTCAGTTTGGCCGGAAATCGAGATAAATCGTGTTTTATCCTTAAAAACTTACCCCCTCCTACTTCCCGAACTCAGATCGCAAGTAATTTATTTTTCCTTTCATTTTTATCATATTATCTTGCATTTCCAATGGGTTTCATACTACTTTAATTTTCTTCCACTTTTTATAATTTAAGGCTTCTACTCTGGTCTATATATAATATATCCTACATCATATGGTTCACTTTTTATCATTTTTTAAGGCTTCTACTCTGGTCTATATATAATATATCCTACATCATATGGTTCTTCAACTTCTAGATAAAATATCTCGAAAACAAAAAACTGTTGTTATTGGTCATTCAAAGTTTTGTTAGATTCTTTAAGCATTAAAACCCTGTCAAGATTTTTAAGATTTTGGTATTTATTAATTGAACTTTACAAACTGCTTTATAACATTAATTTCAAATATCTAAATTTAAAAAATATTTTATATGTTTTGAAATAAGTCTTCAAATAATTCAATAAATACATAGTCATTCCGATTTCCCTTTCTAAAGTTGGTGTAAAATATAATTAGACCCGCTTAGACTCAATGAGTAATATGAATAAGAATATGAACTTTGAGGTCCAATCAGAAACAATATTTAACTTGAAAAATGTTCGTTTTTTGGAAATAGGGTCTAATTATATTATTCGATTTATCTTCCCAAAAATGACCTCATAAATTTTCTTTAATAATTCACCTCATAAATTTTGTTTGATATTCACATTTTGATGTATACTGAATTTGACAAAAATGTGGAAAGTCTTAAATAATTTTTTGTAATAATAAATATAACAAAACCGTAAGACACGTATATTTATTTTTCAAAAACCCTACTCCATGACATGGTAACTTTTGTATACCGATCATTCTCTGCCTCCTGGTATGCGAGGCTAAAGTGTGAAAATTTAAAATTGACCTAAAGGTAAAATAGAATGGAGAATAGCCATCATTCGATTCGATGATTTTTACAAAAATTATTTAAAATTTTCACATTTTTGTCAAACTGTAATAAAAATAAAACCGTATTTTTTTAATATACGTAAAAAAACGAATAGAAATAAGTTTTTTCAATTTTTTTGAGTTTGTACAAAGAATTTGCAAAATAAAAATTTTATGTTTGTAATTTTACATACAGTTCGACTTTAATAATAATCCTTATCGGCTTTTTTCTTGAGAATGAAAATGATCATGGGTTGCATTTGAAAACTTTAAGCATAAAAATACATTTTGTTATCTTATTATTTTTGAATCAAAAGTGGTTTAAAATGAAGTTACTTACCTCCTACAATATGAAAATTCATAAACGTTTTCCAGAAAAATAGTAAAAGTATATAATCTATTATTAATATATTACTGTTGAAAAATTTGTAAAAATTTAAAAAAAATACGAAAAATCATCATTGCAGCAATATCCATTCATGATTAAGCATTATTAAAAATAGCTCAGATTTGTTAATTCAAAAATGCTGTGATTGCAAAAAATTTTTACCTTTTTAAACATTCGATTTTTCTATAATTGTCATCTAATCTCAATATTAAAACGTAGGAGTATAATATTAAATAAATTTATCTAATCTTGTAGTTAAATGAAATTAAAAATTTTAATCATTCAATTCAGCTTTTATACTGAAAATAAACTTTATATTTAGAATTAATAAAAATGAATGCAAATAATAGGAATATATTAAATATTAAACGGAAAAAAAGTGATATTCATAAATTAATAAATGTGTATAAAATTATAAATAAATTAAAAGGCAATACAACGGATTCAAATTTAATAAAAATATTACTTGATATTGCTGAATTAGCTGGAGGAGAAAATGGAATATCATACAATCAAACAAATTTAAATTGTATTCGAAACAAATATGGATACATTATACGAACTACAAATAACAAAGAAATTAATAAAACAGGTATTTATTTTGAAAAACTGTACCACTTAAAAGTCATTTTAAAAGAGTCACCACCATCTTTGAGTGATATTGAAAAAAAACAATTAACAAATAATTTGTACAATGTACAAAAAAAAATTGTCAATATTTTAAAGCAAGAAAATGAGTTTCCGTTTGAAGATGATTTAGTAGAGGAAACACGGGAGTCAGGTTTCAATTCTGATGATCATAATTATATGATTGATATTATAAAGTTTTCTACTGAACGATATGAAGCAATTGCACTCAAAAAAATTAAGGAAGAAATAGAGTCATTTGAAATTGGAAATGTGGTGGATTCTATTAGAGACGATATGTATTATTTTGCAAGAAAGTTTATTATTATTGGAGAATTATCACAAGAAATTATTGAAGATGAAAACAAAACAATCCAAACAGAACTTTTGATTATGCTTAAAAACTTTCGTGATATACGAAATTTTTTTATTCATCGTCATATAACAGTTCAATATTATACGGACAATAAAGTGGAAATAGACAATATTATTATACAATTAAAAAAAGATTCATCTTTAATAATAAAAAATGATGATCAGAAAACGGTTTTGAATTATAATCCTAAACTTACAAAAAAATTTATCAAGAATGTAGAAGAATTGAATATTATTCTTAATAATAACAAAATTAAATGTACAGAAACTGACGAAATTTCTAATTTTAGTAAAAGTAATATTGCTCTCGCAGTTTCTAGCACTTCTACTAGTACTTGTAAAATGATATCCTTGAATAAATTAAAATCCAAAATAATATTAGCTTCCAAAATTATTGAAGATTATGAAGAGTTATTAGAAAAGATAAATAAAGAATATCAAAATGAAAGGAAGGTAAATTTAACGAGAAATATGGAATCTTACCCAAAAGATTTATCCATAAATAACATGCAAGATATAATCAAACTTGCCAATGAATACGATAAATCAAGAAAAAATATTAAAAAAAATCGAAATAAAACTAATATTAAGAACGAAAAAAAAATAAGACAGTTGAATATTAGTAACACTGCTACAATTACAAATGCTACTAGTAATTTTACTAATTTGCTGAATAATTTTGAAAAATTAATAGTAAATGCTGCTAATTGTTATGATAGATTTCACGAATCATTAGATAAATTAAATTCAGATTATCAAGAAATCAAAAAGGAGTTCATCGAAGAACTTAAATCTTACCCGGAAACGTTACTTATAAATAATAAACAAGCAATTATTAAACTTGGAACAAAATTGAAAACAGAAAGTGAACAAAATAAAGATAATAAAAGAAAGAAAATAGAACTTGAAAATAAAGATAAGGAACTAAAGAAAACACGATCTAGAATAACGGATATTTTAAAAAACATTAATGATGAAATGCAATATTTAGTTAAAATCGAACAGGGAAAAAATATTAATGAAAAACAAAATTATATTATGGATCACATTGTATCATTAATTGGTCAATATCGTAGAGATTTGGATGAAGCTTATAGTAAATCAATAGAGCTTGGCGATAATGACTTAATTTCACCATTTCCAAATATTAGCCATATAGCAAGTGGTTCAGCAAAATATGCTAGATCACACGAATTAGCTCATGATATATTTTCTTTAGATAGAGAATCATTAGATAAAAGAATTAAAGATGATATATTACCTGCACAGTTTCAATTTCATTCCATATCTAGGATATATGAATATGAATATCGCCATAATAAAAATGTACCTAGATCTGTTGGAATGTATTTAAAATTAGGAATTTATTATTTCTATTTACAAATGATAAATGAAGGTATAAAATATTTTGAACCTGGTATAAAACGAATGGAGGAAGTGAAAACAAAAGAATATTATCTATCAAATATGGAACTTGAAGAAACAAACAGTAAAAATGGACATAAAATATCATTTGAAATGTGTATTAGCACATCATACATCACATGTTTAAATTTAAGTCATACTTATTTAGTATTGACAAAAATGTTAGCCACCTATTATCAATTTAATGAAGAATATGATAAAGTCTATGAATTGCTAAAACCAATTTATACAAAAATTGAATTAGTAAAAAATATAGGAACAGAAAATTTAAATTTACATTATCATTCTTATGTGAGTCAAATATGTGCCAAATTTGCAGAATGTTTATATCAACGCCAAGATAGTAATTATGAAAAAGCTTTAAAAATAACTGAAAGGTTGTACAATGATATATATGATAAGTATTGTTTAATCCAAGTTTATATTCAATTGAAAAAATATAAACAAGTAGATGAATTATGTGAATCTATTTTAAAATATTCAAACGATCCAGAAGCAATATTTATAGCTTTGTTCATTAAATGTTTTTTGTATGAAAATTTGAATTTAATCGAAGATGATCCATTCATATTATTTCATGAAACTACTAAAATTTTATCTCAAATAAATGATTTAATAAAAAATCACGATCGATTATTAAAATATCGTATGGGAGATTTGTACACGGCTTTAGATTTGGCAATGATTAATTTAGAGTTATTTTTAATTGATAAAAATTTTCATTTAATTCATGACAAGAAAATTGATTATGATTTAAATTTGAAGTTGAAGCTAAAAGAATCTGAAGAAAAATTTATAAATCTAATGAGTAATTTAAAAATAATTACTCCACCATTATCTAAGTTATTTAAATATACTTATCAACAATTTATATACCAATTTTGTCAAATAATTATTGTTCAAAAATTGCTTTCCGAAAATGAATTTGAAGAAATATTTAACAAAGCAATTGAATATTTTAATAAAATAAATAATTTACAAAAACCTGAATTCGCTTTGTGTTTAGCATCAGCTTGTCATCATTATATAACTGAAACAGGATTAGAAATTGAATCCGAAAAGTGTATAAAATATTTAAAAGAAACGTTAGAAATTATAAAACCATATAATAATAACGAAATTAATGAATATGTTCAAAATTTTCTATACCAATTAGGTTATCAGTATTGTAATTTAGGACTGGAATGTATTTCATGTGATAACTTTAACGACGCTATTGAAAATTTTCTGCAATCCATAGAATACCTTAAACAAATTGATCTAGATTCAAATATAAAATTTCCGAAAAAATATATTTACTACCTTTTTATTGCAAATTATGAAGAAATATCAAAGATTACACCAAATCTTGAATCTATAGAACAAGCAATATTTTATTCTGAAACGGTTATGAAATTAATTGATATTGAAATAGAACATTTAAATGCTAAAGAAACAGACAAAAATAAACAGATTAGAGAATTGGAAGATAAAAAAATAGCGCTACTCAAATTTATACAAAAAGCTATTCAATACAAATCCAAAATTGTTCAAAATATTGCTTAAATATATTAGTTTAAAGTTTTAATGAATAACGTAGATTCCAAATATTATTTTTCTTTCACTATACGTAAATAATTAAGAAAGTGCCAACAACCGTGAATTATTTTCGTATAATCCAGAAATTGAAAAATACAATAAATATGATTAAATAAAAAAAATTGGTTTTTAGAACATATGTAGACTGTTTTATAAGAAAACAAAATCTGCTGTTACCTAATGGTTTAATGGAAGTATTTGGGAGAAAATTGATCATTCCGCAAAAATCATATAAAAAGTATAGTTTCAATTTGAGATCATTCTAAATATTGTATTTTCCAATTTTATTCTGGATTATTAATACTACTTCCAGTAAAAATGTTGGATCTTTAATTTCAATGATAAAACTTCAAATTTAATATTGAGATTAAAGATTATTTTCTATATCTTTTTTAAAAAATGCAATTTTATATGTAATTTTTGTAGGTACTGAGTGATAACGCCACTTTTAGTTATGGCTATTTTTGTTTAATCAGGATTTTTATGGCTATTTTTGTTTAATCAGTTCCCTGTTCGTGAAGTAAAGGATCTTCAAATGAAGTAAGTACTAATCATACCTATTAAAATATTATGTGTTTAGTTGACAGTTTTGTCGTTCATAATGAAAGTTGCCCCTCTTAATTAATTAATTTTAGTCTAGGACTTTATCCAAAACGGATGATTATGACGAGTGTTGTTGAACTTCGAAGTATTAGGGTGTTTTTGAAGTCAGGGAAGAAATATGATTTTAATTTAGTTAATTAGCAAAAGCTATTTTACCGCTGTTACTACCCAAAAATGTTTTGAAAATATTTACTAACTTGAAAATGGGAAAAAAAATTTTTTGAGAAAACTATATGGGATAGTGAAAAAATTGTGAGAGAAAACTCCATTCCTTAAATTGACTGTAAGAAATTAACTAAAAGAAAATGGTTTTTGTAGAAAATTGAAATTCATATTTTAATAATAACAAAATTGGGATGTCTGAATGATTGGTGATAAAATTTTAAATGGAAGATAATTTTGTTTTAAATAAAAATATAAAAAATATTTTTTATCAATTTTTATGTTCTTTTATTTCTATATGTTTTTCTAAATCACTATTGGGAACAATTGTTCTTGTAAGTATTTTTAAGTTACCATGTTGTATAATAGGCGCATTTGTATTTGTCTTTTATTTGTATATTTTTGAATTCAGAAAAACACAGACTAAAACATTTTATTTTACTTTTTTACAATTAATTATTATCAATTAGTTGTATATTATTTATGCAATTACTTGTTTTTTAATCACTGTCGCGAACGAACATCTTATCGATTAATTATTTATTCAGGAAAAGGAAATACAATTGTATGTTTTATTTTAAATCAAAAACAAAAGTTATTAATAATACTGCCTATGTCAACAGTTCTTTTAAATGAGAAGTAGATCTAAGCTAGAACGGCAAAAACATACGTAATGGGCTAGCAGGAAGGCACTTGCTGCTTAGATTTGATTTAATCATTTTTTGAATATAATTTGAATAAAACACTTTAGTTTTCCGTTATAACTCACTCTACCATCATATTTTTTCTCAAAAAATGCACCTCAATTTGATAAACAATATTGTAATGATTTATAATTGACCTTTTTTACTGTTGAATAAATAAGTATATAAGAAATCAATTTAAGATATCATAATATAGTAAGTACAAAACCTAACGAATAATGATAATGATATTTGTATTGATCATTTTAGCAGCTTTTGTCATTTCCATCTGCAATACTTATTACGCAGACTGCAAGTACTATTTAAAATTCAATAATTTTCAATTTTTCTCAATCTGGAACTCATTTAAATGAACTTTTGGCACTTACAGTAGATTATATTGTTGTACCAAACAATATTTCTATTTTTAAGTTTTTCGTTAATTAAAATTATTTTATTAATTATAATTTAATTTATTTTTAATGTTTTTGGTTTGTATAATTATTTTAATGAAAACTTTTTATAAACATTTCTGAAATTCAAATGCACATGAAAATAAACATAAAATAAGTAAAAAATGAAAATAAAATTCATCAGATTTCGTAATTATATTCAGGCTAAATATGACGAAAATAATAATCTTGTTTTTCTGATCCTTGCTATAAGGCATGGAATAAATAAATAATACCTTTGTGTTTTAAGTATATTTAATTGATATGTAAATTTTTATGGAATGTATTTTTACTTTTGGAGCAACATAGTAGCTACCTATAAGTTAAAACTTTTCTTAATAACACTAATTTTTAATTTAATTTTTTTTCATATATCATTTAATGTTTTATTCTCCTGGTAAATTTTAATATCCTTAAGTTAATAACAAACTTTTAAAAAAATATTAGACTTTTAATATCATTATATACGATATTATACTGTAATGAATTGTCCTTACCCATATGCAATTTTAATATTTAACCTTTTTACCCAGATTTTTGAGAAATGATCTTTTTCTAATTTTCTTGAATGGTCCTTAAGTACTAAATACTTCTTATTTTCCGGGAAAATGTTGGGATGATATTTTCCAGAGGTATGTACTGAGTTGTATGATATTTCCCAATAGTGTACCTTTCTTGGGCTAACTTGAATTTTAAATAAGAAGTAGGCTGACGATGGAAAAATTAAATTAGAATTTGGTGTGAAAACATAAGTATTTGAGCCCAAATTATTTTTACTGATAATTTAATTTTAAAGACATTGTTATAGTTTTATTTTTATTTTCATGTGTTAAGAATTATTTAAATAACAAATATAAATATTAACGATAATCTAAACATTTCTTTTATTGTACGTAATGACTGAAATATAGAAATATCGTTTCACATAATTTCAATTACAATAAATTTTTATAAATAGTAAAATTAGAAAACAGATTTTATAAAATTCCAAAAAATTTTGAAAACATTTGTAGATAGAATAATTTACAAGAATTAAAAATAATTAAGAAAAAACATAATAATTACAGAGTGGATACCTTCCTTTTCTGTAAAATATAAATTTTAACGGCATTTCGAAAAATAATACTTTTTGTTTTTTAAATTTAATTATAATTTCAACAAATTTTTAATATAAATCTATAATATAAAAAAATTTAATTACGACTAGATAAAAAAATTAGTATTTGAAAATTTGCAAATCACAAAGCAACTTATAAAATAATAAATTAATAAAATTATAATTAAAAAATTTGTTTTTTAAATTAATTGTGTAATTATTTTGGTTTTAATTTTTCATCATAATTATGTGCAAGAGGTTTCTTATTATTTCTAATTCATAAAAAACATTATTCAAGATTTAATTCACCATTTTTTGTATCTTTTAGAATTTCCAACTCAATAAGATTGAAAATTAATATAATACTGTTAATAAAAAATAATGTTCAATATAAATCAGAAATGTAGTAAAAAATAATAATTATAAATACGTGTTATAAAAGATACCATTTTACGTGTTTTTTGGAATATGTTTACGAGTTTTTGGTGTAATCTGCAAGTTGATTATCGAATAAAATGTCCTATTCTCTTTACCTTGCTACAAGACATTGAATGTTTTAAATATCGTTTTAAGGTTTTGGAAAGGTTGAATACAAAAGGTAGAGAGGGAGATACAAAAAAAATTAAATAGAAACATCTAAACAAAACATAATTGGCTAATCAATCAAAAAAATTTTATAACGAACTTTGGAAAAACTAGTTAGAACAGTAAAATTTTTTTAATTTGTTGTTAAAAATTGAGAATATATAAACAAAATATCATAAAGGTTTTGTATCAAATTTTAAAAATTCAAAATTAAAACATTGATAACATTTTGTTTTTATATTGTTAATTTTAAACAACAAGATTATATTACCCCTTTCATACGTAATATCACACACAAAACACAAAAAATACGTATAAAAACAATTGAATAATGCAAATAGATGATGTAAATATTCTTTTAAAATATTTGTATATAAGTTAAATAATAATTTAAGCACAGTATTTTTTTTTTTTTTTTTTTGATAATAGTTTATTATCCAATTAGATTTACAATATGTGTATTGTATACAATTTCAGTATTGCTCTGATAATTTTTTTTAACTTGTAAACAAAAATTCAAGAAAACTGGCAAGGCAAACGAACTTACTAGTCATAAACGAGGAAACGTATACGTCATTCAAAAAAATACAAAGCAAGAATTAAGTAAATGCGTTTTTACATTCAAACGTCCATTACTATATTAATGTTTAATTTTTAAATCAACTTGCAGTAAAACAAAGAATACTTCGTTTACGAACAGATGTATTAAACTCTTAATACGCTTGTATGATCAATTATCCAGAGATGTTAAGAATGTATTATTATGCGAAAAAATATATTTGATATTATCATTTTTTATCAAGTTAATTCATCACGATTATCTAATTTACTTAATGTCAAATAGGTTATGTTTATTGTCAATAAATCTTGTTTTTTAATAACCATTATATTTTTTTCTAGAATTTCTATTATGTACACACAAATATTATTATACTTTAAACTAAGATAAATATTTTATCTGTTCGTAAATGAGGTTCTATTTTCATAATCACACATAGATGGCATTAATGCATAATGGCTCTAATGGCACAAAAATAAAATATGTTTGATTTACATAGACAATGTGAATAAACAGATCTAGGCATACACATGTTTATACTTGTAACGTATAAAATGAAAGATGTAGTAAAAAGTATATAAATCAAATAAAAAAAAAAATTATTTATATACACGCTTCTTGAATGTAACAATGTAAAAATTAATGGCCAAAACAGTTTATCAAGTCTTGCCAAGATCTGTATAATGTACAACAGTGTCCAAACCGTAAAACTTACATACACAAATTCTGTTGGCTTTAGTTTAATAAACTTAGCGTAGACAGTAAAAAATAATGTATATCTAAGACAAACTGAAATGAGAAAGAGTAGATGAAATGCATATAGATAGGTATATACTGATAACCACCCTGTGTCTTATACGGTTAATTTCCGATGATTGCTTTTGCTGGCCATGAAGGTATTAGTATAGCAACATCATATTTTAATTTATATTATATAATTTGAATAGAAAGAAATATATTTATATTGAACTATAAAATGAGACAAATATAAATAAACAAATGTAAAGGATAAATTTTTGAGTCTGCATCTACCTTTTTAACACTTTATTTAATAGACAGAAATTGGCTGCGATCACACTCTTTCATATTTCCCTTAACCATTAATTTAACACAAAAGGCACAATCATGTATTACTAAAGAATTTTAAATTTTGAAAAAGTAAAAAACGTTTTTAAAAGATATTTCCCAGTTTTTATAAACAACGCTTAAAATTCTCTTACATTTTCAATCAAGTGATAATAAACTATTATTTTTTTGGTATGTAAGTTCTAGGTAACAAACACAATGGTCAACAAATTAAAAATTTTAGATAGAAACATATTATTTTAAAATTTTTGACAGCATTTAAATATAGTAAACACTGCTTCATTTGTTTTTTTTTTTTTTTTATATTCTTTGAATAAACTACTTTTTTCAATTATTATTTTTTCTCAACTCTTATAATATTATGTTTATTATCATAATTGTTAAATTGCACAAGTTACATTGTTTTAAATTTATAGTCAATTAGACTAACGATAGGATCCTCTGAAACAGTGACGTGTTTGTGTATGATAAGTTTAGCATCACTGATCCAATGAAAATCAGTCAATCAAACTCCAAATTATAAAGGATATTTTGTTTTTTAAATTCAATCACTCTTTATTTTTTATTATAATATATATTAAACGTAAAAGCACTTTGATTTTTTCTTTTAATTTCTGTATATAATTTAAAAAACAAAAGTGTTGAGGTTCACTACTACAACTTTGTAGTGTTGGTTAATGTTATATTAAAAAATAAATACCAAGCTTCCCAAAGAATATTCAAATATTACGCAGTTTAACTCTTCCTCTTTTAAAGTAGCATTATGTAATTCTTTAGAATTCAAAAAAATGATTATTAAATTAAAGATTTAGATATTACAGTTTGTTTTGTACATTAAATCAATGGTCTGTAAAGTGGGGTATGAGGAATTTCGAAATTAAAATTTTGTTTCCTGTTCAAAACTGAAACTAAAATTTTAAATCATAATTTTAATAACTTCAACCATTTGTTTTTACTTATTTATTTATGTTTTTTAATTGCAAAATAATGCTAAAAATACATTAGTTTTACTATAAAATTGTAAAAATGGGATCTACAATATTTTAGGAGATAAATAAATTATAGTATATAGCTAATAGAAATAAAACTGAGACAGCCTATAGGGGAAGATAGATACAAATACATAATAAGAAGTTTTACTCTGAGCTTTGGACACGTTTTTCTATTTCTTTAAGATAAATTATAGACAAGCACTATTTGTTTGCTGGGTGACTTACAATGTGCTTCGCACAATTGTTTTATATTTATTCTGTAGGGATATTTTTTCTCTACAAATTTGACTTCTCAGTTGAATCAATAATAAATAGTCAATTTAAATTTTAATTGTAATTAATTTGTTTCATTTTAATTAATAAATGAAGTTTCCTTTTTTTTCAAATCTTATATCGATTCAGCTGGAAAAGTGAATTCCTCGACTTCTATAATTTTTATAGCTTTTATTTTAATTATTTTGTACTTCATCTAAGCATTAAGTATATTCCACATCCTAAACCGAATCAATTTTTCAGTGAAATTTGAGAGACATTTGATTATTAGTATCGGATTTCGGCTATCCTTACCAATTGCTCCATTTGCCTTGTACAAAGTGAATGCTGGGATAGTTCTTTCATAAAGTCAGCCATAGCTGCATACTTTCCACTTCCCTTCATATGCTCCTTCTTAATATTTAACTTATTCAATACAATTATGTATTGTTTAAAAAAGAATGAATAAAGATTAAATTGAATTGATTATAATATCTAAAACTTAGATCATATACTAGATATGGTATATAAGTTACATACATTTTAATAATCTATAGTAAATTAACAAAGAAAGAAAGAAAATGCTAATAAAAGAGAGAGAATCATAAATATTTAGAAGTCTTCAAAGCGCATGATTATAGTAGCGGAAACATATGTTTGCAATCATAGATGAATTAAACATTAAAAATACCACATAGACAATAACTAAATGCATTTGTAAAAAAAAGACCTGACTATTCATTCTTATTCGTGTAGTGTAGAATGCTGTAAAAATAAAGAAACAATATTTAAATATAAAATAGGTGGTATGATTGCAACACTGTCAACATGTTTGTTTAACATTGTCAACCTATCCTGCACCATACTTGTCATATCTAGAAGTATATGATCTAAAACCTAAAAATATTATAATCTATAAGCAGCTAGCCACTCACTTGAACGGTCTCAGTTTTATTTCTATTAGCTACATACTTTAATTCGTTTATTATCTAAAACATTGTAGATCTCATTTTTAAAATTTGAAACGCTCCATTTTTTCATATTTGGTTTTATTATAGAAAAAAATAAAAACATTAAAATTTAATAGGCCATGGCCATGTTAGTAATATAAATATAATCCATTAAATAAAATAATTTCATCTTCCTTTCCGTTTTTTATAATTATATACAGATTTATATGAAATATATATATTATTTTTTTTTAAATACGTTGTGTCGAGAATATCACGAGAAAAATACCGAATTCAATATTACTATTACTTACCTAGAGCAGGTACGGCAAGCTGTGCTTTTCGACAATTGCATAACCATTTAATAATACGAGCATTACGTTCAACAATTGAAGGTTGTTCTGATGACCTAAACATATTGCTTGATGTTCCTAAATTTCCTGCACCACCGGCTGCACCCACTCCTCCTACACCACCAACACCATCAGCTGCACAACCTGTATCTGTACTATCAACTTGTGAAACAGGTCGATTTGAATCTACAGTTGATACATCCGAAAAGTATACAGGGCTATCGCTATCGCTACCACTTCGTATGAATAAATTATCAAATGCATCTGAATTCAAACCTAATTGCTCAAAAAATTGTTCTAAATGTGAAACACTTCTTGAAATCTCACCGCCACAACTTTTTCGTATTAAGCCTGGTTGTGATTTACTATTGCGCCTGTAAGATAAGAAAATATTTATATTGTAATATTTTTTGATTCAATTATGGATATTTACCGAAAAAATCTATAATAAGTTTTTATAGTTGATGAGAAAACTCCTAAAGTTTTGTGATTTAGCTTAAAAAATCATAAATAATAACTTTTTTAAGGAGCAAAATGCGAAATCAACTGAATTAAACTTGAGGATATTAATCTTGAGTGACTAATTTTACCCACACAGATACATCGGCAATAGCTAATTAAAAATAATAGTTTTTTGAAAATTTAATATATATAAGACAAAACATGTCATGATATTTTATATATAGCAGAAAAATTCAGGAATTTCATTTTTTTTTAAATTAAATTTTTTACCTTCTGTTTATTCAAATTAATTATATTTCTTATTATTGCATCAATTATATTACTTTTAATTATTTAAAAAATTTAAGTTTTATTTTGAATTTATCCAAAACATTTATAAAAACTATTTGACATTTAACAAAGCCACATGTAAATAATACATGCACAGCTTATTCCGGCACCATAAATAGATTTTTCTAAAGCTAAATAGATGGGATTGCCATCTGTAACGAGCAAGTCTCAAATAAGAGGATATTAAAACATGTTTCTTCCAACATTTGGGTATAAAAATGTCCGGCAATCAGTGAGTATATTATCAGGTTACAGCAGTTTTAGGTCATTAACAAGACCGAATGTAGTAAGGGTAATTGGTGCCCGAGTCCAAGACCCTAAATAATTTCCCCTCCTGCAAATAGGTAGAGAAAATAACCAAATACAGGAAATGTAATGCACTTGCTTAAAGATTTTTTATATTCTTATGAATTTACTACCAAAAAATAAACCCTAAACATAAAGAGTCAATGCATGTTCGAGTTTCATATTTATATGTTGATGTTAATACATTAATATTTTAATTCTGTTAAAATTCGTAATCTCACAAGGAACCTCCACATGAGATATGTTCAGGAACCTCTTTAATGTAAATTCGGTATTGGTAATTAATTGATTGTAATAGTAAGAAACAGAGCTTTTATTACGAGTAGATAGACTCCTTATACACTCCTTATAAAATAAGAAATAAATAAATTTAGATAATATATATTGATAAAAATCAATTACCTATAACGATCACTAATGTCAGATTTTGAACGTAAAATTGGTCGACCATTATTTGTAGAATTCCCTTTTTGTTTATAGCGAAAACATTTTTGCCTTTTAAATGTACCTAAGCCTGGACTCAGTTCAGGATCTTCAAAAGGTAAGCTCATTGGTCCATCATTCGTACATTCTGTATTATTACTTTTAGTCGTACTAATAATTGATGTATTTTTTGTACTACTTCGTTCTGGTGGTGTTGTTGAAGGTCGATAGATAACATTCTTTTGTGTAACAGCAGGTGCAACATTTTCATGAAAACTAGATTCACTCACATTATCGTGAATAATACGTGTATCTTTATACTTTTCTGGCACATGTTTTATTTCTAAATTCTCATACATTTCATTTTCCATTTCGAAAACGGGAGGTGGTATTATTGTATCCATAAATGAAGTATTCTCTTGAGAGTAATTATCACAACATTCAATTGGTGGAGGTAAGATTATTTCACCAGTATTATTATGCGATTCAAATATCACTGGTGGTGGAGGGGGTGATATCGGACCACGATCCTGTTGCCGTGCTTTATTTTGATTCGATGATGATGATGATGATGTAATTCGAGTTTTTTGAGTGATTATTTTTTGATCATTTGATGTTTGTACTATTTCAGTCCGTGCAATTGACATTGATAACGGATATCCATGTTTTGTAATACGACAAAAATAATTATTACGATTATATATATTATCCGATTGTTGTTCATGAAACGACGAAGGTGAATTTTTATCATAGTAACCAGCACTACGAGGTGTTTCCTGTGTACTATAACTTGTATGTACATTTGGTTTTGTTTCAAAACTATTACTTTTACTTGTCGTGTTATATCTATTTTTTGAATAATTTTTAGTTGTTTCATAATTATTTTTAATGATATCTATTGAATATGTTTGTGGATAATTTTTTGAATCATAAATATTATGTTTAGCATCATAATATACCGTGTTATGATAATAACTCCCGCTATGTTGTGTGGATGATCCAGAATCTCTACGTAAATCAATATTATTCACGCCCATTGTAGTGGTGGATGTAGACCAATGTTGTTTATCAATAATATTCGGTGGAATAGTAGTGTAAGTTGTTTGACGTTGTCGTGGCATTGGAGGTTCACTTTTATGCGTTAAATGACCACTAGAATCGCCGCCCGAATCACGATTTAATGAGAATACATCCGATGTGGCTGATTTATTTGAACGTGAACCTTCAAAGGAACTGCTTAAATTTCTGGCTGTATGTAAATCTGGTAAACTTTTTGCTAATACAACTAAATGTGCCGAACAACATCCATTCTCGTGTGGATTTGATGTTTCACCGGAACGTGTACTTGATGCGCTTACTGGCTGTGAATGGGATAGTGACCGTGTTGTATAACGACGTTCACTAGCACTTGTACAAAATGCATATTCGGCTGGTGGGCTAATTGGTGTTGTGCAGTCCATCTAAATCAAAATTATTTTAATAAATAGATAACATCGATTATTTCGGGTTT
Source organism: Chrysopa pallens (assembly GCA_020423425.1). NCBI lineage: Eukaryota > Metazoa > Arthropoda > Insecta > Neuroptera > Chrysopidae > Chrysopa > Chrysopa pallens. The sequence continues at coordinate 60,629,305 of CM035591.1, forward strand.
TGATTAATTGAAAAATCTTAGTTTGGGAAATATTATACACATTCGAGAATGAAAACGACAAAAAAATTGAAGATATCATATAAATATCAAACTTTTTTTCTGTTCAAACTTGTTGATCTAATGAATGAATAAAGAGAGATAGTGCGGGTAATTTTTTATTAAATGTTTACCTATACCTGTCTGTATAAATATTTTTAAATGCGCTTTATAAAAAACATTTTTTTTCAGTGTAAGTATTTTTCTAGCGAAAAAAGTTTAAGGTGTACATTACTCTACTGTATACCTTTAGACAACTTTTATATTGTTTTTTTTTTTTTTTTTTTTTTTATAAATTTGCCATGTAATTGACGAAGAAAGGACAGAAAGCTTAAATTAGTTAATTAGAAAAGTCAGTTAATAAAACATAAGTCTAGTCAGTTTATGGTTCACTGGGCATCAAAAAATTCGATAAAGTTTTTTAATAAAAATTACTTCTACATACACGTACATGTATCTAGACTTATTTATAAATAAATGAAAACTTACGTCAAAACTCATATCATTTGAGGCAGTGGTTGATGATTGATTTGTAACATTTTCTAAACTAGTTATAGGACTTCCACAGTCCAATAATTTTCGTAATGCATTTTGTAACATATCGGCATTTGATTGATGTGCAGTTGACGCGGTACTTCCCGTTGATCGGCGATTTAACGATGATGATGTAATTATGGATGATGATGTATCACGTATTCCCGAACTAACTACTGTAAAAATAAGAATCTCATTATTATTAATTACACACGATCTATCATTTAAAGTCGGAAAGTGGAACATTATTTGTATTTTCTGTCGTCTATTATACGCTGAAGATTTGCTATTTATCGTAAGAAACGATGTTCGCTAAACACAATATTAAAGTTTTGAAATTCGACTGTGTTGAGCTTTATTAAATTTCACTATTAAACACAATGGAGGAGAAAAGATACGTTTCATGTATTCGGCTATTATTTTTAAATATTAATTCATTAAATGCAAAATATCTCCTATTTATTTTTAATAGGAATGAATAAGAAATTTAATTCTCAATTGAATCTTCTTCAAAATTAGAATAGGATTATATAGGAAATGATATTCTATTCAGTCGAATTAAAACCTATTCAAAATTTTGAATTGGATTAAATAAGATTCAATAGGAAATCATTTCCTACTCGATCCTATTCAAAATTTTGAATAGATATAAATCGGATTTAATAGGACCATTTTTTTTTATCAGGATCGCTTCTATGATGGATACGCTAATACAAAGCGTTTATTTTCGGATTTAAGTACTACAACATGTGTATTTCAGCAATACACAAAGACTTGAAATTGATACAAGTGAATAACTAAAGTGAACTAAATTATAATGAAGTTTGAAAATTGTTTAAACAGTCGACATATAGTTGAGTATCAATGTAAACTATTTATAATCATTAACATTCATAAAATACACAAAATATTCAGCACAAATAATTATAATAGTTTGTTATATAATATGTATACAAATTATACATGATTAGCTGATTTTGAGCTGGCAATTTACGAAAAAATGTTTCAAATTTTGAAGAAGAGCTGTTTCTGCGGGATTTGTTAGAACTATTTCCGTGATTCGATGGACAGGTAGGATCAATAAACAAAAAACATTACTAATACTTACATAAGCTTGATTGTAAATTTGAACGCTCATTTCGATGTCGATTACGACTATGCGATAATAATGGTAATGTTTGTGTACGCCCACGCACGGTTTCACTTTTTACATAGAAAGCTTTTGTCTCGGCAAGTAATTCAACCGCAGATTTACGATGATGGTTATTGGATGAAGATGGTGTGCCACCATTATTCGTCATACTTAGCGAATAATTTGATGATTGACGTGTATTTTGTGACCTTTGTAATGAATTCACACCTGCTGCACTTGAGTATAATGCTGGTGTTGTCATCGCCATTATTAATATTAATTTTTCACTTCACTATTATCGAATTAACACATTTTATATATTGTGGGGTGTTCCGAGACTACACCCCTTACATTGTAAGAAAGTACACCCCTAAATTAAACTTCTTTACGACATATTACCAGTATAAAAATTAATAATTGTTTGATTATTATATTATTATTTGTTTGAAACATTAACATTTTTTAACTGTAGTTTTGATCTGAAACAATAAAAAAACAAAGTGAATAAATAAATTCATACAAAACTTGTTTGTTTTTTTGTTAAGCAATGGAAAGGAAAGAGGAAATGTTTTGTACGCGTGGTTTTATTGTTAATTTTTATTAATGCCGCTATCTAACTACCATCATACATACATACACCATATTATTACACTTAACAACAAAAGTTTAGTGATTTAATTGTGACAAACGTAATATACTGAAGTTTAAAAAAATTGAAACCATTTAAACAGGAACGTGAACTTACTAATATAAATTCCAATATAAAGATGCAATAGTTTATATTAGGGTTCAATTAAATGACTTTTGATTGAATGCATCAAAATTATATTATTATTTAATTAGTTTGTTTTTCTTTATTAATAATACATAAAAATTATTTATCAAAATAACAATGATGGATCTAGAGGGAGCAGACTGCCCCGAGCGCGTTATCTACTCCCGGTTGAGAAATAAGTGAAAAATATTATTTTAAAGTCAAATTTTAACATTTGCCCGGGGCGATAAAGTGTAGATCCATCCCTACAAAATAAGAAGTTATGGGCGAAATACACATATATATATACTTCATTAAATCAACATTTTCAAATTTTACGGCTAAGCCACTGAACCAAATTTTATAAATTTTGGTATAGATAGATTGAACCTTGATAGCTGTTACCTGTCCACGATTTAGTTTTATATATGTAATATATTATGTTGGTTTTTATTTTATTTCTATTTACATCATTAGATCACATAGGCTAATATTTACCACGAAAAATTATCTTTTATCCGCCCACTTCGCGACATTATTTTATTTTTTGTAATGTATTTTAATTTATATTTTATTTTTATAAATTTTGAAAAATTTTGAATAATAAATACTCAAATAAACAAAAAATGCGACACTTGAATTCTAATACCTACTGAAAAACATTAAATTCCCAAATTTTATGTTGTATTGAGTTGTTTATCAGAATTAATTTTGTTTATCTATGTAAACCATTCATTTTAAACTGAAAAAATACACAATAAAATTAAGTACCAGATACTATTTTATAAATTTTTGTTTTTAATTTATAAAAACCCATAATCACAGTAGGTAGACGGCGTCATATTTTACATAACTTGAATTTAAAACTAGATAATAAATAAGAGCCAGATTGGTTAATTTTGTTTTATTTAACTGTACTCATAAAAGGCTTCAAAGATAATTATCTTAACCAATTGATTAATGTTTCCTTATAAACATTATTATTATGATATATGCATTTTTCTTATCTAGTGGTATCAACACTATGGTTTCTTATCACATACATACAAATTTGATTTAGAGTCTAAGAGCTGATGGGAGATTTGTTTATACTTCTTTCTGCATGGTTGTAATTTTTAATAATGAATCGTAGTATTGGAAGAAGAGTAAAAACTACGTTCTGGCAATAATCATCCCGCACGTTATCAGCTCTTACGCATTTGAAAGGGGTGAGAATTTAGTAGGATCAAAACGATAAGAGTTTAAAAAAATTTTCGAATAAAAGTTGTAGAGCAAAAAATTTTCCATGAAAAAGGTTCAATGCCTTTTTTTTAAATTTTATGCTCTGAAACTTTTATTTGAAGCTTTTTTTTCCTAACTCTTACGATTTTGACTCAACTAAATTATCATCCCTTTATACTTTTTATTAAACAGCGTTTGTCTGTTTGAAACTGGGAATTTATGGGAATCTATGCAACGGCAATTTGTTAACTATATTGAGGAAATTGATTGGCGATTGATATGTAAACGAATCAGCTTTTTTCGTGAATTTTTTTTCAGTCTACGAAATGTTCAGTTTTCTTTCAGAAAGTGGATTTTACAAAATCATGAATAACTTATTTCATAATGCTTCTCTTTCGCAAGTTCAATAGTTGTGGTTTACTGGAATGTTCAAACGTTTACCATGTTTGTCTCCCAACTAATATCATGTGATAGACCCTAATGTGATTCGTATTCAAGTCCTTCGATTAATACTTTTCTTTCACTATTTTATAATGGCCGTTTTAAAACTGCTATTCAGGAACAATTTCTAGTTTGCAAAGAAAACACTCAGGTGTCTTGCCTATAAAATTCTTCAAATAATATTATCACCCACCCAGTATAATCCTGATAATCTTGTTGAGCTGTCTTGAGATAAGTACATCGTATCTAGGAATTTTATTCGAAGATGCATGGTTAGTCTGATACCTTATTAATGGCTAACAATTTCTTTACATACGACTCTTAAGAAAGGTATTATAGAAAGGTAGACATGCGGTATTTTTTTTCGAAAGTATATAAAATTAATTGTTTTATATTCAAGTCTAGGCGATGTTTGTTTAATTAGCCCAAAACATAATTATATGCACCATAAACTGGATATACTAACAAGGAAAGGAAAAAAACTCGGCCTGTAATGTAAGTGATGATACGCGCTTTCGAGTAGAGGAAAGCATAATAAATAAATCAAAGACGGTTAGTTATCTAGTGTCTTTCATTACTGGCAAGGAAGCAGTTAACTTATTAAATCCCGTTTGGAAATCACAACATTCCAAGAGAACCAAGATAAGGTTGTTTCACATCAATGTAATACCTGTACTATTAAACGATTCCGAATCATGGATGATAACGAATATTATAATAATAAAACTACAAACCTTCGACAACCGATTCCTTCTTTTACATTCAAAGAATATTCTGGCCCAATGTTAACATCAATAACAATCTCTTAAAGCGAAGCCACTTTAAGCCTATAAACCTACAAATTAAAAGATGAAAATGGAGATAGATTGCTCATATTTTAAGGCTTGAAATCCATAAAGTTCCTCTTCCGAAGAGGGCGTCTAATTATGAACTGGCGTAAAACTATCGAGCAGGAGGCAAAAAACACCAAAATGTCTTGAACCAACTAAAAAATTAAGTGGAAGTCTTATGCTCCTAATCAGGAGTTACACGATGCACATAATATAATATAATATATTCAAGCCCACTTCGTAATTTGTACTAATTGTTTATTAAAGTTTGGATAATGTTATAACATTTAAAAATACTAAATTGGTTAACGAAGTGAAAAGAATAATTTTAATGAATTCTTTGTACCTTTTTAAAAAATAACGTAGGTATTTAATTAGCAAAATATCCACGTATATCTATGATTAACCAATTTTAAAGAATAATTTGGAAGTCCACGTCTCTATTTACAATGCCTTAAAGTTGTTAGCCTAAGGAAGTTATAAGCAAATATGTAAAAAAAACTACCTTATTTACATAAAAAGTATATGACTCTTAATCAAACCTCCTCAAAGTTAATATTTATACGGATTTTTCCTTCAATAAATTTTTAATCACGATTACCTCGTAGAAAATTTGAACGGAAAATTTTGTAAATTTAAGTCTCAATTCTGCAGATTGACAATTTATTGAAAATGTTGAAATGTAAAACGTTGTCGCCAACTCACAATAGTTTTAAACAATGATTTACATTTTAGCTGTCGCAACGAACTTTGCAACAAATTTCGAGCGTAGATTCATAGTAATTTTAAGTCAAAGTGGCTTCAATTAGAGTAATACCGGAAGTTTCCAATTATAATATGCTAATGTTTCTAGCTTATTACGTTTTCGGAAGATCAAATTCCCACGACAAAAATTACAAGTAAAAATAGTATCATGCATTATTACATTCAAATTTCTAATAATTGTTATTTTTGGTGTTACCTTATAGTGATCTCAAAACGTTATCCGTTCCCAAACGTTATAAAACAATTGATTTGAACTTCAAGAACATAGCATGTATTGCTTTTCATTACTGTAGTTTGATTCATAAAAAACGTATATTGTACCACAGAAGTAGACAAAATTTTCGTAATTTCGGATTCATTTCGAATTGTAATAAATCAAATTTTAAAATAATTTCTTGAAGCCTTGCTAACTAAATTCTCACTATACGTAATATTAATTTGTTTTACTAACTAGATATAGAAATTTTGATTCATTCAATTTTATAGAGTGGTGGCTATAAAACGCGGAAGTATTACTAATTAAAAAATAAAAAATGAATTATTTCGAATGATTAACGATATCTTGTTTGTTAATTTGTCTTTCAATTAAGAATTCATTATTCTTTAATGAGAATAAATCCGTAATGTAGCATTTTATTTTCATAAATCATTATTTCATTGGTTTGAGAGATGTTTAGACTACAACAACAAATCGAAATAGATTCAAGAAGAAATCGACAAAATATCCGATTTACAGCAAAAGGATGTCGATATTAACAGTAATACAGAAAAAATTAAGAACTGGATAATCAAACTTCACAAGACAGTGTTATTTTTTTCATATAAAATTGGATTGACATAATCTATTAATTATGACAATCCACGAACTGGCTGGAGTTTAGAAAGGATAGATGATTAAAGTTGTCAAACTATACAATTTTGTAATAAAAATAAGAAAGACGCCTGCTGCCTCTCAATTGAAGAAATTAACATGGATTTAATTCCAAATATATATTCGATACAATTATATTTAATTGGATCTTAAAATCATATTTATTCATTTATTAGAAATGAAAATATAAATCTAAATAAGTATATTATTTACGTTGATTATCTTACCTATTTTTGTAAATAATATAATTATACTATATTAAATGAGCATTAAAAAATAATAATTTTTACGAAAGTTTCGGTAAATTAACTTTCATTTTAGAGGAACTATACAATATTAATTGTAAAACCGCTCCTTATTATTTAATTTACGATTAAATTATATAAAAATCTATTTTGTTTGTTGTTAATTACCAAAAAATTGCAACACATTTAAATTAATTTTTAATTGTCCTCAATATACTCAACTAAAATTACTGTCTACGTGTTTTATGAAATAATAAAAATACAAAAATAGGAAATGACAACAACAAAAATTGTTTAATACAGATGGTTGGATAACATAAAAAATGTTAATCACGAGAGATGGATCTATTATACAAATTAATTAATAATTGAGAGTCTCCATTTATAATTTGCATAAATTATATTTTGTTTACATTTTTATAATGATGTCATTATTATGTAGTAAATAAGGAAGAGCTTTCAAAAAATCACAATACTTACACAGAAACTTATAAAAACGCCTATGTCACACACACACACAAAATTAGCAATTTTTCAAATATTTATTTCATAAAACATTTTCAATTAAAGATTTTTATACACATCACATGAAATTTTTAGAGTAATAAGTAATTTAAAAAATTTGAACACAATTATCTAATAAATATGGTTAATGTTTATCAATTTTCTTATTTTTTCTACATGCAACAATTGACGTTTTCTTATTGCAAAATTCTAGATTTTATTATATCAAAGCAAAACTAGAGTAATGTATGACCGATGGTATAAATAAATTTATGAGGTAGTATTTATTTATACGCATGCGTTATATAAAGTTAATGGTAGCTTCATCATATAGTCTTTAAATGGGACCACCAGGCCACATACCTACCTAATTTACTAACTTACTAAAAATTTATATAAATTATATATGGAGATTAAGGATTATTTTAATCAGGAAAACAGTAATTGCATTTAATAGAAATGCAAAAATGTTGTTGAATAATTTATTATTAAATAACATATTATTAGGTTGACTATACTATAATAATCAACAATTAACATCATAAAAGTGACAATTGATTGTAACAACTAGGAGAGTTAACTGTTTAAATACAATGAATAAAGTTCATTGTTTAGATTGATAAAATACGCCCACAAAGACTTTTAATATACAAACGATTAAAATGAACCAATATTGAACTTGTTAGGAATTCTGATGAATCTCGAATGAGTTTATAAAAATGGCAATTATTTATTTTTCAAAAGGGTTATTTATGATATTTGCTTAATTTGTGTCAATTATATTGATGTTTACATTATAGAATTTAAAAAAAAAATTGATTTCCTATTGATGTGAGATACGGATATCACTGACCTAAGCCCAATCCTTGTAGAAATGTCTGTTAAAATGCGTTTGATATCTTATTACAAAGAATTTCCGGATAGAATTGAGAAATATTAATTTTTTAATGAACATTTTATTATTAGAATCTATCATTTAATAAATGATGAAGGAATTTTTTAGCAAAATATTTTACACATTTTTATGTAACAAATCTATGTATGAGTTTGATATTTTAACTTAAAGCATAATTTTTTATATTAATCGACTCTAGTTTTCTTCACTCGAATGTTAAAATTCGAACCATTAAACATAGTTTAATGGTTGTCACATATTATAATAAATAAGTATTACAATCTGTGGACAAATAAATAAAATTAAATATTTTTTAAAAATTATTAAAAAATATTCATATCATGAAGTCTTCTAATTATAGTAGATGCGTTATATTTGTACAACGTCCTATTTTCAATTCAACTAATAACGTGACACATGAGGCATGTGAGTATGTTATCACAGAATATATACCTAATTCTGTGATGATTATTCTGGAGAGTACAAATAAAAAACCAAAAAACATAAATTTCTTTTCATTACTAACTAGTATTGTTACAGAATAAGTGTTTAGGTATAAGTATATTCTTTGTATTCTTTGAGATTGTAGTCAAAATGGTTTAAATATATTTACAACAGTAATTAATAATAATAATTAAATAATTATAAATTCACAAAAAAACTAATAATTAACAAATAAAAGAAGTAAAGGTAGCAACTAACATAGTCAATGGTTTAGATACTCGATATATGATTTAGTATAAATGTTTGAACTATTTTTAATCATTAGCATTCATTAAATACTCTAAATATTTAGTCTATACAATATTTGGTAAATACATATATAATAATATTATATATTGTAATTATATATGTTGATTGGATAAATTTGATCTGAAATTGTGGCGAATCCAAACAATTTACAAAAAAATGTTTCAAACAAAAGATGGCTTTTTTAAAACAAACATTTGTTGTGTTAAAATCTTTTGTGGTTCAAAAGTCATAGGTCATGGGTCCATTGGATCCAAAGGACTGGTTTTGCCTATTCACGACTTTAAACTCTTTATGCCTAAAATACGCCAACAAAATTTCAGTTTGCTATCTCTTCGATTTTTAGTTATCTTGATGACGGACAGGCAGACGGGCGGACGGATGGGTACATGCTGAAATGGACTAATAAGATGATTCCGTGAATACCTATACCAAAATTTATTTGTGGCTTCAATACTTTTCAGCGTTGCAAACTTTAGACTAAAATTCATATACTCTAACATATTATATGTATTATGTCGAGTATAATAATTTTTAAATAACATATGAATTATTAAAAATACTCATATGTATACAATTTAATCACATCTGGTACTTTGACAATCAAAAATAAAAACAGTTGAATAACTTTCAGGTACTTTTGAACAAAAAATTAATGTATAAGAAGAAAATAATCTACTATTGAGCTTACAGAGATATAACAAGTATATATATGATTACAATTTTTATAACAGTTTTATCAATGCGGGAGTGTTGCTACTACAGCGCCAAATTGAAGAGCTAGCATGTTTTTGATTGAACAGACGAAAGTAAACAAATTGCATATGCTGTGAACAGTTCCCCCCCCCCCATCGTTTTTGTAACAATAAAACGCGTTTTCAAAACTCATTGAAATCAAGAAAATTACTTTCTTATCTATTTAAATATTTATGCCAGCTTACATATCTCAACATATATGCATGGTGTTTATGCTTTTTGTTCAGGAAATCGGGAGATGTGTATTATATTTTATAGTAGATGGAATGAGACGATACTTATTTAAGATTGCCATTATGTAAACAAAAATACATCAAACTTTATCGACGATTTTAAATCAAAATATGAAATTTACTCATATTATTTTATAAACAACGTTATCTATGATATTTAAATAAAAATTTTAATTTGAACGTCTCAAAATTTACATTAAACATTGAACATTAATCTATCTATGGCTTTGTATAGTTATATATTATTACCATGATATTATATAGAAGTGTGCTTCTAACACTGTTGACTTAAGAGCGATTATCCACAACTATTAGTGACATAACGAAGTGTGCTTCTAACAAGCTGCGTTGACTTAAATTACATGTAATATGCATTGTATTTCTTTCAAATTTCGCGTCCAAATAACTCAGAAAATACTTATCCAAATGTTTTGAAATTTGGTATGAAAAAGTTTTTCTCGAAAAAAAATTTAAACGTAAAAAGAAAAATTTGATTTTAATTTATTTAAATTAGTAAAATGTTTTTTTGCATGGAAAAATTTTCGATAAGCTTTCCGTTTTCATATCAATATGCACAATATGCACCAAATTTCAAAACATTTGGATAATTAGTTTTTGAGTTTCACGGACGCGAAAATTGAAAGATTTTTACATAATGGAGGGCACTTCAGTATAATGTTTCAGGTGTTAGAATAGTTTGAAGAATACTACTTGCTTTTAAATAATAATTTTTAAGTCAATGGCATAAATCGAATCTGGTTTATCAAATGCTTCTATTTACACTTTCGGTCTGAATTTCCAATTTTCAAACATATAATGAACTTGGAATTAATATCATTATTAGATATATAAGGAATAATATTTTTACGTATTGAAATAACGTAATTAACATATAAAGTTAAAAATCAAAAGTCTAAAAATTTATAATGATTGTAATCTATAATAACTACATTTAAGAATCTTTTAATGCTTACGAATTATAACAACAACAACAAAAAATCATATTGCTCACATATGTGATAAAAATTACCAAACATCTGGGTATGATATTAATTTTTGTTGAAGATGTTCGGAGAAATTACTTAATACACGCATTACGTCTTCAAGATATGCGCCTAAACCATAGAATAAATAATTGTACCTCAAGACAATGTTCTGAATCAATTGAGTTAAATATTTTTTTTTTTTTAATAAATAATTCTTATTGACTATTGTGATGAATTTGAACGTTGTTATTAGAATGTTATGTGTTACAAGAATAAGATTTATATTTGCGTATCTATATTTTGAAATGTATGTTGTTTTAAAAAATGTCTTCAAATAGTTTTCTTGTAAATGGGGCAAACCAAATAAACAGAAAAATTGTAATTGAAAAATGGCTAGCGTAATGGACGATCTATTTGTAGAGTAAATGTCATTTATAATTCTATAAAACGGAGATAATGTGTTAATACAATAAAAGTTGTTAAGAATAAACTTCCTTAATTTAGCTGCCGTATAAATTTAAATTATTTATTTTTGACATTATTTTAAATTTTTTTACCAATTGTTCGTTGTTTGTTCTTTATTGTTCGATCTCAAAAATTATTTGTTCGTTTTTCTGAGGAGATGTTACTCGTTGCTAATTTGGTGACGGTTTGCACGTGCTAATTCATACTTATGATGACTCAGTGTCACTCGGGATAATATAAGGATTTTAACGGCACACCATATATCAAAATCTATAAGGCATTAATATAAAGGTATTAATAAGTTGTGTTGGAATAAAGAACCCCACTTAGATACATATATTCAATCATACATAAATGAACCCTAATAAAAACATTACACTTCTTTTTTGGTAATTATGTAAAAATGAGGAAATTGAACACAGAAACATGTAAATTTTACGAAACATCATTAACAAAGCAAAAATAAATGTTTAAAACCAAAACAGTAAATACTGAAATATTAAAATTGTACACATGTATTTTTTGTAAACATATATTTTTAGCATTATTGATGCACATTAAAGTAATTTTGGTTGTATTTTTACAGTAAAATTTTAATTAATTCGTTTTATTTTTTTGCAGAATATTTAAAACCAATCAACTCAACTTATTCAATAATTTTTTCCTATTACTGTACTAACTACAGGAAACAACACTATACTCAGGCTGTAGGAGAATATTTGGCGAACATAAATTAAAAAATATTTTTACTACGAAAATATTCGATTTAATTTCTTATTGCACAATTTATAAATTTATAATAAAATAATTTTCTTAAAATTAATATTCCTGAATTTTGCTATATGTTTCAAAATTCATTTTTCAATAACAAAAGAATTTCATATAAGAATACAAAGTTGAATTTGCACAAACATCTATTTTCAAGGGGCTTATTTTAAATTTCCAAATAAGACCATTAATTGGCACAATAATAAAATTGATTAACTACGTGTCTTGAAAAATGTTTTTTACGTTAATTATTGAAAAATTCAATAATAAATATCCATCTTTGTGCTGTATTGATATAAATTTGAAATTAAAACAAAAAATGAGACATTTTTAATAAAGACACAATCTCTAATGCAGTATAAATTGTATTTCTTTCAATTTTCGACCACAAATAATACAAAATTAGGCGTGCCACAAGTCCTCCGTTTTCATTACCATATTGTGCATAAATTTTATAGCATTTTGATAATTATTTTTGAGTTATAGTTCATTAGAGATTGTCTGTATTATAAATGTCTCCTTTTACAATCTAATTCCATTAAAAAATTTTTTATGAATTATTTGAAATTTAAACATTTCAACTTTATGAAATATAAAAAAATAAACAACAACAATTTTATCCTTTTATGTGTTTGGCAAAACATGTGTACCACAATTAGGTGGTAAATTTATATTTGACACTAAAAACGATTGCGTATTCGATACTAAATTCGAATCCAACACAAATGTGTTATTTTCTAAATTATTACTAAAATCATTAGTTGAAACAAACAGAAATTTTGTACTATCCGTTGTTTGTTTTGTTGATTGAATTAATTTAGTTTTTGTTAATTTTATATCATTAACTTCATCAACTACTTGATTCGTTGAATTTTCTACTCGTTCAATTACACAGTTATTTTGATTAATGAATAAATTTTTATCAGTTGAATTTATTAATAACGGAATTGTATATAAATCTAGTTTTGTATCGTTCTGTACTAAAGCATTTTCGATGACATTTATATTTTTATTTGTATTACGGGCTAAAATTTGTAAATCATTTGTGGCTGGCGCTGCTAATGGATCGTTAACTGTATCAGATACAAATGTTGGCGGTACATTATGTTTTGCAACATGCGATAAATAATTATCTTTACGTAAGGATTTAAAATTGCAATATTTACACGAAAATGTAATAGAATGTTCTACGTTTGGATGCTTACTTTTTATATGGATTTTAAATGTTGAACTTTGGATACATGCATATGAACAATACGGGCATCTGTAGGAGTATTCTCCATTATGTTTTGATTTATGCCGTCGTAACGAATTATGATCTGTTGTAGAATAATCACAAAACTCACATTCGTACGGCTTTTGTCCTGTATGCTTTCTTTCATGTAATTGTACTGCACTTTTCGAATTGGCTTTATAACCACAATAATTACATAAAAATCGTTTTAATTGTTGATGAACTCCTTCGACGTGCAATTTTAATAATCTTCGACAAGCGAATGGCCGATTACAAAGATCACAAACAAAATTACACATTTTATAACTTGGTTTATGTATTGTTTTATGAGTACGTAATTGTTTTGGATTTTTAAATGCTTTAGCACAAATATCACATAAAAATGGTTTCACATCAGCGTGAATACGCTTATGAATATTATTCAATTGACTTAAACTAAATGTTTTATAATCGCATTTATCACAACCATACAATTCAATATCAACTTTATGCTTACGCCATAAATGACCACGTAAACTATTCCATGCATTAAAATTTGTAGGACATTCAGGACATAAAAATTCTGCTTTATTATGACATTTTAAATGATACTCTAAGTTACTTGCATTTTTCATACGAGCATTACAATGATCCATTGTACATTTAAATACTTTTGGTTCTTTTATTGGATCTATTGATTTTGAATTATTTGCTACAGTTTGAGTTTTAGGTTTTTTAGTTAATTTTACTTGTTCTTCAGTTTCAATTTTCACACTATTTTCAATTTGAATTTGATCTAAGTTTATATCCGCGATTAAAATTGTTGGTAATTTAACGTCAGTATAATTTACGTTTGTAAAAACTATATTATCCGTATTTTCGATATTATCACCAATAAAACTCGAATTATCAGAACTTTCATTTAATATTTTGTCAGTTTTAGGTAAAATTTTAACTAATTCTTTTGTAGAATTTTTAATTTCCTTATTTTTATGATTTTTTGAACTATCACTTAAAAATATTTTTAGATCATCTGCTAAAACGTGATGATCGTAAACCAAATGTGTTTTGTATGATTTTTTACTAAAAAAAATATTTGAACAACCAGGACAAAGTATTTGTTTCTTTACTTTTGTAAGGCATTGTTTTAAATGTTTTTGTAAATAATGAGAATCGTAATTTTGTTGTGTTAATGATATGAAAGGACATTTTTTACATTTTATCACGTTATTTCTATCATAATTTCTTGATTTTTTCATACTTAAATCATGTGGACTGATTTCGTCTTCGTTATCCAAATATGTTCTAGGATTCAAATTACATGTTGTATCTTTTAAAATGTACACACGCTTAATTTCTTTTTCTAATTCGTCACTAATTTCATACTTTTTCTCTGGTACAATTAATGGAATTGTATATTCGACTTCGTGTAATGGTATCTAAAAAAAAATTTTTGTTTATAACCATTTTACTTATGAAAGTAATAATACCGTTAATTACATTTATGTTTTCATCTTTTAAATTTCCCGCTTCATCTCGTCCGGAGTTTACGATTTGTAGGGTCATTGTATTATTGTCAGTAAATGCATTCATTTTTCCTAAATAAATTTTAACATTTCTTAAAAATACGTCTGAAATAAAATTCCATTAAATCAATTATTTTTACAAGTATATAATTTTTAAAATAATATTTGAATAAAATTAAAATAATATTAATACCTGTTTTGAGGCTATGTTGTAATCATTTTAATACTGCATTCCCGTTAAGAACACAATTTAGTACACCACATATTACGCTTAAAAACTAAACAATATTTCTTATCGGAATACTTTGTAAAGGGTTTGTTCAACAAAAGTTTTAAAATCTTTAATGGAATATAGAAATCCAAAAATGTTATATTTTTAATAGTATGAATAAATTTTGATGATTTCGTTCTTTCAGAAAATTTTAAAATCTTATTAAATATTCCCTTTTAATATTTTTAAGAACAAACCTAAAAACATACAAGTAAAAATGGAAGATACGGAAAGTACTGCAACGTCAATTGATGAAAATACTGAAAATTCATGTGATAATCCAATACGGGATACATTAGCAGAAGGGTTAATGGGTTTATTAAAACCCACTATTGTGCAACTAAATGAAAGAGCGAATGCTGTGAGGTAAGTTTAACGAAAACTTAAATTGAAATATAAAACACATAACTGTATTGTTTTTGCCTTTTTTAAAGAATTATTTTTTATAACTAATTTTAATATAAAATTAATGTAAATTATACTTTTTTTGGGGAGCCCTTTTTTTCAACTAAAACGTTTTTTCAGTAGATATTTAAAAATGCTATGAAAATAATTATAAGTATGTACTTGGTAGAAATTTTTTTTGACAGTTTAGCTTATACATAAACCAAAGCTATGGTATTAATTTGTTGATAGTAGATGACGCTACAGGCATCAGAGATCTAAAAGTTATAAGATAAAGATAAATAGTATAAGTAAAAGATCATCAATCATTTTTAATTCATATTTTATCAATAGTATCGTAAAAAAAATACAGCTCTATTACGATATCCGTGGCGCCTCGATTTTTTTATGGATTTTGGTAAAACAAGCCAAAATAAGACGAAAATAAAGAATACCAATTTTTGAGTTTTCGCCTATTTTTCTAAAACCAACTCGACCCGTGCAAACTACACCCCACAAATCCATGGGTAGTTTAATCACAGGTTCAACGTAGGGGCAAAAACCAAACCGACCCGTGCAAACAACACTCCACAAAATCCATGGGTTAATAACAGTCAAAAATGGCGTACATGTATTTTTAATAGTTGTTTAGAATATACAAGTGTTGATTTCTTTTAAACGAATTAAATTTCGGTTATTTGTGCTCAATTGGGGTTTAAATTATAGTAATTTATCAAACAATGATAATTAAATCTTGTGACATGTTTTAAATTGTGGTATTTATGTGATATAAGCACAATAATTTCTAAAAAAAAGTGTCGATAACTCGAAAAATATGCGAAAACTCGAAAGTTGGTATTCTTCATTATTCGTCTTATTTTGGCTTGTTTTATCAAAATTAATTGTCAAATTGAGGCGCCACGGATATCGTAATCTCCCCAAAAATACTGAATAGGAAGTCGAACTACGCGTCGAAAATTCAACATTTTATCCAAATAGTTAATGAGATCTTTCAATCACAAAGGCATGAAATAAACCATTTTAAAATTCCAACATATTCTACTCAAATCTATTTTCCATGAAGGGTGTGTCAGTTCTTGTAAGAAGAACGGTATAAAATTGCGATAATTTTAAATAAATAGGAGTAAATCTATGTTTTAATAACGAATTATTATTTGTGGAATAATCATAAAGCTCAATTTGGGCGATCATGTGTATTCGACCTTTTTCATTTGCTCTTTGAAGCGAGAAATATGTATTAGATCTATGGCTACTTTATCAATCCAGCAATTACGTGGTTGGGAGTCTTGTGCCTTTTATTTTGATCGGAGTTAATATATTGTCATAAAAGTTTTCAATAGCTAATGATATTTATAGGATGTTTTCATGTTCAAATATATTTCCATGTACTTTTTATCGACATATTAGTTTCAAACTGAAACAATTCACTTTTATTTTTCAGAATATCGCAATCAGAGTTAAAACAACAAATTGAAACGCTACAAGAAGAAATTAAGAAGATCTCCGAATTACAGCAAAGTGATGTCGATATTGACAGTTATGTAAAAAAATTGATGACTGCAAAACATAAAGTTGTTGCTGTTTCAACAGTGTTACAAAATGCTCAAGATCGTTTGAATAAAATCCATAGTGGAATTGAAAAAGAAACAAACAGACGTAAAATTGTTTTAGAAAAATCGAATACTACTTTACAAGAACCGTCTTCCTCTTCAATTTCATAAACAAAAATGGACACTCCAAATTTATCGCATTTAACGTTAAATGATTATGAAAATGTGTATGAACCGTCTGAAGATAGCTTTTTAATGTTAGACGCTCTTGAATTAGATTTACCGTTAATACGAAATATAAAACCGTTATTTATTATTGAAATTGGATCGGGGTCGGGTATTAGTATAACAGCTTTGGCTAGAGCTTTGGGTCAAACTGCACAATATTTTGCAACCGATATAAATCCCCATGCTTGCGATGTTACTAAAAAGACGTCTATTCAAAATAATACTCAAATAGAAATATTTGAAATGGATTTATTTACTAATTTTCGTTCAAATATATTCGACATTATTATATTTAATCCACCTTATGTAGTCACAGAAACTTCAGAAATATTTTTAAGTAATGGTATTGAACGCAGTTGGGCTGGAGGCTATAAGGGACGAGAAATTACTGATCGTGTTTTGTTGAATGTTAAAAACATTTTAACTGATAAAGGATTATTTTATTTGGTTACAATTGAAGAAAATGATCCGAACGACATCTGTAACATAATGAAAAAACAGGGTTTTTATTTTAAAATTATCATTGAAAGAAAGATTCGTGGTGAACACTTAAAAATATTTCGATTTAGCTTACATAAATTTTAGGTTTAGTTATATATTGCACTTAATTAAGGCACCTTTTTTTTATTAAAATTGTTATTAATTTATTATAAAATTATTATATATTTAAATATAAATTTTTATACAAATATTATTTGAAAATAAATATTTGTTAATAAATAATATAGTTTTTATTTGCGTACTTAAAAAACAAGAATTTTAATCAATTTTCATCACATAATAAATGAAATTATACATCACATTAATAAAATAGATTTTCATCACATAATAAATAAGCAAAAATTATATTTCATTAATTGATATTTTCATCTATTACTCTAATGACTCTTAATCAACGAAAAAATGATGTAAATTTTTTCATTTTAAATCACAGATTTAATATACCAATATATTATAATCTGTGATATGATAAAATTAAGATTTTCATTTTATTAACAAATTATGGGACAATAATATGCAACTAGGTTTGAAGGTCATAGTGTCCATTTGTTGTAAATAGTAAACAACCACAGAGAATCCGACTAGAGTGGAAAGCGTATGTGGTGTGTTGTTTCATCTCTTGTCTCGGAATGATGGAAATAAGTGTTTTAAATCATTATCCTGTTCTATTTAAAAATCATTTTACCCAATAATATTAAAAATCTTATGAATGAATTTTCGTGACAACAATCATTATTATTTTATATCATTCTCTGGTGGAAATAATATTTCTGCAAAAATATATGAAAGTGTTTAAAACACTTGTGAAATCATTTGAAAGACTTTATTAAGACTTTAAAACGTGTTTATTTCTCTTCGAAAATGTGTGTTTTACAGTCTGGTTTATGAGCATTTGAACAACGTGAAACATTTTGGCTTTGAGTTTTACAGACTTTTAAAGACTTTCACATAATTTAAAAGAGTTCATTACTCTTATAAACAATTTTCATAATTTTGAAGCTTTCAAAAAAAAAAAGATTTTTTTGTTTACTAAATGTATGATTTGTTTAATTGTAATAAAGTATGGTATATTGGGAGATATATTTGATGACAATACATGAACCCTCAGAGGACAGAACGTCTCGTGCCAAGTTAGTTGGGCCGTGATTACATTGTGTATTGGTAATCAAATGTTTAACGTTCAATCTAGCGAGGAGTGTTATGTACGGTCAACTAATTGCAGATATAAATTAAAAAAGAATAACGTAAATATTTGTGTTTTAATAGAAAATTATTAAATTCATTTTTATAACATATTGTTTACGATAGTGACATACACAGGATTGTACTTATATTGTAAAATTTTGTTTGAAAATTATTTGTGGGAAATGAGTACGCGTTATTGTTGATTAAAAGGGTAATGTGTTATATTATTGAAACTACGTAAATTCAAACGATTTATTCCGTTTAGACTCATTGCATTTAATCGACATCCCATTTTCCCTGTCTGACAATCTATTTTTTATGATATATCAGAAAATATAACATAAAAAACAAGATCAATGGGGACTGTGCTTCTCTTATTCTGCTTACATCCCGATGCCATTAGTGTTTGATAAATAATGGTTATCAACTATCAATCTATTATTAATTATAATAAAATTGATTATTATAAAATATAATTATGATTGATGGAGGTATTTATGAATTTCCAAGACTCTTGATACTGTGTACGGGTAGTCACAGGGGGTATCTAAAAGAATCTAGACACTCAATGTTTATGCGTAAGATTAAAGAACAATCAGAAAGAGGAAAAGTCGTTGAAATAATTTCTATACGCCGAATTGTTTAACAAATTTCTATAATGTACATTCATTAATTCAAATAATATACACATACAATATTCCCGCAAAATAAATTCATTTGCAAAAAAACAATATTTCTAAATTATTCATTCATTTCTTAAAATAACATAACAGATTTTTATCGATTTTCGATTTAACATAACATGGCTTTCTATTGATTTTCAAATATTTGGTAAACAGACACAAATAAATAAATTCTAATATAATAAAGATTTTTATTTTACTCATATGAGTAAAACTACACCCCACAAATCCATGGGTAGTTTAATCACAGGTTCAACGTAGGGGCAAAAACCAACCCGACCCGTGCAAACAACACTCCACAAAATCCATGGGTTAATAACAGTCAAAAATGGCGTACATGTATTTTTAATAGTTGTAATTATATATAATCACTTATATATGATCAGATCCAAAAATTGGCCAGATCTGATTATATATAATTAGGCAAAATCATTTTTTCCCGGGATAGCATCAAAGCTTCCCTAAGAAAACTATTCCAAAAACTATTCAAACACATAAATGTTTAAAAATTAACAACAACAAAAAACATTATTTTACAAAAGGCTTCTTTAGAATCTGTGTAAATATTAATCACTTTAAATAAAAATTATTTTCTTTGAGAAATTCAACTGTTTGACATAATATGGATTCATAGATAACACCTCATTAAAAGTTATTGTTCAGTAAAAAAATTCGTCTGTACTGCTATTCCTCCTGAAACATATTATTATATGTTTCAGGAGGTTTATAACCAAGGCTGGGTTACCCAGTCTTGGCACAAGCCCAGGTTCCCAATGCTTGGCCAAGGCTGGGTTACCCAGACTTGGCCCAAGCTCGGATAATCAGAGGCATGGACAAGGCTGGGTTATCCAGTCTTGACCCAAGTCCAGGTTCCCAATGCTTGGCCAAGGCTGGGTTACTCAGTCTTGACCCAAGCCTGGGTTCCCAATGCTTGGCCAAGGCTGGGTCAACCAGTCTTGGCCCAAGTCTGGGTAATCATTGGCATGGCCAAGGCTGGGTTACCCAGGCTCGGCCCAAGTCTGGGTAATCATTGGCATGGCCAAGTCTGGGTTACCCAGGCTCGGCCCAAGCCTGGGTAATCATTGGCATGGCCAAGGCTGGGTTACCCAGGCTCGGCCCAAGCCTGGGTAATCATTGGCATGGCCAAGGCTAGGTTGAACAGTCTGGACCAGGCACGGGCCAATACAGGTACACCGAATGTAGGCTTCTCAGTACTGGCCCAGGCATGGCCCCATTGTCAACTCTGGGGGTTTCCTGCATGGGTCGGTTTTAAAAAAAAATTTTTTTTCTATTTTGCTAAATAAATTTGATTTATTGATCGGATTCTGAGTAATTTTACATGAAATTTTCCAAATCACCCTTAAATAGACAGAAAATTATAAATTATTATTGTATTTTTTACGCTGCTATAAGTTATGAACAATTTTCTTACATTTATCAAATACATAATGTATAAAAATAAAAACCATTTTTTGTTTCTCTCGGATTTATTTAAAATTTCAGTAAAATAATTATTATTTGCCAATAAAATTATTTTTAAAATAAAATTATTTTTGATATAATGGATCGCGAATCTCATTCATAAATTCTAAAATTATAATATATTTTTTAAGTTTTTTAAACCACTCACATATTTTTGCAGAAATATTGTTTCTACCAGAGTTATGATTTAAAAAATTATGAATTAGCCTTTAGTTATTTAATTATGAATTTTCAGAATTCTTTTGAATTTTTAACTCAAAATCAATGTTTTTTCTTTATTTGTATTGCTATATTAGTATTTTCATTATTACATACAGATCGTTTTTTGCATCTTTTGATACAGGCAAAACAATGTTAAAACATATTATATAGAATAATACAATTTTTATAATACATACATACATAAAAATATTTAAACATTTTAATTACTTAAATTTTAATGTAATAATCTATAGAAAAATCCATTTCAGTTTTTCAAATTTTTAAGGCATCAAAAAAAGGTACATTCAACTAAAGTAGTAGAAAACTAATTTTCGATGAATATTTCGGATTATACAGCAGCACAAGTGTTTCTTTGGCTTTAACAATCAGTAATTCGTTCGTATACGAAGCAAAGTTGTAGAGAAATTAAAAGACTAAAGAGAGCTATTATTGAATTTTTCGTATAAGAAATATTTGTGTTTGTTGTTTTTACACATTTTAAGTTTCGGCGTACAGTTTTGGGATAAAAAAAATAAATAAGGCTTGACCAAATTTAGAAATATGCTGACCAATTACAATCCATTGCTGAACTATCAATTGATCTGTTTTTCTAGTCCATAATCGCACATAGGCTACAGTATCTACAGAATAAAAAATTTTAAAAATAAATTTTGACTAAATAAAGCCTCACGAAATTCCAAAATATACTGACCAATTACGACCTATTAAAAATCAATTATTTAAATTATTTTTTAAGATAAAATAAAAGAAGAACTAAATTTCAGGCTTTGTTTATGCATTATTTTTATAATAGGATAAAGTTCGGATATTGACCGTCAATTTTCTTGGCGACTAATATATTAAATTAAGATTTAAAAAAAATTAAAAATATGAAATATACTGACTATTTATAACCAAGTAGTGGCAAATTTTTTGGACTATTATTCGAGACAATATTAACACTTTGGCATGCTAAACTATTGTTAATGACCATGAAAAATTATTAATTCCAAATTTTGAGAAAACTGAGCCGGTCCAAATTTTGAAATATGCTGACCATTTATGAACAATTACTGATTAATTATTTTCACTATTTTTAGACTCAAAATTTGTAAGCTAAAATTATTCCAATGACTTTAAATTTGTATAATGAAAATTTAAATTTGTTATTTTGGAGGAACAAAGCCTGATTATATTTTGAAATTTGCTGATCATTTATGACCAATTTAGCTAGCATCCTATAGCCAATGTATTTTTTGTTTTTGTTGATTTTCCGTCGATAACAAATAAAACAATAAAAATTATAATCACTTGAAATTCTATTAGTATTCTCCATACTTACCTAAAAATCGGTATTTTATGTTTATTCTATAATTTTGGTAGCTTATTGAGAGTAAAATAAACGTTTACGTAAAAATACATTAACTTCCATTTTAATTAAATTAACAGATGGTCGAATGTGTGCAAACTAATTTGTTTGATGGTTTCTTTCATATTCATTTTTACCTTAAATATACAATAATTATAATTATTTAGATTAATGTTATAATTAATATTAAATAATAAATAATTAATTACAATTAGTAATAAAATTATATATACATAAATAATTTAATAGTTCAAAAATTAAAAACAACATTCATTATTTAAATTTTTGAAAACTTATATCACATACATAAAATTTAAATTTCTATATTATCCCTTTTAAAATATTTAAAATATTTAACAAAATCTTTTAATTTATTATAAGACGGTACACCGGCGAAAGTTTTATTAAAATATTAAAATTCATTTTGATTAAAATAATAAAAATAATTTTAATTAAAACATTAATTTTGATTAAAATAGTATCGAAATATATAAGATCGTTAAATTGGATGGCAAATGGGATGTTAAGTTAATATAGAGAATGTTGTTTTGGATATTTTTAATAGCTGGTAAATTCCTATTTTCGTGATTCAATCGATCGGATCGGAAATTATAAAGCGGATAGGGCTGTCATCTCAAAATGCCACAAAGTCGGGAGAAATACTTAACTTCATCCGTACTTACGTATTGACGAAAGTGTATTTATCTGCACATAAACAAATTATAGGTATAAAATAATAATAATAAAAATAATAGGTACTCAAAAATTACATAATTATTTTATTTTGAATCAAAATTTAAAACAATTTAATATTTTTATTCTTCAGAACGCGTTTAAAAATATAACTGAATATAACTATACAATTTTATAATTATTAAATTTAAACGAATATTTGATATTTTTTACAGCTTTTCAGCAAAACGCTTTGTTCAAACTTACAATTACTAATAAACTCTAAAAATTCGAATTACCTTTCTATCCTTCTATCTCGTATGGTTTAAGAGTTGGGTCATAGATCTATTGGACCCAATTGACCTAATTCATGAACTTAATAATAGGTATTTTTTTTTATCTAGAATATATCAGCAAAATTGAATCCGGAGCATACACCATGACACTCCGAAATATTTTGCCATCCAAATTTTCGGATGTAAATTTGATTTGATAATCGTAGCCTGGAGATTTGTTGGTTGTAATTTACAAATTAAGAAAACTCTTACTTTAAGTATGAAGAGTCTATCGTAAATATTTTCTTTAATATCTATGCGATAATTTTTTTGTTTTTTCATTAAACTATTTTTAAACAAATCGACGTGAAACGATAGCGCAATATTCTCTTTAAAAAGTAATAATTGCGAAACATATTATATTTCATTAAATTGCAGTATATGTTGGGTATAATCGATATATAAGTAATTTTCCGTTTATTACAAATTACAGTATTTTCACCAAATATGAATTTTTCAAGACATGTTAAAGGCAGAAAGCTTAAATAAAGAGTAAAATGAAATAATTATTATTGGTCTTACTCGTACTGTAAAATAGCACTAATTTAAGACGATACAATTAGTAATACTGGTAATAATAGTTGCTTAGGTTAAAATAACCGTGTTTAGCAATTTTTTTTAATTGGTCATCAATAAAATTGGAATTTATAGAATGAAAAAAATGAAACATTTAAAATTTAAAAAAAGATTAAAACAATAAATCTTCACTTTGTTTAAATATTATATCTGATTTTTGTACCTCATTAACTTTTTTTACAATATATCCTCTGATTAAAAAGTATTTAGCTAATCTAATCACATGAATTATTAGTATAATCGTAGTATTATAAATGATTTCTATGGCATAATCTTAAGTAGGAACTATTAAACATATTCCCATTTGCTGTTTTAGGGGAAATAGAGTTCATGGCGGTCAGTATCAATACTCAATAGAGTATGTAAGTGACCTTTATATTACAATATTTAGCTTGCCGGCAAATGCCTGTTAAATTGCTGCTGTACATTCGAGAGTGGTGCATCTTAATTGTTTTTTTGACGCTTTTGATATGAAATAAGACTCTAAAACTTAAACGTCTATTATGGATTTTATAATTCTTAAAGTGATTTGGGAAACAACTCAACAGGAAGTCCAACGTTTGAGATCTCTGTTTAACTGACCAATGCCGCCTCAAAAGCTAATTTCTTTCACTATTTTCTTGTAAAATCATAGAATAAAAGTGTTCAATTCTTTCGAATTGTTTACTACATCACTTATAAGGATTCTTTATCATTTTGCAGCTTATCTTATTTTCTCTACAACTTTAATAAGCGGAAGAGCGGCTGCCAAGCTCTCAGGATATCGTAAACTCGTTGTTGACTGTGCGTTTCTTGCTCATGGTTCTCTGTTGGATATGATGCATTGATTATTTTACCGTTACAAATCGAAGCTGTTTTATATTTAACTTGGTTAAATGTTGAACATAAAGTAATGTTTAAAAAATTTATTTGACATTACGATTATGTAGTATTCATATGGAACTGGAGCAAAAAGAAAATTATTTTTTCTTTTGTACCTAAAATTTTTTTTAGATACAAACGGGTAGCCAAATATATGCTATTTGGCTGCCCGTTGAAATTACCACTGGTGGATAATTTACGGGGTAGCTAAATACTCTGCAACTGAATACATATTTTGTCACTACAATGGATAGTTTAATGGTAAATAGTTAAGATTCACTGTGGGCCAGTGGTTAACTGTTGGTTTACCTATAGATTTTTTTGGCTTTACTACTTTAATTATATGTATAATGATAATGCTCATTATTTCTTGCCTCACTTCACTATTTTGTATATGCAACACTGTATATGCAATACTGCATAACGGAACATACCATATTAGTAAAAATTTTTAAGAGTACTAACTAACACATAATTTAATTGTTTTTTGTTTTCAGAAAACGATTATTATTAAAATTATTACATAAGTAACAATAATAAAATATTATAGCCTGTCCTCTGTCCAATGCTCCCTTAAAAGTAAAGCATTATATAAATGAATGGTGAGTACCTTCTTAACATGGACTCTTCGACAAGCGTTAGGTTTCATTTCAATATTGTGCATACCCATACCAAAAACATAACATTTTTTGTTTTCTGTTTTTTATATAATTATTAATGAGAACTCTAGGATTTTTCGAATAAATTTCGATTTTTTGCTCAAATTTTCTAGATTACATTATTTTGTATTTTTATAAATACATATTTCGACTACAAAGTAGTCATCATCAGTATGAATTAGCTAGTTGTTAATGATTCTCTGAGGAGATGTTACTCGTTGCTAATTTGGTTTGCACAGAAATTTAAGTATCCTTTGAGTAATTTGTGTTAGAAAATTGAAAGAAATACAATGTATATTACATGTTATTTATGCCAACAGCTGTTTAGAAGCACACTCCTTTATGTTAGGACAACAGGTGTTGATAAACCGCCTTTAAAAGGCCTTTTGTTTCAATTTTATCCCAAGGCTTGAAATGTATCCAGTAATATTAGTGTAACGCAAGTAATATTATTATAACCAGGTTTAGTATCATAAAATACTTATGATACATATTTCGAAAATGTACCCCAAAATAAATATAAATTGAGTGAAAGCGTCTGGAAAATTGATTAAAATTAAAGTAATTTTTGTTACTAAAATAAAATAATAACATAAATCAATTGCCGTAAAAATTTTTAGGTTTGTTTTTAATTGTTCATAAAATAAAGCCATTAAAAATTTATTACATGGTACATTACTTCAAGAAAGTGTAATGCACAAGATGTATCATATTAGATAATTATATCTATTAAATAATTCACTTTGACGTCACTTCAATGTATTCCAATTACTAAGGTTACTAATTACTTTGTATCTGCGGAAAGGTTATTAATACCTTAGATGTTCTGAAATAGGCGAGAAGTTATCAACAAGCTTTGATACAGTTATCAAAACTTTTGAATGGCTAACTGATTTTCTGAACTAACGGCAAACACACCAATATACAAATTTCTTGCCTTGAGCGAAAAAATTTTACCTGGCAGGTTACTTACGTCTTACATTAGGTCTGATACGCGATTTAATTATACATATGATATGGGTGCAGAAAAGAAAGCTTCCGCGCAAAATTATTCAGATTCGCTAGATTCAAACATCATCATCAAATATGATGATGTTTGAATATTTCGAACTAATTTTAAATTGAAGAATTGTATAAAGATAAAGATACACATAGATTAAGCAACAGTGGTTGGGCTACCTAATAAGAATGAAGAACGGTAGATGCATAAAAAAGTTATTTTTGGGTAGGAACGAGAAAAAAAAAAGATGATTCATTAGATCGAAGAAATGATGAGTCAATGAAGTTGAATGAAAACTTAATTTTGCTTAGAGATATGTTGGCCAAAAAGAGTAACTAACGGTATGGTGTCTATTCAACATGTTTTAGTTATAAATAACAAATATTAACTGGCAAATATGAGAATTTATATAAATCAATTAATATAAAGAAGAAAAAAAAAAATTGAAATAAACATTTTTAATATAAAGTAATCAAAATTTAGATCGATTACTATCTTTCATCAAATGATTAATTTACTAACAAATTACATTTTTGATTATTTGATGTAACCAATAGATATTTTTTTTAATACGTTATTGTTAAATTTGATTCGTATTTCATAATGATTGAAAAGTTAATAAAATACTTACTATAATAGTTAATTTTTCATAAATTTTTTTTATTATTTTCGTTTTATTATAATGTAAATTGTTACTTGACATTTGTATTAATAATAAATTTATTATTTTATTATATTAATAAAACATTGCGGTATAAAAAAAGTTACTTTTACAAATGTAGGTAAAACCATTTAATTTAAAAAACTGATATAATTATGTTAAAAAACGAATGGTCTAGTTACGATCCGCAAGGTTCACACGACGAACTTCCCAATGAGGATAATAATAAAAAACAATAATTTATTAATACGTTATATCGATATTATTTTTAGATTTTGTTATTCTCAACAAAATATAGCTGGAATTTTTCAAACCAAATATTGTTGAGAAAGGAGACTGTTTTTTATTCTTCAAACGTTTTGTGTAAAATTAAAAAACCTGCAAGAAAAATACTTTCGGTGTCTTGCTACAACAGTAACGTAGCTTGATAACTTGACGTGATGTTTGTAGTGATGCTAGATTCGGGAGATATAGTTTGGTGAATAATATCCATATGTCCAACTTCCCAATGTGGAGTAAAGGAACGGTAAATTATTCACTAGCAATTCGAAAACACTAGTGAATGAATAAACATATGCGCAGCTCGTAGCCACGACTGCGCTACCACATTCTAAAAAACAATTAGTGCTTTTCATGTACAGCATGAATCTGCGGCACAGCGAATTTGATGGTCGGATGAGGACAGATTTTTTGTTTGTCATCTCCTGGTGAAGCCTTTTTGTTATAATATTTAGACATGTAAAAAACTTATTACTAAAGTCGATCTATATAAAACATTAACATCATTAACTGGATGTAAAATACCTAACAATTTTTAATAAATTTTTAAATAATAGAGAACTGTAGTAAATTGTTTTTATTACGTCAGCTGATGCGTGATTACTTCACGAACATGGATCTGAAGTTGTCATACATACGTATGACGTCAACTGGGAATATCTCCATATAAATTACATGTTGAACATCGTTTTCAAGAGCTAGTAAAAAAAGAAGATAATTTTTGGTAGCTTACAACTTCTTTGTTTTTGAATCAATTATATTTGCTTAGTTTTGTAATGTTCATGAGTCTCATTTTACATTTAGATGTGAAATATAATAAATTTAGAATCAGTCCTGTACCCATATTATATATTAATACGTGGAGTAAAAACTTTGTACCCCTTTTTGCAAAAATTTGGCGGACGAAGGAGCATGAAATTTGGCACATTCATAGTTAATATACAGAATGACTGGAGAATGTTAATATTTTTTATAAATTATGCTCATATATAACAGGTGCGACTTACATAACACACACTATCATACACACGCATATATACTCTTTTGTTTAATATACTGTGAGATTCACTTTTGAGTGATAATGGTCGACATTCAACCGCTGTAACGAGTCTCTAGTGAATAAAATTTTGTAATTCAGTTTCAACTGTAAGTACATATAATTATATATTTCTGTATATGAATCTGTGTCCTACTTTTGTAATTATTTGATGGTAGATTTGGGGGCAGCAAAGCACAACCTAAATGAAAAGCTTATTTTATACAACTGTATCCGTAAAATTCAAGACTTTCTTATACAAAGCAGCAAAAGTGCTACTCTTTTCTAACTTAGCGAATCTACAGATGAAATTAATGTGTAATTTTTGCAAAAAATGCTTTAAATTTGAATTCTTAATTTTTGCACTACCTCAATAAAGACAATGAAAGCCACCTGGTATTAAAATACAAAGTGAACAATTGTTAGTCAAATCAAATACCTTTCCAGTACTTTTATGTGGGAAAACTTTTAAATAATTTTTAAAATAATAAATTGCATAACTCATTCAAAGCATTCATTATTAATATCTATAATTTTTAAATCTTATAAACATTTTGACAAATCAACAAAAATAATTAATTATGATCTATAAAAAATCTATATAATTTAAAATGAATAAATATAATTACATTTTGATTAAATAAATCTACATATAAATATAATCAACATTCTCCAGGGTCAATGTAAGATAATATATTGAAGATGATGAAGTAAACGAACAAGCGATCATCATCATTTAAGGAAGTTAAACTTTCTTCATAAAATTTCTTTTATATGTATGTATATGTATGTCTGCATATATTTTACAAGTATAATTAGTCAAGTGTAATTAGGATTTTTCGTCGGATCTAATCGTTGGCTTAAAGTGAACAGATTTAAATATTCCTGATTTTTTGGATATGAGATACTATAAAGTAGCATTAAATCTTACCATTTTCCGCGTTGGTGAGATTACGATATCCGTGGCACCTCGATTTGACTATTAATTTTGATAAAATAAGCCAAAATAAGACGAAAATGAAGAATAACAATTTTTCGAGTTTTCGCCTATATTTCGAATTATTGATACTCATTTTTAGAAATTATCGTGTTTATGTCACATAAATACCACAATTTAAAACATTTTACGAGATTTAATTATTATTATTTGTTAAAAGATTATAATTTAAGCACAATTCAAGCACAAATAACCGAAATTTATTTCATTTACAAAAAATCAACACTTGTATATTTAATACAACTATTAAAAATACATGTAGACTATTTTCGACTGTTATTAACCCTTGAATTTATGGAGTTTAGTTTGCACGGGTTGTGTGCCTACGTTTAACCTGGGATTAAATTACCCATAGATTTGTGGGGTTTAGTTTGCACGGGTCGGGTTGGTTTTTGCCCTGCACGTTCAACCTCTGAATAAACTACCCATGTATAACTCGAAAAATAGATGAAAATTCGAAAATTGGTTGTCTTCATTTTCGTATTATTTACCAAAATCCATCAAAAAATCGAGGCGCCACGGATATCGTATTCGAGCCTCCGCGTTTTACTCTTAAATTTTTCTTAAATGGTTTCTCCAAAAATAAGATGTTATTTCTAATATAATACAGTATTGTAATGATGGTACACCAACTAATTCCAATTGGAATCTGAAAAATTTTACGTTTGACATTAAATTTCGCACTTAAACAATAATAAAACATAAATAATTGATTATTGCTATGGTAATGCTTAGAATATTTTTCTAATCATAAGGAGATGATAGATGGCATAAAGTGTTACTATCATGCAGAGATATCTACGAAACATTTTTTAACGTGAAAAACCTCGGGCAGCGCTATGTTTTTATGTCATACCTAATTACATAACATTTGGATAAGTAATTTTTGAGTGCTTCTAACAGATGTTGATTAACCCCTTTAAATGCCACTACTTCAATGAAATGCCACTCTCAACTAACAAAATAAATTCTTCTACTTTTTACCATACGATGTTAAGATTTCGAAAAATTTATCGATTTCTGAGGTTATTTTTAATGCTGAATTTTTCACCACCTCCCTCCAGTTGGAGTGGTTTTATTTTCAATTGGTAAACTTTGTAGTATATGGATTTAAAAAGTGAAACTCATCAATTCACTGGATTAAATATTATATTATTTAAGTAAGCAGATATGCATGTGATTATTGTTTTTTTTTTAATATTTTTATTAACTTTATAAATTAAATAAGTACAATATTGATTTAAGTAAATAGTCACGATTTTCAATCAGATGAATTCATGTAAAAATGGTGCTTAAATTTGTGTACAATTGATGATATTTGTTAAGTCAGTAAATTATATTTCTGTTAATAAATCTGAACTCTTTCAAACTACTATATGTAGTGATGAGAAAAGCAAGACCAGCCTTGGTCTTGCGTACTCAGTCTTGGCCTTGGTCTTGGTTATATAGTCTTGGTCGTGCTCTTGCTTGGTCTTGCTTGGCCTTGCATATTCGATCTGATACTTTTTTTAAAATTTATTTCTCTATGCATTATCATTATGAACATTATGAAACGTATAAATTATAAATAACTCACAATTAATAAATAACTCATTAAACACTTTATTTCATTGCAATCATAATAATCTGCACGGCTGCAAAGTAGTAAATTTGTAATAAGTCCAAACCGTATTACTGTAACTTCCTGATTAAAGAGACAAGTAACGTGTTTTACTCAATGTGCTACTCAGTCTTATTTCTTTTTGCATTTCGCATGCAATTTTCAGGTCGTCAGACATCTGGCTTTATTGCGTAACAGGCAAAATAGTTTTTACATTTGTTATTGGCAGATTTTTTACAATAATTACAATAACAAAAACCAGAATTTCTATAAATTTGAGGTTAGTGGGGACAAAAATTTGCCGGATCGAAAATTTTGCCGGCTTCAAAAAAGACATCGACCCACTTTTCAAATTTTTTGTGGAGAAAAAAGTTGTTATGTACAAGTGTATAAATTTTTACTAATGACTTGAAATGATTACGGGTAATCAGCCTAAATGTAATTACAAATAGAATTACCGAATCCATTTCCGTCTGTGCGTCCATGCGTATAAACAAACATATAAATAAACCTTTAACAATTCTTTTAACAATCAACCACTTTTTAAAAAATTTTTTCATACAATGTTTGCATTCGATATTATTTGCGCTTGAATTTACCTAATAAACACATATACATATTATATATACATATATTACATGTATACGTATACGACTGTATAGACTGGATATTTATAGTACTTTATGAATGCTAATTATAAATAGTCCGAACAATTATATACAATCATATGGTCGAGTATCTAAACAACTCTGTTAGTTGTTATCTTCAGTTGTTAAATCAAAACTTTGACTGCAATAATAATGATCGTTGAATTGAAATTTATTAAAAAATTAATTATGGACTTTAAGACGATTATGAACTTGAGACAATCGAAAGAAAAAAAATTGTTCGTTTTCAGGATAAAAATCCTATCTTTTAATTTGGAGACCAATTTATAGATAGTTATGAAATTAGATCAAAATTGGTTCAGTAGTTTTCGAGTTTACTCCGAACATACATCGTAACACGAGATTTAAATATATATTTAAAATGTATGTTAGTATATTTTACACAGAAATTTTGAAATCATTGTTTTGATAGGAAATAAGTTCATTAATTAAATCAGTTTTATGTATAATTTAGAACTATTGGCATTAATAAAGCTACTATTTCTTAATAATTACACTAAGTATTTTTTCTTCATAATTTTTCTTATTTCATCAAGTATTTTGTTCCATTCATCATATAGATTAATTTAAGAAGTACCTATAGTTTCACATAGCTTTCTAAATTTTATTGATACGTTTATTAAATTAGATTTAGATCAGAATGACATGGTATTACATCATTATTAAGGTAATCAGAAATATGTTTTAAAAATTAATTTTGAAAAAACTAAAATGCGAAATTTTTTTGAAAATATTCTTGAACAATTGAAAAACGATTGACTAAATACTAATAATCAAATTAGACGAACTTTTATGAAGAATCCTTTGTGTAAAAAAAAGTCAATCCTATAAAACTTTTTAACCCATGTTAACGTAAAAACTCTGTTATATATTTTTTTTTTATTTGTACAATTTTTGGCATTGACAGGTTAACATTAACCTGCCCCTCTTCCCATTTCAAATGTCGTTAACTCTAAAATGGATGGAATACAAAATTCTAAAATAGCACAACTAATGAGCACTTAAATAGCACTAAATTTGTTTTATAGATTTCGAATAATTTGCGATCTGGGGGGGAGGGGTCTAGATTCACATTTGTGACTTTTTATAATAGTATACAGTTTGGTTATTTATGAATTGGTTTTAGGGAAAAAAATCTTGCTATATAAATTTATTAATTTGTACACATACATTCAAACGAGGTCATTGTCAGTGTTGATCAACAGATTTGTATGTTATACATATTATATTTGACATTTTATAGTGAGAGTGTATATGCATGCACTTGTTATTTTGCATGTTTAAAATTTCAAGTCTCTATGTAATCTTAAAGTTCGTTTAAAATTAATTACATGATTTTAGCCGAATCGGGACACAAAAAGTGCAATGCTGCATTTACGTTTAAGAGGCCTGGATACTAGTTTTGGAGCTTTTAAGAATTTTATCTGAATTGATATACTAAAGCATATACTTATATATATTATTGCGTGAAGCTTAAACATTTATACAGACAAAGTCTGTATAATGCTAATATTTTTTTTAATGTTTTTCATAAAAAATACATTAAATCAATAACAAAAACATTACTCATACTATGACCCACACGTATATGTGGTTTATATTACACACACTACCATACGCATGTATGCATACAAGTTGTTTAAAGGTGCGCATATATACTGTTTTGTTTAAAGGCAGTGAGATTCACTTTTGAGTGATTATGGTCGAATTTTGCTATAACCGGGCTTTCGTAAACATAAACATATAAACTTTAGGCTCAACAAGGTTAAATCCTTATGTTTAGGGTTAATTCATGAGTAGTAATTTCATAGTAAACGAGAAGTGTAATTGCGACCCGCAAGGTCCACACGACGAACTTCCCATTGAGAAGAATAAAACAACAATAATTTGTTTATCATTACGAATATAGGACTTTTTAAACGGCTGACCTGATTTTTTTTAGAAACACACTCAGTTTTAAGTTATATAGTTTGATTCTGGTTCTAGTGACAAATAAATATCAAAAATTAAGTCTACAAACTCAAGTTGATGAATTTTCTCTTACAGAATCAATAAATATCTAAATAACATATTGATTTTATCTTCCAATTAATGAATATACAATTATAGTATACTCCAACTACTCATATAACATAATGTTTAAACAATATTGTTATTAAAAAACATAAAGAAAGTATACTTGATTACGTATACGCAACTAATTAAAGAAAAACTCTTTATATAAAATCATAAATATTTGTTCTAAGTAATTTTAATTATTTTGACATTTATAAAGTAAAAAGATTATGTACGATATGTTTTTATTGATCTACCGACATGTTATTTAAACCAATATCACAGTTTTCATCAAAATAAACATGTTAAAATATATTCCCCAAAGCAACATATATGTTTTTACATTCTGCTAAAATAATCTTCATTATGCACATTATGCATATATTGTATGAAACTAATGTACTAGAGTCATAAGAAAGAGTTATGATTGGTGCCAAGGCTTCCCACAACAACTTCAGTTAAAAATTAGTGTGAAATACATCTGTATACATGCTACAAACTGTAAATAGAGGTTGTGTAACCGGGATAATTATTAGCTGCTTACATAGAGCAATCTAAAGTTACAATAACAAACAAATTTCTAAGATTAAAAAAGATATTTTGACATGTAAAAGTCTGTGGTGCACATTAAATATTTAATAATATAACATGATCGTTTCTGTGTTTAATTCAAAATTTAAGATAACAATGAAAAGTGAATTTTAAATGAAGAAAATAATAAATATTTAAAAAATGAATAAACTTAAATTCAATTTTTCAATTTATTATTAAATCTATTTATTTAGTTTGAAAATATTAAATAATCAATAATAAATATATTTAGAATCTAATAATATTTAGTTCAAATTATGTTATATATATATTTATTATTCTCTAAATTTTATTTAATGATGCCAAAGAAGTATAACTAAACATAAAGTACACGCACCCATTTTCCACAAATATACTTAGGACCATTTAATTATAATTATTATGAATAATCATTGTACCTAATTTTTAAGGATTTTTAAGGAGATGGTCAAATTTTAGCCACAGGAGATACTAGTTGTATTACTGTGGTACAGAGATGTTAAATTGTCAAGTAACAATAAAGTAACTGTTAAAAACTGGTCCTAAAATTATTAAAATCGAATGATTTACCGTAGTTTGCATATAGAAGTATAAATGTCCTTGTTACTTTATTAAAAACAAATTCGTTTTATTGTACATTATGTTGGATTTGCCAATATTTACAATTATTTCATAATTCTTTAAATTTTATTTTTTGTTTTTGTTTGAATATAATGAGGACATTACTATGTGCCTATATTATTTTAATATAAAAATTGACAATTAAAGAGAAGTGATAAAAATGATTATAATGTAGTAATTAAATTAATAATTGTTATTATTTAGGATAAATAAATGTTTTTTTTTTTTTTTTATTAAAAAAATTACTTAAAGATGTTGAAATTAAATATAATTAATAATAAATAAAATAAACAAATAATTGATTATTCGGCTGTTTAAATAATTTTATTTATACAAAAAAATGTTTTTTTAAATGTAGCTTGAATTATTTGGGTTGAGAAATAAATGCTATAAAAAATACATTAAA
Source organism: Chrysopa pallens (assembly GCA_020423425.1). NCBI lineage: Eukaryota > Metazoa > Arthropoda > Insecta > Neuroptera > Chrysopidae > Chrysopa > Chrysopa pallens. The sequence goes on from CM035591.1 coordinate 60,665,101, forward strand.
AAATGGAAAAACCCATCACAATTATTGATGTCTTAAGTGACGATAGTTTTGATTTTCTCACCCTACTTCTTTTTTGGGTCACTGAACACGAATTGGGAGTTTATGGTCAACAAATTTCCGGGAACTTTGTTTTCTGGCCACTCTTATATTTGTCAAATAATATTTTTTTGAAGACTAACCGTTTCACTAAGCGCTTCCAAAAATGGTCTTATTTAACTGTAACAATTTATTACATATATAAGAATTTATATGATATAAAAGTACGTGTCTTATAAATAAGGAATATTTTGGGTCAAAAACTCGATTGTTTACAAATTTCTTAAGAGATATCTCTTTAAAAAAAAACAAAAAAAAAAAAAAAAACAAGACAATATTTTAGATTTAAAATTTGATAATTCGATAACAATTTTTTTGAGATGTTGGGTGAAATAATAACCGGAAGCTAATATCTGGTCTCGATTATCTTGAGAACAAATATTGATATCGACGTGGAACCATTTTCACTCGATGCGTAATTACATAATTTAGAAATGAATAACTTTTTGGTAGAATCAGTCCAGCCGTTTTTTGTTGAGGGTTTAAACTGAAAAAAAGACCATTCTAAATCCATATTAACATATATACAAATTTTACAAACTCTCACTTGAAGTATGTTAGATTATACATAATACATATTAGATTATATAAAGCCAAGTTACTTATTAAATTAATAATCACAGAAAATAATATTATTGGTTTACTATAATCTATGTGAACGATTAGAATGGATTGAATGACAATTTGTATAATATTTCTACATATAAAACTTGAAACGGCTTGGTATAGAAGCATGAAATTTTCCATGACTGTGTCTTATATAACGTAGGTTAGCAGTAAATAATTTTTGGAAATTTGTTTCTTAAGAGGGGGAAACGGGGCTCACATATACCACTTATTTAAATTTGAGTTATAAATCTATTATTCATAAAAAAAGGTATAAATTTATATAGTTTAGTGGACTCATCGCAAATTGCAAGTTACTTTTCGTTTTCGTTTGAATTCGCCATTAGATTTTAGTAGTCTGCATTTGGGAAGTTGGGGAAAAGATTTGAAATACATATTATGTTTCAGTTCAATGTAATTGGCAGAAAACCAAAATATATTCCAATCTGTTTTACTATTTAAGGCGGTTTATCAACAGCTGTTGTCTGACCTGCCATAAAGGAGTGTGCATATAAATAGCATGTTGAGCTAAATAAAATGTAATATTCAACTTCCCAATATTGGCATGAAAACTTAGTGCTTGTCTAACTACTTCCAAGTTTTTCCCGAAAAAAATTTGTAAGTTAAAAATCAAAATTTGATTTTTTATTTAGAAGTATTTTTTTAAGAAACACTCTTCGATAAGCACTAGGTTTTCATGTCAATATTGTGCATATCAAAATTCATAACATTTGGCTAAATATTTTTTAAGTTATTTGTGCTGGAAAATTTTTTTATCGTGTAAATTCGATGTTAGTAAATGAATACATTAGTTGCGATCGTCGAAAATCTAATCCAACACTAGCGATCGACAGTTGACATCTACTAGATAATATCGATAAATATTTGTAGAAATTTAAAATAATCAAATATATTAAAATAAACACAATGAATAACCTTTTAATATAAATCGTACGTGTTTGCATTAAATTAGACATATTATTATTAAATTATAGTTAAAAATTTGAATCATTTAAATGTGTCAGTGGATACGAACAATTGGAATCACATTGAGTCGGAAGTGATATTTTATAAATAAAATACAACAAAAAAATAAAAACGAAGAAGATCTTTCAACACAGAAACACGCAAATTATAATTTAAAAGATCTATATAATTTGTGTCGATTTAAAAAACACTTCAATCAATCAATTGATGAATGGTGAAAATTAATTAAAGAATTGTTTAATAGTTAATAATTTTTATATTATTACCTACCTATTATTTCATCGATTAATTTCTCATTTTTTTTTATTTATTTAAAAAGAATTAATTTTTATTAAAAAAAAAAGTATTATAATAAAATAAAATGAAGTATAATTAAATAATATTATATTATAATTACATTTTTTTTTATATTTATTTTAATGTTATGGTTGGGAATAAAAAAAAAATTTATTGTAAATTAGTATTGTGAATTAATTAACATATACTTAAAAATAAATATTGTATGTAGTTTGTTCATCTTTCCAAATATTCTTACAATTATACGTATAAGTACAACGAACATGTAGGTAAATTGAGCGATTTTGAGTAGTATTGAATGAAATATAGATAGCCTCATTGTCTACTCCTTCACGAAGGTAAAAGCTTTCTAATCAACCATCAATGTTTTACTGAAGTAATTTTTTAATTTTGTACTTTGTTAAGTTCACTTTTTTTTTATTAGAAAATAATTAAATAAGAAATAGCGGACTAAGCCAAGAAAACAAGGTTCATTTTTTCAAACCTTTAAAATTTTTTGTGTTATTTAGAATTTTTGGAAATTTAGATTTTTTGTTATTTTCAAAGCTACATATCTCAGATTCCATATAGCTTGATGCTGTTTGCCAAACGCATCTAATCTTAATCCTAAACATAATTTTCTATATATTATGCGCACATTTTTAGAATAGAAATAAAGTTATGTACAATTCTACTAAAGTGAAATCCAGCTTAGCAAGAATCATTTTCAACAAATCCATTTTCTCATATTTATCGTTTATTTAGAAGACTGAATAATATTCCTTTAAGTTTGTAGTAGCAGTGTAAGAGAGACACATGCTAGCAGTTAGACAATTCTAAGGACAATAGTGGTGTCGGCAGGAATCAACCCGGCAATCGCAAATCTTGTAACACACCTTGCTTTACGAAGCAGATTAAGAGGTGTAAATTTTAAAGCGTATTTACAGAAAACTCTAAATATCTCTATAAGCATTTGTCAATTATCTTTTAAAATAGATTAAACTTTTTGTAAATTTACCATTTTTATGATTTTTTTAAATAATTTATAAAAGCAAAATGATATCATTTGATAAATAATAATTTGGATCCCAAAAAAATCTTCAACATATCTTCAAAATTTACTTACTGGTATCTGGTGTTCCGCTGTCGAAGACGTAAAAAACATTTATATATCCAGTATTAAAGTAATCAATAACTCGGTTAATTAAATTATTTTGAAGCTTAAATTCTAAACAACTGTGGTATTTTCAAAACAGATCTGATACTATCAAATCAAATTCAAATCACTTCAAAAAAAGGTGATGAGTGTGTGTTTTCTCAACATAGAAACAGAATATGAATTAATTTAGTACTTCTACGATCACTTATATCAATTTTTAGTGCCTATAATATTATCTTTTGCTAGATTTGTATCCCAATATCCTGAGTTGTAATGAATAGATAGAGGGTTCGTTTTGGTTTAAGAACACTCAGTGACTCAAGACCTTCTATTTGAGGTATTAAACAATGGATGAGTTGGAGATTGTTGAGAAAACGAAAAGACAGAGTGGGTGAACTTAAATGTTGAGGGCGTATTTTAGATTTAATAAGTGGGCTTAATTTCTTGAATGAGCAAAAGCAGTCAATAATCAATGACGTTTAATTTTATTAAGATTATGAATCTATTAATCATTCTATTAAGAACAAACAAACAAATTTTGAAATATTTTTTTATAAACCGTTTAATTTTGCCAGAATTATAGATCAAATACACCAAATTAACACATTGATTATATTATATATTATTTTAAGCAATGTAATTGTAGTTATAATACATAGTTATATATAATAAACATTACAAAAATGACTGAACTACAGTTGAATCGTTTTCGTTAGTACATTGTTTGTAAACAAAAGTTTCAAGTGAACATTTGTATTATACAATTTGATTGGTTGTTTGAAGGTTATAGTTCACTATTATTTATAGTATGTAATACAATATTAATAAAAATATAAAATCGATAAAACAAGTCTTAATGTGATAACCCAGTGAATGCGTGATCGGTGAACTAACAAAAACGATTCACCTTTATGTATTTATTTGAAGTACACTCAAGGCTTTTTTAAAATTAATAGGATTTTGTCCTACTTTATTACTTTATCAATTTTTGTATAATATGCGTTCATAAATGTAATAACATTTCGCGTAATTTACTTACTGCGTATCATCAAACATACGCAGGTATATTAAATGTGCAAAGAGTAATGGAACATCATTGCATCCATACATGACACTTACAATATATTATATTAAAAGAGATTAAAGTTGCAATGTGAAAGTTCATGTTTTCTTATTAAACAGAAAAAAATTTTACCGTGAATTATACACAATGATGAGTTGTCTTGTTTTATTAAAACAAGAAGACAGTACCTAATGAGTCATTTTGATTATAAACGTGGATAGGATGAGTATAAATTCAGTTTTGTATTCATCATTCTATCGATCAAGTGCACATATCATAATAAAATTATTTATTGAAAATAGTTTTTGAAAATGAGCAAAGAATGAACGTAGGAAATTTGCTAACCCGCTTTTTCTTTATAAATAAATTTAAAAATTCATAAAAGCGTAACTCATAAAATATCTGTAGCTTACTTCCAAGAGGTTGTGGTATATTTGGTTTCACCTCCGACTAGCAAAGTCCCTTGTTCGATTTCTGGTAGATGTGTAATTTTTAAAAATCTTACTATATTTTAATATAGTCATAATGAAGCTTAACTCTTAAGTGAAAAATTGACTAGAACATTTGAAATAAATAAGGATTTATAACAATTATTTTATATGGTTCAATATACTCGATTTTGTTCTTTAGATATTCTGTAATCGGTATATTTAAATCCATATAAATTTTAAAACGGAATCAAATCAATTTAATTTACAGTGAACGGCCTTTTTTTATACTAAAAATTTCAATATCACTATGAGTATTTGAACAACTACATTTACAATGAACGAAGGACTTAACCCTCTTACCCGTTATGTACACTTCGGTTTTACATGGAAGCGATCTTTGACTTTTTGTAAGAGCATATAAGATATCTCGTTTTATTAGAAACTTGAGAGCATAAAGGGGCGTTTAGTTACGGTGTATAAATAAATGAAATCAGAGGTCACATCAGTATTTTATTCAACATAGAAACGAAGTCATACATTATGTTTAATACAGCTTGTCACACTAAAGAGACGTAGCCTCATTTAACCTGCGTTAAAGTAAAATACGTTAAAGTTTAGTTTCTAAAAAATTAAATATTGCTTGTCACACCAGTGCCTCCTAATAGTAGCTTATTTTAAATTATGACAGTATTATGCTTGACTTTGTGTAATGTGTATTTCTTTTATTAGCTATACTAAAATAATTAAGAGTTACACGCAACTTGCCCACTAAGTAATATTTAACTAACCATAAATTAATTTAAAAAAGTTTTATTGATTGTAAGTTTTAGGTAGAGTATATTAAGAGGGGAATTTCAACGGCGTTCTTTGTACATCGATTTTTTGGTCCTCTGTACCCCCTTTTAGGACACCCCATCACCTGAAGGCAAAGATGACTTCAAGTACAGGGTGACAATTATATTGTTATTATGTTGTTGGTGGAACTGGTTACTTCGTTCTTATCCAAGCGAAGGCAGTGTGATCAACCAATCGCGCTTTTTTTAAAAAAATATTATAGTTGATCAAACTGTCGCTGCCTAGATTCGAAACCACAACCTCCAGTCTAAGTAGTCAATACCTACACCCAGTATTCGCGCTTTTAGTCACTTGGCCACTAAGCCGTTAAGTAACAGGTAAATTTACAAATAAAATAGACGTTCATAAAACGTGCGTTGACTACAACGGCCATAGTTTTTGAGGCTGGTATGACATGGATTATTATTTATACCACTAGACTAAAACGTATCATCGATCTAATTTAGCTCAATACATTTTTGAAACGTACCAAAAATGCACTTTAGTAAATTAAACGCAAGGGTCATTATTGAATAAACTAGATAGATGTTTGATTTTTTTTTTCTAAAATTTATGATTTCCTTATCGAGATTTTGGTATAAACGCTACACAAGGATCACCTCTCATAGAATAAAAGTATAGCCATGAGCTTAGCTATTCCATTCACGGTTTAATATGTAGGTAGTTATCAGGAATGTGCCAGTTCATTAAAAATGGTAATCCACGGATACGCTTAATCAGGGACCAGATCCGCGGATACGGATCTTAACTTTTTAACACAATCAATCGGTATAATGTTTTGAATTTCTTTAAAATGAGATTGTTTAATGAATGAAATGTAATTTGTGATATTACTTAGCAGTATTATTTGATTTGAATAATAATGAATTTGAAAAATAAATTTTAATTCAGATATTGGTAATTACTAATTAATAACTAATTAGTAAGGTAGTCAGCTATAAGAATTACCACTTAGCTCACTACTAAAAGTGTTGAAATTTTTAATTTTTGCCAAATATATAATATTTAAGAATCAAAAAGTATTTTAATGGGATTTAACAGTATTTTATTTCTACAGTTACTTACAAATTCATATACGTAATGAAACTTAATAATGTAAAAGGTACGTTTCAGATCTACTGAAAAAGAAACAGATACGGAACGTTTTCTCTTGTGGATATCCGCGGATACGGATAATTATACGGATTTCCAGCACATATCTGGTAGCTATATTTTACAAAACCAAAGAAGAAGTTTTCAAACATTTTATATTTAAACTATTAACTTTGCTGTCACAAAAACATATCGAAGATCAAGTTATTTACTTATATAATTCATCTTTTATGTATTCAGGTAAGGTAAGGTAAGGTGAAGAGTAAACACACACTAAATTTTTAATCTATAAACTAAAACATAATAATGAGAAAAAAAGAAATAACATTACAAATCAGATTTTGTACTATAGATATTAGATAAATAGACTAGGGTCTATAATTTTTGAAGCCAAATAAAATTATAGTAGGATAAAATCCATTGGAAACGGAAGAGAATGTAACAAAAATGAAAGGAAAAATAATTTACGGGAGATCTGAGTTCGGAAATTGGAAGGGATTGAAATTTTAAGGGTAAAACACGGTTTGTCTCGATTTCTGGCAAAACTTAAAGTCCTATGTAAAAAAAATAAATGATTCAGTTGCAGGTAATAAAAAGATTTACAACTTTTATGTTTACGCTTTTTTCACATAGACTTAAAATTTATGTGAAAAATGGAAAAAACCAAGTGATTGGTTTTTTAATTCTATCTTTTCCAAACACAAATTTTGTTTTCACGAAATCTAAAAATCAGCCTAATTTTTAATCGAAAACATTTTGAGGTTATGTATAAAAAGTGTAAATACAAATGTTGTAGATATTTTATTACCTAGAACTTTGCCTTTTAACGTTTCTCCATTCCCTTTCACTTCCCGACCTCAAATCGCCCATAAATTATTTTTTTTCTATTTTTGTTATATTCTCTTCCGTTGCCGTTTTCAATAACGTTTCATCTTACTATAAATTTTTTTTTCAGTTTTTACCATTTTTAAAGGCTTTAACCCTGGTCTAAAATAAAATAATTTTGTCTAATTTTTGGTTGTTTTTACACAAAAACTGTATTGTCAATAAAGAATTGTAATAGTTGCAGAGTTGAAAGTAATATAATGAAGAAGAAACACATTATTATATTATTAGAATTTTAAAATAAGAGCGAAAGTATATTTTCTATATATGTATTTGTCTGTGTGGAGGAGACTTTAATCTTTATTTGTACATACAAAAAAATAATTATTTATGTATTATCATAAATAATTATATTTATAAATATACACACACATATGTTATGCTATTGATATTGTAAATATATCACATGCTGGTTTTAATTTTATTGATTTTATCTTGATTTAAAATATATTTATTCATTTATATTATTTACAATTTCCTAAAACATGTACAAAACTTCATTTAGTATCATCGATAGTAAATCAAATATCGATATTTATATTATATATTCATTTGTCAGAATAAATAGTGTAATAATGTATCATATAGTCAATTATATTTTAAATATATGATAGCATTTTTGGTTTATTTAAGTTAATCATTTACACATTTATGTAATTTATGATTATTGGAAGTCATGAACTCTTATTATCATAAATATAAGTAATAACTAGCTATTACCTGCCTTCGAAAAAGCAGTTTAAATTTTCTTCCAAGACATTATATATTAAACTGCGCAACACTTACCTGTTTTCGTCACTCTTTATGGAGCCAGTCTTTACTCTTCCAGATACTTTAACCCATCTATTTGCATAACATTCGCAGAGTTTTCTAGTAAGAAAACGTTAATTGAATTATTTCCATTCCGAAAGTAAAATAAACCTACAAAAAGGATCTGAAATTTTCAGCTTTTCCGTGTAATTAGCCAAATTGTTTTTTTGAAAACTTTCGCCAGAGACTAACGAAAAATACTGAAAAAAATATTTCTGTATATCCATTGTTTAATTGTGATTTTTGATTTTTAGTTCAATTCCCAAATTTCCCATATTTTTTTCTACTTTCCTTTCTATATAATCGTAATATTTTCCAAAACTATTACGAACATTTGAACAAAACTTAGCTACATCGGTTCAGCAGCGCTCTAGTTTTACCATTACAAACAAACATTATATTTTTATAATATATAGATAGAGATTTCTGAAAAGATGGTCTTTCTGCTACTGAGCCCTTCCAATTTTCAATTGCGCATACAATATTGTAAATACAAAACGCATTTAGTGCGAAATAATTATTCGCTTAGCCCAAATCCGTATACTTTCTTAGTAAATCGTCATCAGAAATTCTTATAAAGCTTTTTTTTTTGTCTTTTCCAAAAATCGTTCTGATATAGCCGAAAAACCATCACCTACAACAAGAAAAACTAAAATGAAGAATAATCGAAAATCCTTTTAATATAGTGACTTCGGTACATTCAAACTTCTATTACAAACACTGATCAATACATGGCATATAGTAGTATATCGATATATTAAGCGCGATGCTTTTTTTACCACCAGATACTCTACGGTCGTGCATATTTGATACCTGCTACTGCAAGCAACAAGCGCTTCTTGTTGTTTGATAAGCTTGTTTTCGTACAACCATTCTTTCAACCAATTGGAAATCAGTAGGTAAACATTGAAGAGAATTTGCTGGCTGAAAATAATGAAATGAAACATCCTTCGTTAAGTAAATTATTTTTTTATTGACCTCACAATAAAAATATAAAATAATTACAATGTCTACTTATAGATTCAAAAAATGCATGATCAAATCTGCATCATGGGAAAAGATTTCTCTATTATTGTTAAGTGTATTTTTAATTATTTTTTTAGTGTCTCCGATATCCTTCTTTCTATTTTTATCAAAAATCTTATTGCATATTTAACTAATTTGCGGTACTCTTGAAACTAAAGTCTAGTTCTAGTAGAACAAATCAAATACAGAGAATTATGTTTATGTATTAAAAATAATTATTATACTAACAATGAACGGAAATCTCCCACAGCGAAGTTACCGGGTGCAAGGTGATTATTTGTTGCACTAAGTACAGGCGGTTCATCCAAGGTTGTTAGAACTTCTTTATATAAGAAGTGTGCTTTTTACAGCTTTTTTTAGATGTAATATACTAAACTAATTATATATATATACATTGTATTTATCTCAATTTTCGCGCAGAAATAACTCAAAAAATACTTATCCAAATGTTATGAAATTTGGTATGCATAATATTTACATGAGAAAATAGGGCTTGTCTGAAAAAAGTTTTTCTCTAAAAAAAATTTCGCAATTCAAAATTTGATTTTATATTTAGAGACGGTTTTTCGAGTAAAACTCTTCCCACAAGCCCTCTATTTTCCTTCGACAAGCATGTATATCAATAGTTAACATAAAGGAGTGTGCTCGTTGTTTAGAATATACTTGAAAGCTATACCTTGAAAACTTTTATCGATAGATGTAAGAAATTAATTTCATAGAAGTTCTAGACAACGATTCATTTAAAAATTATTAATAATGAAGTTTCAATCTTTGACTCTCTTTAACACCTGGTGAAAATTATCCATTTGGGACTCTATATATTAATAAGTGAAGCAAAAACTTTGTACCCCTTTTTACGATAATTGAGTATGAAATTTGGCACACTTCTTGTTAATATGGATTGGAATTTTAGGATTGGAAAATGCTTTTTTTTAAATTATGCACAAATATAAGGTGTGCCTTAAAGGTACCCATATATATTGTTTTGTTTAAAGGCAGTGAGACTCAATTTTGAGTGTTAATGGTCGATTTCACCCGCTGTTACGGGACTCTACTTATGATAATACGACTGGGTACCCAGACGCTTCATATGTTCAACACGCATTTTTGGGCAGGAAAAATTGATGGATATTATTTTATGGAAATGTGCTGTACTACCTAATTTATTTAGCTTTTTAACTACCGATACAAAAATAAATGTGCTTTACTTTCCTTCGCCTATTATATTTTCTTTCAATATTTATAATAAATGTAATATGTAAAAAATTTTATTATTACATTTATTATAAATATTATATACCAGTACACAAGGGCGCATACATGTGGACAATGTTTAGTTGCTCGCCCACTTAAACCTAGACATTTATGAATTTATTTCTGTATCGTCACGCATTTTCGTTTCGTCAAGTTTTAAATCACAACGATTCTAAAGAAGTTTCACTTAAAAAACATCTTTTTTCTTCTTTCTTTTAATTTTCAAGCTAGTTACAGAAACGAAAAGTAAAATTATAAAAATTAAATTTGGTTCGGCATTAATCTATGTTCAGAGGAATAATAAAATATTTTACATTAAAATATTAAATAATTAATAAGCTTGGTAAAAAATAATTAACCTTACTTTTATCCTAATTATCCTGATATAGAGTATCCATCTCGTTCCTCGTAGGCTGGTTTTCAGATGTTTCAATTCGACTGTGTGTGAATTGCACACATACATTTTTCTTTAGAATTGAATTCTTATTGAAACTACTGTTCTAGCACTTACAGAGAGTGATCAAAGTGGAGGGTGGTTCAACGCACGAAAACACTATAAATTCATACTACATTATGTTCACGTTTGTCCGGATTAAAGATTATTTTAAGGGATTTCAAACTTGTTATATAATAAGATTAGACTCAAAACGCTTTATTGATAAATTTATTGGGCATAAATTTTAGTAAATACACTAGGTAACGGGTAAAAGTAATGGACATTTGAAGAAATTTTTTCAGAATTTCACCATTATAAACCTTAAGGATTATTTGTCTTGAAAAGAAAATTTGCTAAAAATAGTAATGATTATTTGGAAATTTTTGTTTTTGTGAAAATTCTGTAGGAATCATCATTAGCAAGCGCTATAAACTATCTTAAGTCGTTTACTTTTACTTACAGTAGTATTTATTTATTCATCCAAAATCATCATTTTTCGGTAGCTTGTATAAAATCGACGCCAATGCATTACTCTTCTCTATTGTTGTTGCAAATAATTACGTGGGTTTACTTTATTTATGTTCTGAAGAGTCCTTCATGTTATAATATTATTACAAGTTATCAAATTGTATAGGAGATTATAAATATTTAACACCTTTTGAATTCAAATTAGTGAAATTTATAAGATACATATTTTTAAGTGCACTTAAAAAAATTGGATGATTTAATTCTTTTTATTAAAAAAAAAAGAAAAAATTATTATAAAAACAGCATAATCATAAGTAAAAATTTGTTCAGGCAATTTAGTCGAGGAGTGGAGTAAGAAAGATTTGAAACCATCTGTTCGTTTTTTAGATACTACAATTTTCAAAGTATATTTTATCGTACTAATACAACACTTCTATTTAAATTTTTACATACTTAAAACGTTTTTCTAGACATTTGAATTGATCAAGGATTAAAGTGCTGGTTCCAATTGAATTGTTTTCCAGGCTTGTAGTTACGTAATATAATCATCCCCGAGAAGGAGTTTAGTCCATGCATGGAAAAACGGTCTAATCTAGAAATTCTGCCAAACAGCACCGAATAGTACCATTTGGCTTTAGGTTCTTACCCTCTACCTCAAAGTTGTCAATACATTGTTTTTTTTTTTGGATATTTTACGTTGAAACTTTTGATTTTAGCGATTGATGAAAAAGAATCTATATTTAACAAGAAATTACTGCGTTAATATTGAGACTATCAAAATTAAAACTTTTTATAATCTATATTTTTATTCTGAATCATTTTTTATTTCTAAAATACTTTAGAGGATAAAAGTTGCTTAGAATTACTCAATCTATCCGTTTACATACTTATTTTTAATAAAAAATATCTCATCCCCGAGAAGGATTGGTTTCTACCCCCAGGGTAAAAGCAACCAATGGCATATTGACAAGTTTGAAGTTTGACTGTAAGTGAAATCTTCAGCCAAATTTTAGTACATGGACTAGACTGATAGCACTGTTGCTCATTCATTTCTATTAATAGTTAAGTTGCTGGGGTTGCTGTTTTGCTTGTAACATTGCGTTCTTGTTTATTACTTTTATTTTTGATATAGAACCCACTGTAATCCCTTTATTTTATAAAGTTTTGAATGCTCTATACAATGGAGTAAAAGAGTAAGCGCTTACTCCATTCTCCAACATTCCTTTAATACATCGATGAATCAAGGTCCTTTTACCTTTTCTTTCTATTGTAAAATGTAATGTATTGGAACCGGTTTTGTAAAACATAACTACCGCAATCTCGCAATTGATTAATTCTTACATTTATATTTTAGGCCTGTCATATTGCGGCGCGTGTGGCACAGCGCGAAGAGAGATGACGCGAATGACATAACACGATCGCGACACACGCGTTGTGTTGGGGAACGTATATTCTCTTGTCCAGTATAAGATAATATATAAATAGTATTATTATCTTACAATGCATAGCGCTGCTACGAGTGTGTCAAAAGTACTGACGTTTATAAATGGTTCGCATTCTGGCGGATGATAATAATTTAATTTTCTTAATTAAATTATTGATAATTTTAAAATATCTTTCTGATTCAAAAATATTTAGTAATGACATCATTGAACACAACATACAATTAAAATATAAAACTACTTGCACCATAAGCACATTGTGACTAGTGAGTCGTGACGCGAGAAATTGTGTCTCGGCACTGTGCCACACGTTGTCGCGTCTCGCCAGTCATACTGCGTAACGTCGTATCGTCGTATTATCAAAATGCGCTGACCCATTCATTTTTTTATGTTACAAAAGGGCCTTACGCACTCACTTGTGTGTGTGTTCCTCGTGGATTGCATCTAGATCACTTGCTATGTTTTCTAGATTGATTGCTTACGTTCGTTATTTTTCTACCTGTATAGCCTCCTCCACATTTTCGTCTATGTTCAATTGTCCATTTAGAGGTTGAAATTTCATAGTTGTAAACATGCACAATTTACGTTTAGCCGTTAGCATAATATTTATTCAAAAAACAACATTCAATGATTTATGACACATTAAAATATTAAAAGTAATTATTAGATGAAAAAATATTTCACCATGATATTGTATTATTGTTCTCGTGCATCAAATAATATATATAATACTTATAAGAATAAATAATATGAATGTTGGTTGTTATCATCGGTACTTTCTCTTGAACTTTTCAGTTTTCATCTTTTAAAATGTGTATAACAAAATTCTTTACACATTACATATGTTTTCATACGTTAATATTGCCTATTAAAGTGTGAAATACTTGATATTTATTTTAGTAATTGTATTGTTTATTTCAAATAATAATAATAATAATAATATACCTAACATCTGGATTTATTTAAATGGCCACTTATAATACGCCTCAACTAATATTTTTACGATCTTTTGTCGAAATTTCGTCATTGTTGTTCTTGTGTTTAAGTATTTACAGAAAGTATTTAATATTTATGAAAAACGAAAAAATAACAGCAACTGTTATTTGAGAAATAATTTCTATTGACGAAGTAATAAAAATGTTATTACAGAACTGTTTGCTTACATTGTAGTAGTTAAAATATTAATAAAATAGATTGATTTCTCATTTATAAACTAACTAACTGTATCAAATCCTTCCCAGTTTATGCCTAACTGTTTCTTTGAACAATACATAGTCTAAGTACAAGAAATTGTGCGATGAAATTGCTTTATTTTATAATATTTTATTTAGTTTCACTTGTTGTTTCATAATCAGTGTAAGTCATGGAACTTAAATTTAACCCATATACCAGCTAAAATCTTGCATAAATATGTAAATCGCATAAATTCATAATATAAATACACTCCCAGTAATGTCTTCAACGAATGAGTTACTATTTGGATTTACTGAACCATTAAGCTAACGAAGCTAATTTCATTTATTTGCCTTTTTCTGTTAAAATTTTGTACCCGGAATAATCAATTTGTGCAAATCACTTATCTAAACCTACATTACACATCTACTTATAAAATTTCATCAAAATCGGATGACTAGTTCATGCCAAATCAGCATTTATGTGAAAATACATACTATCGAATATATTTACGTAAATAGACATAACTCTCTAGAGCGTCTTGGCCGATTGAGTTGCAATTTTGATATGAAATTAAAAAATACATTTTCTACATTTGTGTAAAATGAAATTGCTGTGACCGAAAGCTGACTCTATGTTTTTCACATTTATTATTAAATCCGAATTTCAAATTTTCTTAAATAACGATGTTCCTTTACAATCAATTATTAATTATTAATTGTTCTCTCACAAATAAAATACTAATGTAAAACTATACTACGCATCTAAATGTTAAATTTCATCAAAATCAGATCAACGATTCCCGAAATATCGACAATTAAGTAAAAAAAAGGCACAAGTCTCGAACGCTATATATTCGGAATGGTAATTGATACATGAGATGTTTGTAAAATGGCACTACCGTGAACATCTTCACTATTTTTCCCCACTAATTTATAAATATTCGATCATTAGTTGTGGAATCATTGGACCGTCAGTAAGAATAGATTATAAAAAAAAAAATAATACTTCTGAATTAATACTTCCAAACTTGGAAGTAATATAACTAGTAAGAGTGAGAATATTTCGCATTGAAAAATAACACAAATAACTTGAATTATTCAACTAATAAAATAACTAATTAAATTGCATTTGTATAAATATGTATATATATATATATATATACGATATATATATATATATATATATATATATATATATATATATATATATATATATATATATATATATATATATATATATATATATATATATATATATATATATGTATATATAAAGTATAATTTTGTTTATTTATTTCGTTATTATAATCCAAGTCAAAAAACTTTTAGGGACAATTTAGATAAAGATATCATTCCTTGTTGACACCAATTACTTAATTTTTCGTGGCTTACTATTTCTTCTAATAATTCGTCTTTACTAATTTGTGATATAATATCTAAATGCTTTGTTTTTAAAAATCAACATTTTCCATTGGTACATGAGAATTTCATGATTGATAAATTATTAGAAGATAGTTTTCAGTCCAGGGGACTATTTTCATTTAGTTCTAAATTACTTCAAATTACCATTATTATAACATCTGATTTGAATTTTGTATAAAAATATATATTAATGTTAATTTGTTGACTTATTGCTCTATACGGTAAACATTTTATACACAAAAAAACACTTTAACTTCAATTTAAAACGGAATGTGTCTATTTAAAACACGTGAAACATTTTAAATATATTTTCTACTTTTCATTTTATCGAAAACGTTAATTTTAAACTATATGTTGATTCGCAAAAACCAGGCAACCGTAACTTTAAAACAAGACCACAGTCATTAATAATGATGAAGTATAGAGTTAGAGGGGAGAATAAAAATACTTTTAGGAAATAAGTAATATAAATGATGTTAGAATTATGAATTAATTAATTTTTATTTTTTATTTTACCGAACGCTTCCATTATCACCTTATGAAACATACTCTTTTTGATTCTAAACGAAATCCAAAGTCAAATCTAGATCAAAATATTTTAATTGTAACATATAAAGATCTTACCGACTTTTTTGACGAAGTCTTTAAGCAGTGTGTTTAACAAAGGCATATAAATATTATATTAAATTGATGAATTGATTTTAAGAATAGCCCTACAAATTTTAAAAACTTTTTAATTTAATTTTCGAGAAATACACAAAATTCAATAATATATTGATTGACTGATCTTAGTGAGGTCTAGAGTATAACAAGGTGATTTTGGTTTTCGTTTGGCCCTATGCATGTATGTAGCAAAGCGACTGAAATGGGCTGGGTACCTTAGTAGAATGGACGAAAGCAGAACACCGTATCAAGTTGCATTCTCTGAACTTAAGATCGGAACAAAACAAAGCAAAAGGACCAAAGAAACGTTTCGTTGATATTCTCAAGGAAGATCTTAAAGACCAAAAAATAGACGAGAATGAATGGAGAAATCTTGCATCAAACAAGAAAGAGCGGGAAACAAAGAACAAAATCCATATTTATCAGGTTCAAATTAATCCAAAATTACCCAGGCCATATTAAGAAGAGAAAATAGATATGCAGATGAAGAATGTGTTATTTGGAGAGAAGTTCTCAAATAGGTATACAGCGATATATCAGAGAATCAGCAACCTACTATTGATCTGAAGTGTCCCGAGTGCGATACTACCTTTAAAAAAAATCTGGCTGCTAAAGTCACATGCATCATCGCCACCCAAATTCATTTGGGACCAAACACAACTGGCAAGCTGTTTGGAGGAACATGTTAAATGCCAGCTCCCCGATTCATCCATCACTAGCGATTCACTGTAATGAAGAAGGTGCGGGAAAAAATGTAGAACCTTAACTGGCCTGCGCTCACATCAGAGGAATCTATCATGCAAGCGAATAATATGGTATAAGAGCTGGCTACCAAAATTAGACATGATAAAAATTTGTATCAAAAAACACCGCTTCCTAGATCCTAGAAGGCACACTGGTGGCTAAGTATGTGAAAAGTGATATTTTTGTCATAAATTGTTAAGCTGAAATGCAATTTTTTTTAAATTGAAATAATATGGTTCAGTTCTGGCAATGAGTTTTTTTTTGATTATTTATACGCTTAGTTAACTAGATATGTAAGGGTAGAAGGCTGGGGAATGGGTATCCATAAAAAAATATTAATCCGTGATCAATAAAGAATTTCTAATAAAATTTAAATGCACATAAATAATAAGATATACCTATTGTCTTTATATTTATGTTGGAGAGTTGGCTATAATCCTTTTATGAACTATTAAAAAAGGAGACAAACAAAAAATTAGTATAAATAATAACATTAATTATTATAAAAAATTCTTATGTATTCCCAGAAAATCAACATTATTCACAATCTGACTCAAGTTTTGTTATATTATTGAGTCTAGTTTCACATTTTGATATGAAATATACCAAATCAGTGTCAGTCATCAACCCTATTACAATAAATAGGTGGGGTCTAAATTTTCTTACTAATAAGATTCGAGTATTATCGTGAGTGAGATCTTCTGAAAGATGAAGCTATTAGAGATAAATCGGATGATAGGTATTCGTTGATATATAAACAAATAATAAAATAATATACATACTCTATTTTTGTTTTTAAATAACAACTAATTGTTTAAAAACCACAATTATGTCATTATATTTACGATTTTTATGTCATATGACCTTCATGTTTAAGAGATATTATTAATAACAAGTAAGTAATTTGTTGTTTTTTTATTCATTGAAGAGATAAGTACACACAGTCACGGAAATCGAAAGTAATCATGATTTAAGAAAGAAGTAGGGGTCATAAGGTTGTTAATGACAAAAATTTCTATATAGGAGAAATTTTATTCTTCAATTAACGTATACCTACCTATAAGACATCAAAAAATTGCATTTTATTAAAAGATAATCGATTGATTAATAACTTGATGATGGGAAAAACTGAACGATGATATTTATCGCATATTGATTTTATAAATAAAAAAAAAACTTTTATTTATGAAATTAATGTTGGAAAAATTATAAATTATTTTACACATTTTAATAGGTTTTATCAAATACGTATTATTATTAAATCTAATTAAATGTTGCATATGGGTACGGCTGGAACATTTTGCTTATGTCTTCTAATATTGCCGTTTTAAAACCCATTATGTAAATATGCGAATCTAAAAAGCGTTTTTCTATGCATTTACGGGCATTGCCATTTAGTACCTTGTAAATTATTTTAGTAGTACATCAAAATAAAAAATAACATGCGCGCAAAGTGAAAATTCAAGATAAGTCAAACATGGAATTTCAGGACTAGGATAATTGTAGGGATTATTTCTGATGATTTTGATAAGATTTAAATTATTTTGTATTTTATTCATATATATATTACATACATTAAGTTTTTATTAAAAATGTTTCTGTTACAATACTGAAAAATTTATATAAACAGTATTCGTGATAAGTCAGTAATAAAACAAACAAATACTTACGTTGTAATAAACACTGTATAATGCTTTCTATCTCATTCCTTCACATGCTAAATCCTATAGATACTTCTATCTCGTTCATATCCTATAGATACTTCTAGCTCATTCTTTCGTGCGTCATATGTTATAGAGCTATGACGTTGTTTCGTTTACTGTCGCTCTTCGTTTCATCGAGTTTTAAATCACAACATAAACTAAAGAAGTTTCATTTCAAAAATGAATAACTAAAATACGAGTTAGTAATACGCTTCATAATATATTAGCTTAGAAACCCGATATCTTCGGCGATTGATGCTTTTTTCGATTAATTTCAATTTTACTTGATATTTTCATGTTGTTCAATTGCGTAATTAAATGGTTTAGAACCTGTGGATTTTTAAAAAGTTTAAAATTATATGTTTAATATATTAAAATTTATACAATAAATTGATTACAACTCTTATTTTTCTTAATTTTTGTTTTGATATACAATCACATAATACATTTGAAAATTACAGTTTCACAAAAAAATTTATACAGTAAACACAAAAAAAGGAATTTTTCAATATTCAAAGCTTGTAAGCAAATACGATACATTGCTGATACAACGATTAAAAATTGGAAGAAAAGAAGTTTCGTTAAAATTATTGTCAAAAGAATATGACTAAACTAACAAATTTAAACAATCATCAAACTTTTTATTTTGAAAAACATGAATAATATATAATTAAAGGTAAATAATGCAGCTTCTTAGGAGTTTCCTTTTATTTTAATTAACTATGGACAATTGTAACTAATCCACATACAAATTTTGAAATGATTATCAACGATTTGGTGTGCTAAGGAATATCTAAATTATAAAATTTAAAAAAATAGCATTTTATAGTTTTGAAGAAAAAATCATTAGTTAAATCTCCAGCATCATGCTTTTAATTAGTTTCATTTGTCCCGGTATCTGTAATTAAGTTATGTAAGTTAAATTTGACACATGATATGACATAATATATGAATTTTTTTTTAAATTTCCTTACGCTTCCACCATATTTTTATACTAAATACACCTTTTATTTAATGCTCTTTATACCGCTCATATATATCATAACAGTTTATATTTTAAATATTTGTTACTATCTTTGGGAAGGGGGCATGCATTAAGCCCAAAAGAAAAGCTTCGCTTGCAAGTAAAAATCACTCTTAGCCTTGTTTTATTATGCTTACGACTTGATCCCCGCCTTCAGTCTTGTCTAGCTTGCGTGCTTGCTACACACATAAGGAAGATTTTTTAAGGCCTAAAACCCAGGCTCGCTACACTACACACAAATTGTTGCCAAAAAATTAATAAAAGATGTCCTAAAACCCAATAGAATAGCCAGCCACCTGCCAGATTCAATTGTGAATTTAAATCATCCAGAGGCCCTCACGGACATACACCAAAAAATCAAAATTTCCCTTAAGATAAATAAACATACATCGATATTCAGCCATATTTCGGGAATTAAAACAATTAACACAATCAGTTTTATTAAATACATTTATTTAATTGATTTTACGTACGTTGTTTTTTTTATTTTATAGGTATTAAATATTTGAGTGTGAAGAAGTAACAGTGAATAATTATTAGATATTTATGTTTTTTTCTTTCTATTAAATACAAAATTATTTAAATAATCTGTAGATAATGAATTAACTTTTAAATTAGATATAACAAATTTTATTTATCGGATTTATTAATTATGAACAGTTAATTATGGTTAGTTAAATTTATTATATTATTTACTGTAATCAATTTAAACATATGTTTGAATTCATATATTTGAATTGTAGTATTCTTGATACTATACCTTAACGTCTTGTGGTCATTTTAGAAAAAAATATTTTTATATATAAGGTTAAAGGTTTTTCTTTCTCTTGTAATAATTCCCAACCTTCTGTTTCATTGATTTCCAGATAACACTTTTCAATTAAGAATATATTCATTCTTATGGAATATTTTTCTTACAAAATAATTTGTGGAAAAATAAAAACTAAAAGTTATAGTATGAAGTCATCTTTTTTTGAGTTTAGGTAAAAGTACTTTATAAATTAGACAATTATTATTGATCTCTTTTGATACATAAAATAGGAAATATTTTAATAATTCACATTTAAAATAATGCAGAAACTGTATGAAAATTGCAATAAATGTATTTTCTTATTTCATGATTGACATTTTTTTGTAATTATTTAGCATTGATAATTTAATTTTTATATTGTATAAAAATCAAATCATTCAAATTATTCAATTTTCGAATTGATTTTTTCCAAATAATTGTTGATTTATAAACAAACTACTTAAGGGGGCTTATCAACCGCTGCTAGAAGCAAGCATTCTTTCTTCCAGCACAAATAACTCAATTAATTTTTATCCAAATGTTCATGCTCGAAGAGTTTTTGTTAAAAAAACATTTCTAAAAATAAAAATATTTTTTCAGAAAAAACTCTTCGTTAGGACTAGTTTTTCATGTCAATATTGTGCAAAGCACATATTTCATAACATTCGGATCATAGGAAGAATCTTTTGAGTTATTGCGCAAAAAATTTACAAATACAATGTATATTACGTGTTATTTAAGACAACAATTGTTTAGAAGCACACTCCTTTATGTAAGGATAACAGCTATCTGTATATAGTCTTAAACTATTTGGGATAAAATCCAAAATTTGTCATTTTGGTAATGAGTCGACTGTAAATCATTCTTTGCTCAAATTGCAAAAATTTAAATTTTAATTCTAGTTTTAGATGGCAATTACAAATTTTTAACTTTTGAAAGTATTGGATTTGGAAAATTGAGTTACATCTTTAACTTCAGTTATAAAAACCTGAAAATCTATTTACCTCAAAAGAGTTAAAAATAGTGATGAGCATAATTGATCTTGGTCTTAGCTTTGTAAAGAAAACAAGACCAAGAACAATACCAAGATTATGTATTCATCAAAAAGACCAAGGCCAAGACCGACAAAGCAAGACCGAGAATGAACGAATTATACTAAATGCAGTAATAAGCTTATAAATAACATGATAAATACGATAAATACATGAGTCAAAATTGATGTTGCAACTTCAAAATTTCTATTTAGTATAACAAAACGTTTTTTGTATTTGAAATTTTAGAAAAATGCAACTTAAGATATAAGTGTCAGTAGCACATTGAGTAAAACGAATTATTTTTCTCTTAAATCAGGAAGTTACATAAATGGGGTTTACATAAATGCAGAGCCATACAGCTTATTATGATTGTAATGAAATCAAGTTTTTTATGAGTTAATTATTATAATCTTCATAATGATAATGCATATAAAAATTAATTTAAAAAAAGTACCAAATCAAATATGCAAGATCAAGCAAGACCATTGCCATGACTATATAAGCTAGACCAAGATCAAGACTCGAAGTATTTAAGCAAGAACAAGACAGAGTATGCAACACCAAGACCAAGACTAAGATTGTCCCGGTTTTGATGCTGTTATATATATCATACATGATTTCCAATAATTAAGCGATAAATTTAATGTCGAGTACCCATCCTTAAAATGATTTATTTCATCATTTAATTTAAATTGTTATGTAAATTAACAAATTTACTATTTTTAACTAGTGATGAGCAAAACAATTATAGAATGAATAACGCACTTTCGAATACAACTGTATCTGACCATACGTTTGAGATAGAATATCGCGTGCTATTCACTGCCACCTATTTTCTCCTTAAATAAAACTTAAATGAACTTAAATAAACAGAAAATTTATATTCATTTATAAAGTACAGTCAAACCTGGTTAAGAGAGAGTTCAAGGGACCTTGATTTTATTCTCGCTTGTCAAGGTTTCTCACTAATGCAAGTTTCTAGCTTATAGAGGTATAGAAGAGATTTGTCTCACTTACAGAGGTTTATTCAAAATATTTAGTTGTAAACATGATAAAGAATAATTTATTAGAGTAATTACGAAGTGATTAGTGAAATACATAAATACAAAGAAGCAAGTAACAGGTAAATTTTATTTAAAAAAATCAGTCAACTTTTTTTGTGTCAAATAAGATAATACAGCATGACAAATAAGATAATACAGTTAAATATTATTTCTTTGAATTACAAGAAAACAACATAGTTCCTAATTCCTGAAAAAAAAGATATATAGGAAAATTGTCGCTTATAGAGGTAAATACAAAAGAGGCTCTCAGTTATAGAGGTCAGAATGGGAAAAACGACTGTCACTTAAAGAGGTTTTTGTTTCTCACATATAGAGGTTTTTGAGGGGTCAAAGCTCGGGACCTGAGAATTATTTTCACTTATAGAGTTTTCTCGCTTACCCAGTTCTCTCTTACTCAGGTTTGACTGTATATCATTTTTCCAATATTTTAATAAAATTTAAAAAAAATGGTCTTACCGTGGTTTTTAGTTTAATTTAGCTTTCTGACTGTAGTAAATGTGTCACAGAACGATTTGTTGCCTACTGTCATTATTGACTTTTTCCAGTGTGGAGCTAATAATAAATTAAATAATAGTATACATTATTTTCATAAACAAGAAAAGGTAACAACTAACTGTGTTAATTGTTGAGATACTCGGCATAGTTAAAGTTGAATCTATTTTTAATCATTATCATTCATAAAATACTCTAAATATGCATTTCATATAGCTATTAATACATAAAATATTTAATAATAATATGTATTATAATTTATATATGTGTTTAAAAAAAAATTGGAGATGAATTGTGGTGAATCTAAACAATTTACGAACAAATGTTTCAAAAAAAGTATGTTTGACTTGAAGAAACGAACATTTATTATTTCTAAATTTTTATTTTTCTTGTGGTTTCAAAGGTAGGTCATGGAACTATTGGATCTAATGGACCGATTTTGCTAATTCACTTGATCTTACTTTTTAGATCTAGAAATCACCACCAAAATGGTTCAGCTGGTTCTTTGTTTTGATTTTTGATTTATCTTGATGATAGACGGGCGAGCGAACAGCAGACGAAAAGGGACTAATTATAGGTGATTTTTCGAATACGTATATTAAAATTTTGTTAGTGCCTTCGATATTTTCTAACAAATTTTAATTAATATACTCGGACATATTCTACATATGTTGAGTATAAAAATTGATTACATGTATGAACGTCAACTTACTACATATCCACCATTAAAATTAGTTTAAAGGCTTCAATATTTTACTCTTCTTAAATTTTTACCGTTTAATCATCCATCAGATTTCGTAAATTATCGAATCTTAAAAATGCTAATAAAATTTTCATACAATGTAATTGTAATTGAACCATCTTGATTATGCCATTATTTACACAGTGATACGAAAATAAAAACAATAATGATAATATAGATATAGTACTTTCACTAACAAAAGTTTTAAAAGGATGTTGTAAATTAAAATGACATACCTCTAAACACCCGCATACACATCTTAAATTGAAATCGATCAATTTAACACAATAAAGAAGAAATTATTATTTATAAAATGCCAAATTAATTTTTTAAATTACGGTAAGTGCGAGACAAAATCTTGCACTTAAGAGGCTGTTGTACATATTTGTGTTGCATTGTAGAGTATAGGGATAGGGAGGTTGATTAAATTTGTTTTATTATTTTAATTGAGACCTCTTTACTCCATTAACATTGAGCAGAATAATTTTTTTTTTAATCTTTAAGAATAAGAAAGATATGGATTTACATAATTCTTGATTGCACAAAGAGCTAAATAATAAAATAAAAAATAAAAGATATTCAACCTCTCAAGGCCCTAAATATATTAAAAGTAAAAATTTTCTCTTTGCAAGACAAAGATGAATATTAGGAGGCCAGTAAAACGAGGATTCTATTTGGTATTAATTGTCGGAAACTTGAAAATGGTTTTAATCTCTTTTAATAGACCCTAATACATGAAATCTTAGTTCGCACCATCGTGGGTGGTGAGCTTAATTTTTGGCAGCTGAAAAACAAAGCCGTTTTTACCACTTTCTCTTAAAAATTGACAAACCTCAATTTTTAATTACTATAATTTGAAAAAAATGCATCCTATTTTATATACATTTTTATATTGACCAATTTTTCCGTAGAATGTATGTGCATAAAACCAAGAAAACTGCTTAAATTTGCAGTTTTTTGGCTGCCAAAAATTAAGCAAACACGATGGTGCAAACTCAGACTAAAATTAATACACTATGACAAATTATGTATGTCGAGTATAAAAATCACGTGTCGATATAAGTTATATATTAAATTTCCCTTATTTGATATAAAATTAATCCAAATGTCCTGGACCATAAGATGATTTCCAATATTGTACTTATATGAATTTGAGCAGTCGTATATATTATTGGCAAAATGTACTGCCATGATACTAATAAGTCTGTCGTTACGCTACGGTTTTTAATTTAACACAAGTCAGTTTTATTACATTGTATTAAATGGAGCTTGCCATATTAGCATTATTTTAAACGCACATTACATTTGTGTGTATCTCTATGCAAATAAACCAAGTTTGGAAAAATGCTAGTGTAATCACGCACTAACAGTGACGGTAGTGAAAGGTATATATATATTGTCTCTACAATTTTTTGAAGAATTTTATACAATTTAAAATTCTTTATTGAATGAAATTTATTAATATTATATTATTAAGGATCATTATTAATTAATTATATGATGGGCATAGGATACGAAATACTATTTTATCAATCAAATGATATATAACTCTGTGAATGATTTAACTTAGGAAATTTCTCAAAATTTATTGACTAATTTAAATGAATAATTAATTATTGTTGCAATTAAAAATAATTACAAATGCAATTCGTCAATCAATCTCATAATTTTCAACCTCATAAGTGCAAATAAATGACATTCTTTCAAATTATGTTCAATAATTTATGTTTGAAATTTGCTATACAATTTACATGCAAACAATTGAACAAACAATTATATTTTCTATAATCTGAATGTTTTATTACAAATTAAATATACTCGTGACGCATTAATCGATTAAGAACTCCCTTCCATATATAATGCACGGTACGGATACCTATATAATTACTCATTCTTAACATTAAAGCCCATACCAGTAAAAGTATTGAATATAGAGAACTACTAATAGAGTAAATTGTTTAAGAACTCGACATATGTTTGTGTATCTTAAATAATAACCATTCATAAAATACTCTAAATATCCAGACTATACAGTTATAGATACATAATACAAATAATAATAATATACATTGTAATGATATATTTAGAAGCCAAATTTGAGCTAAAACTGTGGTGACTCGAAATATTTTACGAAAAAATGTTTCAAACAAATGTTTACTTTTTAAACAAACAATTTTTTAATTTGAATTTTTCTTTTTTGGATCCCTTAAACCCAATTGACCGATTTTGCTAATTCAAAAACCTAAAGTAATTCTTTATATCTAGAATATGCCACAAAAATTTCAGCTAGCTATCTTTTCGTTTTAGAGTTACTTTGATGACGGACAGATAAACGGAAATGGGTTTATTAGGTGATTCTATGAACACCTATACCAAAATATTTTGTTCTTGCGATTAATATTTGCCAGCTTTACAAAGTTTGATCTAAAACTAACATACTCTGACATATTATACATGTCGATTATAAAAAGTATCGAGTAAAAAAGTATCGATATCAAAGCATAAGTAAACAATGATATTTAACACATACGGAAAACAAATATGAATAAACTGATAATAGGTTTGATATATGGAACCCTAAAAAATCCAAATCAATTCTAAGAGAAATGTTATAATAAATGTTATAATAGTTATGTAATTGCAATAATAAATTGTAATAAATGTTGGAAAAATCATTTCCTTTTAAAAAGAATTATTTAAATTAAATATTATTCGATTGTGTGCATATTATTGTATTTATTTATATTATGTATTTATGTATGGCATAATAATAATTTTAATATTTGAATTTTAAGTATGTTGTACTATACATATTTACATTATTATGTTTAAACATGTTTCAATTTATATTATGCAAAATTTATAATTTTAGTTTAGATTTATTTATAAATTAAATTTCATATAATAATCAATGTGTATCACAAACAATAGGGTTTAGATTTAATTGAAATTAATTTATTAAATTGTAACCATAAATTTAATATTAATTAAACACCAAGTTTTTGATTGCATCATGTGTGATCTTGAGTAACATAAATAATAACACAGTAAATATGCTAGAAAATACTGTCAAATAATGAAAAGTGGTGGAACAGCTTCGATTTCAAAAAATTCTTGTTTGTTATAATAGAATATGTTCCTTAAACCTACAGGAACATTCATCATAACTAACCTGTTCGTAAGTGTATAAAATGAGAAAATTAGGATAGTTTTTTCACCCCAAACAGAGATTAAAATAAATTCAAAATTTTGTCTTGGAAATAGTCTCCCGAGGGTTGTAGTGGTTGCTGGTCACGAATCCGAGCACAGGCTTATATATATGACCGTGCCTACAACTACTTTAGTACTTTATGGCAGTATGCCTTTTTCATCGATGTCTTGGTCTACAAGAAACGATAATAGAAATGAAAACTTATCAATTAAAACTGAAATATAATGGTACGAATTTTTATATTGACTGATTTTTTTATTTACCAAGCGTTTTTAAAATTGATTTATACAAATTTTTATGCTGCCTCAAATATCTAAAATGGTCTATAAGTTCAGTTACTACAAACATTGCAAATCTCCGGTCCTAATAAAAGTGAAATTCTTAACAGAATAAATATGGCAGATATTTTTAAACGAAATGATCAAAGCAGAAAAAAACTATGGGAAAGTATGGGAAACTGTTAGCAACAGTAACATCGAAATTCTGCAAAGATATCAATCAAATGTCTCGAAGTATCTCGCCTGGAGTCTCGAAGTGCTCACAATGCTTGAACAAATTGCAGGTTTCACTGATAGATACTTGACGCGCCTTGAACGGGATCCAAACACTGAAGTGATCAATCTCTTCAACAATTGTGACACTGTGAACAGATTTAAAAAACGAAATGTGCCAGACCTACAATTTAGATTTATTTAATTTTTACTCAGTGTAATTTCTCATTATGTGACGATCAGTGGGTAGACTACGGTTCAAGCCAAACATTGTAGACAAACCATTTATTTATAGTTCTTTATAGAACTGATAATAGAATGATAGATCAGAAAAAAATTATTATATTTATAATTCTTGAAAATAAAAATCAATTCTTTCATTCATCCATTTTTATACTCGCCATGCATAATAAGTCAGAGTATATTAAGTTTGATACGCTACCTAATATTGACAGCACAAAAAAAACTTTGGTATAGGTGTTGATAGAAACACATAATTAGTCCATTTCCGACTGTACGTCCATCCGTCTTTCATCACGATGACTCAAAAATAAAAACAGATAGCGACTTGTAATTTTGGTGACGTATTCTTAACATAAAAATTGATTTTAAGTTCTTGAATGAGCAAAATTGGTCCATTTTTATGAAACCTTTTTTCGTAAAATGTTTGAGGTCTCCACAATTTTAGCTCAAATTTGAATAATAAACACATATATAGATTTTATAATTATTAATGTGAAGTCTAGGATTTTTTCGAATAAATTTCGATTTTTGCCCCAATTTTCTAGATCAAATTATTTTGTATTTTATAAATACGTATTTCAACTACAAAGTCGTCATCATCAGTATAAATTAGCTTGTTGTAATGATACTCTGAGGAGCTGTTACTCGTTGAAATTTAATCATATGTTGAGTATCTAAACAATTAACTGTCTCAGTTTTTATCTTCACTTGTTGAAATAAATTCATGCAGCGTGCATATTAGCCGAAATTTATACTAAAATATTCGCATTATTGCAATTATAATTATTTATTCAATTGTTTGCATGCAAATTGCATTCCATATGCCAAATAAAAGTTATAATTAAAAAAAAAAATGACACTGAATTGTAGTTATTGCATTGAAAATTATCAGAATGTGAGAAGAAATGATTTTAGTTAAACTTTTTAAAATGTGAATCTAAATAATAAACCATTTATATTTATTAATTAATAGTGGCAAGTAGTTTCAATTTAAGATAACTCTCCAAACTTCTATGACATTAATCGATGAATAAGTAGGTCGTAGCCAGAGACTGGTCTGAAAATAAATTGAATTGATTCACGGTGTACATTACAATTTATAAAAAAATTAACTAAAACACAGTAAATGCAGACAACTAAACAAAATTTATGTTTTAATCGGATGTACCATAGACTTACAATAAGTTAGTTATTTTTTATTTTAACTACTAAAATATTTATTACCAAAATATTAACTAGAAATTATTTATACTGCAAAACAACGTTTGCCGGGTCAGCTAGTTACTTAATAAAAACTATAAGTATTCATAACACAATTTGGTTCATATTATATTTTTGTGTATTATCTATAAAATAGTTCCACAAAACGAAACTAAAAATCTTAATCAATTAATTCATCATCAATTTATTTTTCAAAGAGGATCATTAAATAAAATGTTTTAAAATGACTGTTGTATATTTTATACTTTTATACGTGGAATGACTTAGACAAATGACAAAATGATTGACAAAGGGAACATATTGTCTTATTATAATAAAATTCAAAAACGAAGAGATTTGCCAATTATTTTCATATTTATGATCGCAAGTTATCGCAATTATTTTAAAATCATTTATTGATTATCTTTGTACGAGATTCTAAATTCAACCATATATAGAGATTTGTGTTCAATTGTTTTTATTTTTTGTATTGATGATAGATGTCATATTTTAAAATTGTTTTTGTTTTTATTTTTACTTCATCTTGAATACTTTCATTTTTATAACTTTAAGAAATGTCGACAGTTCATAAAATTATTAATCATTTAATAATAGATTACGTAATTGTTGTAAATGAACTGTTACCTGAATACTTGAATTATAATTACATTTCATATTTTATACTCAAAATAGTATTCAGTATCTTTTATATTGTAGTAGGTATGTAAGAGTCTTTAAACATATTTTTTATCTAACCTATTTATTACTATCACTAATTAGGTTAAAGACAAATATTAAGCTTCAAAGATTATTCCATTTTTATTACCTATTCTCTTCAAATTTACTATCCGAGCAAAATTTGACTGACTGTTATCCTGGCTAAATTCTTATTCAAAAAGCATATACCATTACACGATATTTTTGATGCCGTTTAGTTTACCCCTTAAACTGCACATAGTAATTAATGCTTAAATAGGATAGAAGGTGAACATATATACAAAAATGTTAAAATTTACGAAAAAAACATAAAATAAAACAAATAACTTTTAAAACATAATTTAAATTTATTTCAATGTTAAAAAATAAGCACATTAATTTGGTTTTATTAATAGTTGGAAAATATTATTATTAATACGATTAAAATTAAACACTGAAATTAGAAAATATTAATTTGATAAATCGATCGATCAATATTAACAAACACGATAACATTTGACACTAAGTAAACAATAAACGTTGGTATATACTTAAAAATACTGTTAATTAACAAAGAAGGAATAGACACATTTATGCCTGATTTTAAGTTGCTCAATTTAAGAATATTACAAAAATAAATAATTAACCATTGTTATAGTAATGCTTAAATATTTTTAAGATGATTTTTTTTTATCTTAATATGATCGATGGCATTAAGTGTTACTATAATGCAGAAACATCTACGGGAGTTATTTTCGAGAACTAAGAGAGACCGTTATGTATTTTTAGTTTAATAATCTGTGGTCGCACCTCTTTATCGTTATTGTAGCATATGTTATGATCCCATATTTATACTAGTAACTTCTCGATACCATTAGTAACAAGAAAAATATTTTTAGGATATTTCTTATTAAGAAGAAGCAGATGATCCAATGAGGCTCAAAAAGTATGTTAAGTACTCCACGGTAAATTTCCTAAATGTGATAAACGTTTGTAGTAAATTTCATAAAAATCGAAAAAAGCG
This sequence comes from Chrysopa pallens, assembly GCA_020423425.1. Taxonomy (NCBI): domain Eukaryota; kingdom Metazoa; phylum Arthropoda; class Insecta; order Neuroptera; family Chrysopidae; genus Chrysopa; species Chrysopa pallens. Next base: position 60,695,705 of record CM035591.1, read on the forward strand.
ATCGAAAGTTACAGCGGCACACAAATAGATAGATAGATACAATATGCATGTTTTTAAAAATGCAAAATCTTCTAGCAGCGGAATCGGTTGTCAAAACCATCTTGTTATACCCACTTCGTTCATTCGGTCAATTATTTTACTCGGCATATTATATAATATGCCACAGTTTAAAGTTTGTAAAGCTATATAGGTGTTCATGGAATCACTTTATTAGTCCATTTTCGTATGTTCGCCCGTCTGTCTGTTATCAACATAGCTCAAAATTGAAAGTAATGTCGAATTGAAGTTTTGGTTTTAAGATATAAAGACTGAGTTTAAGTTCGTAAACCAAATCGATCCATTAGGTCCAAACCATGACCCTACTTTTGAACCATAAAAGATAGATGAAAAATTTAAAAACAAAAAATGTTTGTCTTTAAAAAAAAAGTTTTGTTCAAAATATTTTTTCGAAAATGTTGGGATTTTCTACAATTTGAGCTGAAATTTAACTAATAAACGCATGTATATAATTACAATACATATTATTATTATATATGCATTAATAACTGTATAGACTGGATATTTATAGTATTTTATAAATACTAATGATTAAAAATAGTTCAAACATTGATAATCAACCATATGCCAGGCATCTTAATAATTAATCAATCATATTAGTTGTTATCTTCACTTGTTTTTAAATGTTATTAATATATTTTTGTTGTGATAATGTGCATAAATGTGTATTGTAATGAAAGTCACTTCTTGAAAATCAATTTATTTAGTCATTTTAAATCAATTTTACGTGGTTTAGCGAAAATTTTGAAATATACGAGCTATACGAGTGACATACGGCTTTTTTGTATTATGTTCGAAAACATATTTGAAATATTTGTGTTATCTATATTAAGTAATTGTTACACATTGATATAATTTTATGAAAATTAGTATATAAGGGTTTTTGGGGTCACTAATTACGTTAAAAACTATCAGGTTGTATAAAATGCACTATGCATTTAGGTATGCACTTTGATCGACAAACTTCTAAAAGGACGTAAAACAACAAAAATTGAATATAAAGTCACTTTTACGTATTTAAGTTAACAAAATTATACATTTGCAAATATTTTTATTTGCACTTGCATGCATTTCTCAAAAAATTAAATATAAATTTATTTTCATTTTAGGAATATAGCTCGTAACGATTTATATATAACATTTAAGAACTATAATTAGTGGCGGGTGGCTCAAAAATGCATCGGGATCGCTTAAAATGCACCAAAAAATAATAATTTCGAACATATTTAACCATTATATTTATATTAAATAAATTTTTAACAATATCATACATCTTATGCAATACCGATGCATTTTTGAGCGAGATGCGCCTAATTATAGGTCACAAATTTTCCAAATGTAACTGTTTCTGAACATAATGAGAAAAAAAGCAAGACTCAAATTATAAAATTGCAAATGTTGATTATATATAGAATTTGTAGAAAAATGTATTAAAGTGCATACTTAATGCATCTTATATAGAGGTAAATGCACTTGAATAGTGGTTAAAGTGGCTGTTATTTTAAAGCATTTTGAAATAGGTCCTTAAATGTGCATATAAAAATACATAATTATATGTATTTCATGGAACCTTAGAGAATTGAATCCTTAAAAATTATATTAAATTTTTAACGATTTAAAAAAATTATGCAATTTTTGAATGCATTTTGTGCATTACTGATACAGTTTTAAGCGAGTCGCAACTAATAATAAGGCACCAATTTTTTAAATGTGTTTCTGAATGTAATAAAAAAAAATCGCATGTCGATACGAGAAATAATTCCAAATTTTTGCTATGATTGTTCAAAGTCCATGGACCAATTTTTAAGTATGGAAAAATATATTTTCTCATAAAAAAGTGTATTTATTATAATTTTATACTTATATACAATGGAAAACGAATTTAATACTTTATCAAACTACAAGGTTTTAACTTTTTTTGGCATCATGAAGTAAATGTCATGAGAAAAATAATTGCAACTAAAATTGCATTTAAAAATAAATTTTATGCAAAATGCATTTATTGTGAAAATATTATATCAGATGTAAAATAGCTAAATTGATCTTCAAACATTTGAATCAATTTTCTCAAATCATAGCTAAGAACACTTACGAACCAGTCATCATTCAAAGAATGTTATATTTAGATGGCCGATAGTAGGTTATATATCCCAAATAGATATAATAAACTTACGTTTGTTATACATTCTATTAAACAACATTCACTTCAAATTTGCTGCTCCTGTATTGCGTTTTATAATATTTTAAATATTAATTTTTATTTGACATAGAATTTTTAATAACATTTTCTTGTCAGCATTTTCGTTGTCAACGTGATCGTTATCAACATTTCCGTTGTCAATGTTTTCATTGATAATGTATAGCATAGAGATTATACATCAAATATAATCTAAATAGTGATTTGTTAATTATAATGTTGATGAGAATTGTTTAATAAAAAATTGTTACACTTAATTTGACCAAATGTAGGTAATGATTTAAGACCACGCCTAAGTAAATGTACTACTCTATTAATAAAGAAATATAGACAGTATTATACAATGTTTTTTTTTTTTTCTTTTTCAAATATAATCATTAGTAATTTTTTTCAATTAATTTGTGAGATTGAATTAAGTAATTCGGTAATATCCATGGTACACATTATGTGAATATATAATAATATGTATGTAGTATAGATATAGTAAATTTAATTTCAAAACAGTAATTTATTTAAAAAAACGATTAGTTTTAGAAAATATTTAAACAATTATAAAATTGATTTTAAACCACGCTACAATTTACTGTTCTATATACATATAGTTGCAAGTATATGGTCAAAGCCATTTAATTTTGTCAATTCTAATGAAATTATAAAATTATTAAAACGGCTAATAGGTCATTCCACTCCCAATCATCAAATATTGGGCATTGACGTAGCTCTGACTTTGCCAAAAATAGGCAAAAATGATGGACTTTTCGTCAAAAGGAAGAAAATGATCTTCTTCATATTGTTCGTTAGGTAATTACCGGGTGGCACCTTCTACAAATGAAAAAACCATTTTTCATATCCACAATTATTTAATATAATTGTGGATATGAAATATGAAATATGAAATAAATATCCACATGATTTAAAATTTTTAAGTCAAGTTATGGAGTAAATGGAATTTGGAATTCTTTCTTTCGAAAGTATTTTAAAAATTTTGGGTTGTTCCGTTATGAAATGGGAGCTTTTTGATCAAAGCATGATTTTTCATGATTTTGACGTTTTTCCCTCAGCTATAACAAGGGACTCGATTGATGAATCGAGTTAAAAGTATATTCATTATATTTCTCATAAAATCTACTTACCCTCCATAATTATCAGATTTCTAGTTTCCATTCGAGTAAACGAAATTAATGGTCGAAAATTTCTTTTTTGGGTAACAAATGAAGGAAAAGGGATTAAAATATCAAATAAAAAATAGTATGGTCAGTCATCTTCTCAACTTTCAATATGGTAAAAAAGTGGTGTTATTTGGAGCCTTTGAAATTTTATAGCCTGTTAAAAATCATTGAAAATTCAAATTTATTATTTTACTCAACAATATATGCGAAAAATTTGAAAAAATTAAGACAAAAATGAAAATATCTATAATAAAACAACACGGGAAGTTTTACCGGCTTTCATAGCCCTGTAAAATATACTTTAATTTTTTCATCCTTGAGATTTTGAAAAATTTGTAATACGTATTCAATATTGCAGCATGTAGTGATTAAATACAACATTAGAATAGTAAATATTTTTAGGACATTCTGTAGATATTGGTATGTAATATTTTAAATAAAATTAATTATACATATAAATTATGATACTACATAAAATATATTAATTTGTTATAATTGAATATGCTACTACGATGTGATTTATGTATGAAATGTACCCATATAATATTATGGTTAATTATGTGTATGGTAAAGTAGTAGGGTATATTTGAATACTTTTAATTTTAATGTTCACGCTTCAAACACGTATGTACGTACTTATTATATATTGATCATTTAAATAAATACATAAAATAACAGAATATATAAATACGGAAGTCTAGAAATTGTAAATCACTATATAAAATATCTGATAAAATATTCATATATGATGACAAATAATGAACCTTTAATTTCCTTTAGCAGATGCGAGCCCCTGGACTTGTCACTTTCTGTGAAGATTTTGATTTAAAGATTTAATTCCACTTGATGATGTCCACAATATCGAGGCATTCCGCTATTACTGAGAATCAATTATTATTCGAAAGTTTTAGATTTAATCGATACTCAATTAAATTGGGTTTTTCTTGTTGGAAACGAAATAGTATACTACGAACGATAAAAATGGTACCATCTATTAAAATACCATTAATTACGGCATGTGATGATAGACATAATTAAATACGTTTACAATTGAATATTTTTAGCGATATTTTCCAGGAAAATATAGATTACTGCAGTTTATCGAAAGCCATCGCGAAGAGACAGTAGTGTATTATGATAGAAGTATTAGCTAGAAATAAATAATATAAATATACATGGCGGTTTTCTTAGAATTGGTGCAATCTCACAGATAAAAGTCGTCTTTATTGAAAATTTGTATTAAAGGAAATATTACGAGACTTTGTTGTTCAATATTACTTACTTTTTTAAGCGTTCTTCAGCAATATTCCATCTCAAAAAATTATTGTTTAATTCAATTTTCAAAACGATAAAATACTATTCGTTTTCAGTAAACCGATACCGTAAGAGCACAGAAATTGAAGCACCTAAATATAGCTTAACAATTAATTCGTGATAAAAAAAGCTCAAAACCATTCAAATCCATATTGCTTCTACGACTTAACGACGAGCCTAAGGCTTTACATTTTTTTTTTCCTCATTAAATTGATTTTAGCATTTGTGAAGCGTTAAAAAATCTAAAAGGTTTTCATCAATTCCAAATGACCCAAACTATTCTAATACAGCCAAAAAGCACCAATCTACACCAACGTTGAAGATTTAATTTTTAGAACTTGTACAACGAGTAATTGATTTTCGAAAATGGTTTTAGAGGAAACTTCGATTTACCGTATATTGCAAACATAGCTTAATACACATCAATTAGTATATCGATTTTTTTTTTCTATTTTTATTTGGTTTGTCACTTCTAAAACCACTACTGGGACAGTTATCTATGGCCTATTATATAAAGCATTAAATGTAGCCAAAGTCTAGTTTTGTTTTACCTATACGTTTAATTAGCTATACATGATAGTTATATGAAATCGGAGGAGTCTTTGGTTGTCCAGACATGTTCTAAATCAAGTTTTTAAATCGTTAATATTTGTGGCTATGAACTACTCAATTTATCTGAGATCAGACAAATATTGCAACAAACCTTATTTATTTTCCTTTTTAAATAAATATGAATGCTTTTTCTACAAACTGTAATCTAAAGCTGCTTATTGGGATTCGATTTTCGTTACCTAACGCACACTAATCTGTGGATTTATGTATCATATGAGCAAACAAACGTAAAATTCTCTTAATCAGAAATTAATGAAAACCACTATGGATATCCAAAACACATAAGAAAAATATCCGAAATTGATCCGAAACTAGAGTTAACAGCGTCGGAAAAATAAGAATTTTTAGAAAAGCTGGTTCTTAATATATCTTTTCTTATGCCCTTACTGAGCATCATATCTGTACAGGTAAATTGAAATAATTTTAAGAAGATCAGAAGATTAAGGAGAGTTAGAAAAACATTTTCAAATAAAAGTTGTAAAGCATCAAATCTTTTCGTTTCTTCTTTTCGTTTTTGAGTTATCTTGGTGACGGGTGGAAGAACTGACCATCGAAAATGGGGTAATTAGGTGATACCACCTATATCAAATGGACGCCTATGAACACGTATACCAAAATTTTGTTTGTGTGGACAATATGGGAAGAATTGAAAACATTACACATCTGCAGGAATCTAACCCGAAATCTCCCAATTATTTGTCGGAAGTTTCAGATCTTTCTATCTTTCAAAATTATATTTTTAATTTTTCTGTAGAAGAATTTCGCTGAGCTTTTACTGCTTGCTGTGACAAATTTTTAAAAAAATAACTTAACTATTGCCTATTCAAATACCCTCACAAAGTAGACTAAACAAAATTTTCAATATTTTAGGCTTACCAACTATTTTCAGAGCTTACCAACTTTTGTCATTTTTTTCAAATCAGTTTAAATTAATGTTAATAATAAATAGATAAGTAAGCACTTTCTTAATATCAACATTTACTATCCTAAATTCCAAACAAAGTTCTCTAAATTGTATTATTCATAAAAAAAAAAAAAAATTCAATTGTTTAAAAAATATTTAGATTTGTTCCAATTGCTTATATTAATTTGTGACTAGTTTTTTGTTTCAATCACACATTATACTTTATGAATAACAAATTGTGCATGAATGCGTAGACAAATAAAATAAAAAAATAATAATTTATTAGAATAAAAATGTCTTAAATTTGCGTTAATGAAAGCAATTAAGACAAATAAATAAATATGAACCCACGATCAAACACAGTAAATGAGTTGCATATACAAATATTTTTATAAAAATATAATATACATATATAATGTATTTTATTTTATATGTATATTATTTTTAAAGTAAATAATGAAAGTGAAATGTTTTGGTATATGTAAATACATATATATATATATATATAAGGTATATTTGTATACATTCGTAATAATCATTACTGTGCTATCCCAGGTTTGAATCTCTTCAGAATAGGTATAAATATATGTTGAAGATGTATCAAATAAAGCAGTTTGCATTCTAATAATCCATCATTCACATCTTCATTGTAGGGTGGTCTATTAATTGAAGAACTTATTTTATTATTCATCTTGAATCAACCTTTACAAATTAAAGTTAGTTTTGGAAGTGTGATACAGTGAATTATACCGTTTTTTTTGTGGAATAGTGTTTTTTAATTGGAATTTTATTCGTTTATTTCGGAACTTTATAGTAAGTTTTTTTAATTATTTTTCAATTTCAGAAGCTAAATTTAATTTAAAAGTGGTAGAAAAAATAGTGATAATTAATCGAATAATTTGTTGTTAACTTAAATTTGATGTAATTTCCAGCAATGTAACTAATGAATTTTATGACTGTACTACAATACGCTTTTTATATTAATTTAATTTGAAATTGTGTTATAAAACAACTTAAAGTTTAATAAATCAAAGCGTAATCAATATTTCCCTCAATTAATACATGTGAATTTACATCAAAGCTTAGTTTAATAATCGATGTGATTCTTGTTATTTTAAATAAACATCTCATGCGTTTATTAAAGTTGTCATAACAAATTCATTTTCTACTTTTTATTTGATAATTTAAACCGACTACTTGCATGTTAATAATTCAAAGTTTTGGAAAGTTATTTAGAAAATTTTAAGGAAATTCATTTTTCGGATAAAAATAGCTTTTTAAAACGACCGTGACAACATTATATCAGTAACTTAAATAGGAAAAATTTATTAAGGCTGAGAGCTCATGGTACTGAATGTCTACTTCCATGCATTTTTTATCAAATTAATATATTCTGGGTTTTACTATATAGTCGGTTTTTATCGAAATGTTAAGCCGTATTCTTAAAGCAGCAAAATAGCAACAAATTCTGGTATATTTGATTTTTCGATTTCCGATTACTGTATCCATGGATATTTGTCTGGGGGTTTCTAGATTTAAAAACGGGTTTTACAGTAAATAGTGGTTTTTTTCTTCAACATATTTGATTATATTCTTTAAGCAACAAATTCTGGTTTATTTATTTTACCATGACTCTAACTGTGGATTTTCGACTGAATGGGACTAGGATAACATATGGTATATACGGGTTTTACTGTAAACGTTTATATATTCAAAACGTTAAGCCGAATTCTTATTGCAACAAATTATGGTTTATTTGTTTTTGGAATTTGTACAATTTTTGGCATGGCTGGGGGAGAGGGATTAACGTTAACCTGCCATCCAAATTTCAAATGTCATTATCTTCAAAATGATTTAAGCTCGAAAATCCAAAATAGAACTAATGAGCACATAAATAGCACTAAATTTTGGATAGATTTCGAATAAAATTCCCTTTTCTATTTGGGGGTCCAAAGTCAATGTTAACCAGCCCCCGCCCCATTTTTAAAGTTCGTTTACTCCTAAACGGTTTGAACACCAAACTGGTTCGAATAATTTTGCCACCTGGAGGAGCGCTAGGTTATCATAGGTTCTTAGTTTTTAGGTCTAGAATACACCACTTAAAATTTCAGACTTGAACGACTGGGCGGAATACGAATATGAACTGATTAGGTGAATTTATGGATAGTTTTACCAAAATTTTGTTTGTTGCTCCAATATATTCATAATAATTTATTTAAACTTTACCTAATAATCCGCCAAAAGAAATTTTCAATAATTATAACATTTTTTAAGAACAATTCAACAATTTTCTTTTAAGTAGGATATACATACATTGCATATATAATATAATCAATCTTTTAAACTGTGAAATTTTATGCATATAATTTTTAGTTCGAATTATTTAAAATACCATTTAAATAGAAAATTTTATGCAAACCAAATTTCTCTACTTAAATTAATATTATTTAATTAATAAAATTATATTTTGAATTAATTTAAATTAATTTTTATTCTTAATTGTCGTAAATAAAATGTATTATATTATCTATGTTAAACATTTTATATTATAGTAAGTCAGGTAATCTTGGAAAGGATTGTCGTGAATATGATCTTTGTGTACGAAACCCATAACTTGAATTAGTAATTCTTCATATATGCCAAAATTAAAATACAAATTAAAGTATAATATCGAAATTAGTAAATTTCGATACACAACACAATTCAATTAATTATTAGAACGCAGTTTATTAAAGTTTGAACTATTTTTAATCATAAGCATACGCAAAACACTTTAAATATTTAGTCCATACAGTTATAAATACATATATAATAACATGAATTGTAATTATAAGCTGAATTTGAGCTTTTGGCAAATCCAAGCGAGTTAAAAAAATTGTATTTGTTTAAAACAAAAAATTTTTGTATTTAAATTTAAATCTTTTATGCCTCAATCATGAACTTAAACTCATTTTTTGGTTCAGAATAGATTACCAAAATTTCAATTCATGTTATTGGTCATCGAATGATGTTTTACCAATTTTATGTATGTATATAAATTTGATATCTTAATTGATTAAAGTTAAAAAGCGGAAATTAGTATTTTATTTTCTCAAACTGAAATTGATACTTTAATTATAACATATATACCTACCTTTCAATATATAAATGTAAATTAAATGTTTTAAGATTAATATTAGCAATATCTTCCGTAAATTTGATTTAAACACACTAATTATTATTAAATTAAAATTATACCCGTATATGATAGATATTTTCAATAGAAAAAAATTTAAAGTTAGCAATTATTTGTTCGTTCTTTCTTTTCAAGTTTTGTTTTTCTCTAAAGAATTCTATTGAAGATATAATTGCAGGAGGACATAAATTCGGCACATTATAAAATCGATTTTCTTTTATATTTTTACGTTAATGATTTTATTTCACATTATTTGTTCCCAATTCTTTAAAAATAATTTTTTGAATATAATTATATAAACTTTATCTGAATGGTATTTCTTTAGATTTTTCGAGCCACTTTACACAAAAACATCTTCTTGCTCTATGTATAAACTTTACATACTTGTCTTACTATTCATTCAAAAATCAAACTTCCCCATTTTTCATAATAGTGCACATGGGCATAATGAATCACATTATATGATTTTTAAAACCAACTCAAAAAAATTTTATCTCTACGAAAATTCATGTAAATAGTTCATTTTCTTTTGATTATTGTTTTGATATATCATTCAATTACAAATTTAAACAAGTGAAGATAAAAACAAACAGAGTTAATTTTTAATGATACGCACTCATAAAATATTCTAAATATGCAGTCTATACAGCTGTAGACACACATATAATAATAAGACGTATTGCAATTATATATGTCCTTATTGGTTAAATTTGAGTTGAAATTGTGGCGAATCTAAACAGTTTACGTAAAAATGTTTCAAACAAAAGAACAAACATTTTTTGTCTTTGGACTTTTCTTCTATCTTTAACGGTTTGAAAGTTGGATCATGGATCGTCATGGATTTTTTCGATCCAATGTATCTGTTTTCAGTTTTGTGTCATCTTGACGGATGGATATGCGGAAATTGACTAATTAGATGTTCCTATGAAAACCTATTGCAAAATTTTGTTTCTGCAGTAAATATTTTCTAGCGTTACAAACTTTATATTAAATATATATTTCGAGTATAAAAACCACATTGTTCAATACTTGGTTGAATCATTTATCCATAGTTTGACAACTTAATAACGTTCAATTTTCAGTTTGACTGCGGATATTCCGTTTTTTTACAAATCAGACAAAAAGATTTTATATTTGTTATACAATAATGTTCCTATTGGCCTATCTAAGGCCTATCTAAGTATCCAAATTTTTGAAGAGACAAAATTTATTATCATAGCCATAATTACCCTAGCCATTCAAAATTTATAGAAGTATACTGCTATGCAAATAGGCACCGAGGCAATTATATACGAGTAGCGTAGTTTTGATTTATAATGAGTCTACAAACGTAATTAATGCAAACATTTTAATGAAAATTGAATGCTCTTTTGAATTGAATTTTCGGAATTGGGTGAAATCTCTGCTCTTGTACGATAATAAGTTATGTAGAAATGTCACAGAGAATACATTAATTCGATATCAACATTTCAACAAAGTTTTTATTCATGTGAACAGATTAGAATCTACGAACATTTAAATAAATTTTTCCAACATTATACGTTTTTAATTAAAGTCAATCAGTTAAATCAATTTCTTTACTAATTGTATCCTTAAAAAAAAAATTAATTAAAAATAAATGTTCTCACAAGACAAATTGTAATATTTCAATTTTTCGGCATAAATATAATAACTTTCTAGTTAAAAGTTACAATGGTTAAAATTGTCTAGTTTAAAACAGTCTGCACGTGGAATAAAGAATAAAGAAGATCTATGTGAACCTACCATTAGAATATTAACATACAAACAAGACATAATAATAAAACGACTGTTAACACTTTTTATATAATTTTCATACACAGTATAATAATGAATTTAATGATTAAATTATTAGCATAAACTTATTATTCTTTTATAGGAAATAATTCTACAATTATTATTATTTTATAAAAGTGTTTTTTTTTGTATTTTCAAAGTAAGCAATTCTTTCCGAGTTTAAGGAACTGAATGTGATTTAATTTTTTGTTTTTTGTCTATAAAAAAATTTTATGATGACATATTATTATTAGGTACTTAGTTTTAAAAAGTGATCTTAACAGCTAATTAGTAGCCGTCTATTTATTAGGATTCTGTAACAAAAAACCATTCACAAATTTTTGTTATTACACATTCTATGAGACAACTATAATGCTATCGAAAATAAACATTAGTGAGGTGCCCACAAGTAGCAATTATCTCTTGAAAAATGTAATAGCTAATAGAGTACCTAATTACGATTAGATAATTTATACCGATGACTTTATAGTCGAAATAAAATCTGTTGAATAAAAGAATTTCATTAACATAATTTAGCCGATTTTTCATCCGACTTACCTAGCAATTACTTAGCGATAATACCACATTAATCACAGGAGGTATTAAATTCTACGGGCTCTGTATACAAAAAAACTACAAAAATATAAAATATAAAGCTGGTAGCTGCCCATATGGCTGGTTATGTTTTGATAGAGATCTCTATAATAGAGACAATCTCTAATATAAGATATATTGGATTTTTTCAATTTTCGCGAACAAATAACTCAAAAAATACTGAGTACAAATGTTATGAAATTTGGTATGTACAATCCTGATTTAGAAAACGGAAGGCGTATTGAAATAATTATTTAATATAATTATTTCATCCGTGTAGTTGTGGTTTCCCCGGGAATAAAAGGATAAAAAATAGCTTAAAGTAACTTAAGTCTCTGCATTTCTTCTATATTTTTATTATCAAGACCGTAACATGCAGCCCCTATTTCAACCCCTTACTGCCCTTGTTCGTATTAAAAAGTAGACTTTCATTAATGTATGCCCTTTCTCAGGCTCTAGACGATATCTGTACGAAATTTTATTTAAATCGTTTCAGTCGTTTAGGCGTAACGTACCTATTATGCTGCTCAAAACACATTTAGCTGCTTATATTGGCAGCATTAAGCACCAGGCTCTTGAGATTCAATTTCATAATCTTCTTTTTAAAAACTGTTTGGGATCGTGGCTTCCAAAAGTAAAAATAGTGTTACGCATTTACTTGAGTTAATAATCATGAACTGCCACGAAGATTCGCTTCTTTTCAACATTGAAACGACTGAAAATTTTGTTATAGATCATAATGGAACAAGAACGTTTGAATGGACCTTACTATAATGATTTAAATATTGATTTGACGAGTGTCATTTCTAAATTTGGCCACATTAAATCAAGAAAATTGTTTTTAAATGTTGTTTTGTTTACCTAATAGAAAGTGCAATTCGAGAGCCACCCTGTTCATTTTCATGCAGATCACTACGGCCTTAATTTAATCCGGTACTTCTTAACCCATGTAAAACCAATACAATATTTATTAGCGAGCTAATATATTATTATATTACTCATAAAATGAAGAATTTTCGAACTCAAAAAAAGTCAAAAAAATAATATTTTGTCGTAACGTTATGTAACCATTTCATTTTGCTAAAATTTCTAAGCCCACAGATACAAATTTATGTTGATATCATTTCTCCGTATATTTTATTTATTTTTATTTTAAGAATAAAGAAGGTCCTGTGATGGTGATAGGACAGTCAATTTTCTTCAGCTGGACCGAGCAATCAAAAATTGTCTGGGTGGCATGAAATTTAAAGCACTCCACCTACGAGAAATGTTCAATGGAAACTGATAATAGGCTATGCATTTTTAAGCCGTACAAATATTTTTAGAAGTACCTTTATAAATATCATTATACTGCGAGATAGATATATTACCTACTGCATGATTACAATTCCAACATAAACGTTCAACAAAGTTTGTTGCATAATATAATTTTATTTTATTGAACTATAAAATTAGTTGTAAATTATGATCTTTTATAATAGCTTCTTTTTTATATTATAAACTAATAACCAAAAAAAAAATTAAAGAGAAATTTTAAATTACAATCAAACTTTGTCATTAATATTTCGGATATCATTTTAAAAAAAATAATAATAAAAAGACGTTGTTAATGATTTTGTCATTTGTTACTTTAATTATTTTTTGGATACACATTATTGGTCGTACAAAATTTGTGCATTATCTTTCCAATAGCAGAACAAAAAAAACAAACAGATGTTAGATATATGTCAATCTTGAGCTAGGTATTGTACGTAATCAACAATTTTGCGGATGTATTTAAAAATGATATAATATCCTTACGGACATCCTACATTATAAATGACTTGATTTATTTTAATAATAAATCAGTTGGCTTATTAATTTCCTGATTAGGGAACGTCATGAATTCACCCCGAATTTCGAAATAAAATTTCTTTTAAACGCGTCGGTTTACAATTTCATGCATCTGGTTCTGGAGTTTTTGAAGAAGAGTCTGCAAATTTTGGGTTATGCTAGCTCGAGTACATAATAATAGACCTACTAATTTGTACTTGGATATATTGTTGATGTTGGTTTCGACTGGAGCCCATTGAATTTTGATAGCGTTCCTTTCATAATAAACCATCCAAAAGAAGTTAAAAAATCAGACAAATAAGAAATTTTAACAGTTGAAATCGCAAATAGTGTAATATTTTTAATAGAACTAGTGCTAAATTCACAAAGAAATAAAATTTTTTTATAAGAAAAATTATTAGACAGGAAAATTTTTCAAACAAAAACACCCTAAAAAAACCTTGACTTTCTTTATTTTGAAGATGTTCATCAAAACGACGGCACAAAGTGCGTAATAGGCATTTTGAAGTTAAAAAATATGTAGTTTACTGGATTTACAAAAATTTTCGAAAGCAAAAATTTCCGGAAACATAGTAATCCTCAAACAATTATACAAAAGATTTGTGATAAACTCATTGAATTTGTAAATCTTAAGTAATTTTTGATATGAAAAAATGTTAAGAAAAAAGTTTTCAAGATAGAGAAAACATCATTATTAAAAAAGATTCTAAGAAATTCATTTTTATGACTTCTATTAAACACTTCCGGAGATCATAAAATATATGTTTTTTTTTTATAATTCTTTTCTTTAAATAAAAAAATAATAATTAATTATTAGGTTAAAATAATTGAATCAATTTTTTGTTAAAGTATTAATCTTGAAAGTAGTTCGATTACCTAATTTGCTAGTAAATTATAACAAATGTTTATAAAACTTTTATTATTCATTGGGACTCATCATCTAACAAGCACGGTTTTTATATTAAAGGACCTTGTAACTTCCGTTTTATTATAGCTACAACAAATTTAATTGTTTCATTGAAAAACTCATGAAATTTTCTATCTAAAACAACTATGAAAAAATTATTTTTGTTTAAGGTCGAAACGTAAGACTTTATAAAATTACTTATTTTTCTGATGAAATTTCAATTTCTCAATAATGGGAATGTGGCCCATTATATGAAAAAGATGTGTAGACAATCTTCTTTATAGAAATCATATTTATCAAATTGACTTGGTTTTTAGAATACTAAAATCGGTTTTAATTATTGTAAACTGTGGTTTTTTTTTCAGAAAAAAATGTATTTGCAAAATTAAAAAAGTTGTTCGATTATTGTAATAGCTTCTACAGTTTGGTAATTTAGCTTCTGTATATAAAAAATTGAGTATTTTTAAATCAGTATTATTACAATCGTCAATCATCAAATTTCTTTGTGTAATAAATACTATTTCCTTTATCAAAATATAAACCACTTTACGGTAGAATTTATATGTTGATCCGAAAAATCAATACTTTTCCATGCTTTTAAGTGGGATTATCAACAGCCGTTAGAAGCACACTCCTTTATGTTATATCTTTCAATATAACAAATTACTTAAAAAATAACGATCCAAAACTCTTAATATGAATATATAAATTCATCATTTTGATAAATTCTCTAAATAAGTGATTTTATATGCTTTTAAAAAAATATCAAAGCCCAAGTGATCATTACTTTCCCGCAAATTTGTATAAATATTCACCTTTGTAGATGTGACTATTGTATAAAAAAAAATGTAAAAATGTGTAGATACTGCATTTAAAATACTTCCGAAATAACAAACCTATTATTAAAAATCCATTAATTGAATTTAATTAAAAAACATTGATGAATAATATAGTGATTTTATTGAATTCATATATTTATATAATGATAAAACTCTCCAAAATAAAAATTATTGTTTTATCACCGCGTCCGCGTACTGTAGAGATTTTTTTAAATAAGTATTATTACAATCGTCAATCACCAAATTTCCTTGTGTAATAAATTTTATTTCCTTTATCAAAATATAAACCGCTTTATGGTAGAATTTATATGTTAATCCGAAAAATCAATACTTGTCCATGCTTTTAAGTGGGATTATCAACAGCCGTTAGAAGCACACTCCTTTATGTAATATCTTTCAATATACACACACAAATTACTTAAAAAATAACGATCCAAAACTCTTAATATAAATATATAAATTCATCATGTTGATAAATTCTCTCAATAAGTAATTTTATATGCTTTTCAAAAAATATCAAAGCCCAAGTGATCATTACTTTCCCGCAAATTTGTATATATTCACCTTTGTAGATGTGACTATTGTATAAAAAAAATGTAAAAATGTGTAGATACTGCATTTAAAATACTTCCGAAATAACAAACCTATTATTAAAAATCCATTAATTGAATTTAATTAAAAAACATTGATGAATAATATAGTGATTTTATTGAATTCATATATTTATAATGATAAAACTCTCCAAAATAAAAATTATTGTTTTTGTACATCACCGCGTCCGCGTACTGTAGAGATTTTTAATTTTTTGTTTTGTTATTAAAAATTGAATAAATATTAAATCAAAAAGACGATGAATGATGATAAATTAATAAAATAAAATGTACCGTATAATAAATACATATTTTAAATGCAATAATAAGTATTATCGGTAGACAACGTACATAATAATAAATAAATAATATTGCTGGCAGGCAATCAAGAAAGAAGATGATTCAAAAAATAATATCACTTTCTCCTAAATACAAAAATTTCCCATCATATATCTTGAATTCATTCATTTAGTATTTTAACATATTATTCAGCATTCATTCATTATTCAATTGTAAATTCGCATATTTAAAAAAAGTGTTATATACATTATAATTTTTATTTTTTTTCTTTGTATATAATAAAAATTCTTTTACATATTTTTAATCTTTGACAACTAAAGTTTATTCACATTGTTTAATGGAACAAACAAAAGTTATATAAAAATATTTTTGTGTATATCAGCAAGAATGTGGCGGATCGTTAAAAATGAAGATACAGATCTTAACATTTTAACTCAATGAATCGATATAATGTTGGAATTTCCTTAAAATTCGATTAGTTTATTGAATGAAATATGATTGTGATTTGTGATATCACTTAGCTGTATTATTTGAATTAACATTGAATTAACGACAGTGTAATTACTAATTAGTATCTTATGATAAGGTAGTCATCGATAAGAATTACCACTTAACTCCCTACAGTAAGAGTTGAAATAATAAATTTTTCCCAAAAATGTAGTTTTTAAGCTAATAAAAGCTATATTAATGGGATTTAACAGTATTTTATTGCTACAATTACTAATAAAGCCATCTATGTAATGAAACTTAATAATACAAAAAATCCGCTGGAAAATAAACGGATACGCATTCGGATACTTTTTTTCTTGGGGATATCCGCAGATACGAATACGGATACCCAATACATCTCTGATAAATAGATATTCGTTTTAAGACTGGCAGTGGATATTTTGTAATTGCAATAAATTTTGCCACACCGTAGGTTTGTTTATAATAGGTATTGTTTTAATTAAATGTACCTAAGCTTCCTGGAATCAAACATTGCGTTTGTTATCAAAAGGGGATCGGATTAAATTCAATTCATTTTTTATTCCTTTAATTGAATCGTCTTTTTTTCGCGAACATATGAAGTTCTTTCTTAAAATTATTAAAAATAAGCAAGATATGGATATAAGTTTCTAAGCAAACCAATAAGAAAATACCAACGTATGACGTCAAATGTTAGTATGTCCAATTAAATTACAAGTCAAACATCGTTTTAAAATGAAACAAAAAAGAAGGTATTTTTGAAGATTTTCCAAAATGAAAAGGGGAGTTTAAATAAAATTTACAGTTTTCCTATTAATTTTTATGGAAATGTCTATTGCCAATGAGGAAATTACGTATTTCCGTCTACTCCTATTAGCCTGACTATCTATTTTCTTTTGTTGGGTTATTTTAATCTACTGCAGAGTAAACACTGTATTTTGTATATTACCTATATTGACTTTTGTAGAGGTAAATAATCTCCTACTGCTTTTCAAATATTATTTTTATTTAAATTTGATTCAATAAATTATTTTTTTTTAATTTACTTCTAAGGTCAAAGCCAAATAATTACAGATGAATGCATTTAAAAAAAATTTATATTTTAGATGAAAGTTTAAATATTCTCATTTACTTTTATTTACATTGGATTTTTTTATTTACTTTCAAAATTTACAATAGTAATTAGTTTTGGCCAGTTACATAAACTATTGTGTCAAAGATCAAAGAAATTTTACAAAAATATTTTGGTAATAAGAGAGTCATGGAACCTCATACAATGAAAGTAACTAATAGCTCCATGTAATATTCCTTGTTTAAAAAAAAAAAAATATGTTTCGCTCGTATATTTCATTGATTGATTTAACGGTTTCGACGTTCCAGAGATATAGCTATTTAAGTAAATATATTCGATAATATACATTTTCACATAAATGCCGATATCTAGTGAACCGTTCATCCGATATGGATAAAATCTTATAGGTAGATATACGATGTTGTTTTACATAAGTGACTTGACAGAAAATTGTAAAAAATGTTAGCTTCGTTAGTCTAATGATACAGAAAAATTTTGTATGGTTAAAATGTAGAAATGGATTCGTTGTAGTCGTACTGGACATAATGCTATTTAAGTGAGTACATTTGTGCATAGCGACGAAGTTTTGGTGCATTATTTTCAGTATATTGTTTGTTATGTGCATTTAAAATTTCTTTAAACCGTTATTGTAAATTTAAAATAATACAAAAATAAATTGAAATGTGAAATCCATTAATTTTAAATTTTCATTACGTACTATAATATTAATATTCTCATATATTAATTTATAACTTTATTCACTTTATTCAAAGAAAATCATACATAAATAATATATTAATTTAATTATGTCTAATTTAAATAATTTTAAGTGAGTGAAATAAATTAAAATATTGGAAACAATTACAAATAGTTCCACTACAGAAATTCGGGTTCATAAATACATAGTTAATAAAATGATTTTGTAAGTAATTACGCCCTAAATAAGTAAAAGAAATCCTATGATTATATAATTTTATCTGAATATATTATGAGAAATTACTTATTCAGTAATTTTAATATTTATTTTTTTTTTTAAGAGTTAATAAATAACAATTAATTATTAACCGAAAAAAAATTTAATTAAATACTGTGGTTATGAATTTAATAATTAATGAAATAATAATAATTAAAATGTGCTGATTTGATAAACTATTACGCGTGCATAATAATACTATTCAACAATATTATTTATTTTAAAAAGTAATACTTTTTAAAAAAAATTAGAACCGACTCCAGAAAAATGAAAATCAATAGTAAAAAAGAATTTTTTAATTTAATGCTTTTATAAATAATTTTCTTGTAACCAATTACAAAGTTTCGTTAACCATATTTTTAACAAAAAATTGATTATAATGGTATTAACTTCAAAAGGTAATTGATTTCAAGGAAATTAAGTATTTAATTAAAAAATTTTCTAATGTTAGTCCTTTTTTATAGCCGACATATATGAAATATATAAGAGTATATTAAATTTAGTCAAAATTTCGTAACGATTAAAAATATTAGAGCTAATAACGATATGAGTGTTCAGAGAATCACTTAATTAATCCAAATTCGTACGTCTGCTCAGTTTTCAAGATAAGTCATAAACGAAAAACGATACCGAGTTGAAATTTTGGTTACGTACTCTAGACCAGTTTAAGCTCGTGAATGAGTGAAATCGGTAATTTAGGTCCCATGACCCATCTTTTAAACCATAAACCATAGAAGATAAAAGTTAAATTACATAAAATGTTAGACAGTAGTTTTGTTTGAAAGATTTTTTCATAAATTATTTAAGGAAGTACGAGCGCTAGGCGGGGTGGGGATAGGTATCGACTCTAGCGCGGTAAGGGGAACGCAGTAACCATATGATTTTTTTCAATATATAGATATACATTTAACATTGGCTAGTGGCGGCATTTATTTTTCTTTTAATTAATACACTTTAATTAGTCGGGCAAGTGTAAATGTTTTTGAATTAAATTTATCACTAATATATTTACTTTCATCCATAAGTTTTTTAAAAATATTCACCGACAGTTTTACGAGAAAAATACAGAAATGTATCAATGTTTGAAGGTTACCCCATAAGACCAATGTTAAATTGCTCAACTTTAAAGTTAATTATTTATTTAAATGATCGGGCAATCTCCTTCAAATTTTTGGAATTTGTTTAGACATATTTAAACTTTGTATTAAAAAAAATCAAGCCTTTTATCAAAAGTTGCCTTGGTGCTCGTACTTCCTTAAATTTGCCACAATTTCCCACCTCAGATTTGTTTGCCTGTATTTATCTATGTGTGTTCCGCTGTAACTTTCGAACACCATGTTCGATGTCACTGCAACGTTTAAGGAAACTAAGAATACAAAATTTTTCTGAAAAAAAAAAGGTTTTAATTTCAACCCCGTTTCAAACACTGGTAAAACCAATATGATTCGAAACCTTGGTCCCTCATTATTATGCAATTGTACTGATTCTGTCAGATATCTTCTAAATTTATATACCTTATTATTTATATACTTTTTCTTTACTTCTGCGTGAGGACTAAAGTTCACAGAACTATTAGATTTTGTCATCTCTTTTAACTCAGTGTTGATATCTAAAAATTCATATGGAATCATCTTTAAGATACTACCACTCTTCATCAAGTAATAATCCTTGAAATCGAACTACTCTGTAAAAGAATTATGCGTGAACAAACAGAAATCAGTTAGAATCACTTAACACTGTGACACCATTAACAATATGTTATAACTTGAAAATCATTTATTTAATTGATTTTGATGTAATGTACATTGTTCCATAGTTCAAAAGATACTTCATAAAATATGTTTTTGTATTCCAAATTCTAGTTTTTAAGAAATACATGGACAAACATATACATACAAATTAGAGATGTGACGGATCGTTTAAAAATGATGAGATAGTTAAGATCCTTAACTTTTAATAACTTTACTACTCAATAATCGATGTTAGTACACGTGACTTTGAAATTAATACCTTATGCTAAGGTAGTAAGCTATGGTGGTTAGCTCACTACAACAAAGATTGAAATATTAAATTTTTATCAAATATGTAATTTTTAAGAAATAAAAACTATTTTAATGGGATTTAACAGTATTTTATTGCTACGTTTATTAATAAATCCATATACGTAAAATGAAACTTAATTATACAAAAGATCCGGACCAAAAAAGAAACGGGCACGACCACGGAGACGGATCCTTTTTTTTTCTCTCGAATATCTGCGGATACAGATATCTGGCACATCCCTAATACAAATATACAATTCAATTCAATCTTTATTCATTACATACATTGAACCTTTGTTAGGAACTATTGCAGTATTCACCATAGAAAACCAGAAAATCATTGGTATTGATACCCAGCACTCGATACTAATGATCAAATGCCACCCTTAAATACTTAAAATTACAGAACTCGATAAATTATTTACCCAGCTGATTTTAGATGCAAGATTAAAATACTTCATTTATCGATCAAAATAAAATCAACATATTGTACTTCAAATTTAGATACTTCTGATTAGAAATTTACATGGAGTAACATGCTAAAATATTGGACAATTACAACCAGATAATACGTACGTGCCGAATTGATATCCTCCTGTTTTTGAAATCGGTAAATCATTAAATTTTAAATTTGTTTTTATTGCAACATGATTAATTATTAGTATATTATTTAGATCAAACAGTGCTGTTGGCTGTTAATGATGACTCTTAATATTAATCAATGGATTTGTACACTATAAATGGCTGTAAAAAAAAACTTGAATATATTTTCAGTTGATTTGTATAAAATTTCTAACAAATTAATCATAGCTTTACGATATTACAATCGTGAAAATTTCTTCTGTATACGAAACATAAATCACTGTTGAAATATTTGTTTGAAAAATTTAAACTCTTTTTTTTTTAAAGGAATCAGATTTAATAAACTTAGAATCTACGACTCAATTTTCATTGGATACACCAAAACCGAACTTATCACGAGAAGTTTAAATTTTTAGACGCGCTAATTCCATTATTTTAAATAATAGCCAAAAAAAGATAAATACCGTTTTTTACCTCTTATGACTCAACTCATATCTCATCCTTTTTATAAGATGATGACGTACAGCGTTGATTCCTGCTAAAATTTGGTTTTCGAACTAAGCATACTATCATCACTGAATAAATTTACAGCCTAACGAAAGATCGTTATTCAAACCACCCACGGACTTATAAATATTTTCAAAATTTCACAATTAAAATGTCAATATTGTTTTTTTATTCCAAGAATTTTGTAAAAACCATTTTACTGTGAGTGAATACTTCATTTAATATAAAATAATTTACTCTTTTTAACACTTTGAAGAAAATTTATTGTTCATTTCATTATGCAGAAAATGTATGTAAACAAATAACAGGTGAAAATGACGACATATCTTAGAAATTGCTAATAAATCATGGTGGCCAACTGTATAAATTATTTCTTGTATGAATTGAAAACATTTTATCACTTTGATTTTTCAATCAAATAATGATAAAACAAAATCTTGAGTTGGAAGCTGTAAGTTTTCAAATTTGCACATGTTTGATATTTATTTTAATATTCTTACCAGCTACACTTTAAAGTTATGCACCACGTAAGTGAAACTATACGGTAGTTTAATTAAGGAATGAATAAAATTAATAATATAGGACATAATATCAATTGATTTAAAAAAAACAATCACTGTTATTTGCTTGAATGAAGTAACAATTAAATAAATATAATATATTACATGCAAACCAACTCTGATATAAACAATAATTAATTATAATTAGATGTTGTAGAAAAGATGTTTGATTGACATCAAACCATCAAGTGGTTTTTTGTTTTATTTTATCAATAGGAATGAATGCATAATGATTATTGAAATCCATTAAAAGCAATGAAGTTGATCATCTTCTTCTTCATACGTCTTACGTATGTTGTTTATTATTATTTATATTGCATTCATACAATAATACCTAAGTAATATTTTAATTTGACATTTTGAAAAAGTAAAAGTTGTTGTTACTTACTGTTTGAAAAAAAAAAAAATTTTATTGTTTAATATTATTGATATTTTTTTTAATAATTTTTATTGCGATGATGTATGTATAAATATAGCAGGGTAATAAAAATCAGAGAGTCACTAAAAAAGTTTATTAAACGTAGATATTAGTAATTATATAATGAAGGTGAATTCGCTTTTTATACTCGACATATATTGAATATTACATAGCATATTATTTTAAATTTTGATACGTTAACTATATTAACTGCACTTACAAATAAATTTCGATTGTTTGTCCCAATATCCTAGTTTTTGCACCGTCACCAAATTAGCAACGAGTAAAATCTCCTCAGAGAACTAGCTAATTCATACTGACGATGACTTATTTATAGTCGAAATACGTATTTATAAAAATACAAAATAATTTGATCTAGGAAATTGGGGCAAAATCAAAATTTATTCAAAAAATCCTAAAGTTCTCATTATTATTTATAAAATGCACTTAAAAAATTGTTGATTCATGTGCTAATATAATCACCTAATTAGTCCATTTACGTCGCGTCCGCCTATTCGTCATCAAGATTACTCATGAAAGAAAAGAGATAAAAATTTTGATGGCGTATTCTATATCTAATAAAAATAATAACAATGTCTTAAAATTCCAAGATTGGACAAAGACCTCCTCTATCAGACGCCATCGTTTCCTATTCTTGCCCACTAACCAAAATTCTTAAATTCATAGCGCCAGCGTTTCACTGGATGACCCTTACTTCAGTATCGGTCTTACGGTGCCCACCATGTTGTCCACGGTGTACATGTAGTCCATCGTCCGTCTTAAGGATCTTTCCCATCAACACTTAAGGATCTTTACGCTCACATCAACATCTTTAACCTGAATCTTTTACGAATTTCAGTTTAGGGTATTTTATCATTTTTAAGAATATTTAGATCTAAACAGATCAGTATTG
The DNA here is from genome assembly GCA_020423425.1 of Chrysopa pallens. Classification (NCBI taxonomy): domain Eukaryota; kingdom Metazoa; phylum Arthropoda; class Insecta; order Neuroptera; family Chrysopidae; genus Chrysopa; species Chrysopa pallens. The sequence continues at coordinate 60,719,525 of CM035591.1, forward strand.
GTGTAGGCATCTGGAAGTTAAGATAGGCAGTACCCATTTATCTAGGACTTTGACTTTTAATCTCAGAGGTAAACTGTTTTACAAAATGTGTTTCAGAAACCAAGAACTCTTCGACGCGCTACTTATTCGTGTTTGTACTTCAATAACGTTTCTATTTCAAAAGGAAATAGTTTGACCAAGATATTTTAATGTCTTAACTGGTTTCATCTTTCTTAGAAATTATTCTAAACCTAATCAGGGAGTTTAAATTCGTGAATGAGCATAATTGGTTCGTTGAGTCCCATGGATCCGTTACCCAACTTTTAAACCATAAAAAAATAGAACCAAAAATGAAATATAAAGCAAACTACTTTTATTTGCAATATTTCTTCGCCAACTGTTTAGATTCGCCACAATTTTAATGCAAGTTTAAGCTAATAAACGCAAATAAGTATAATTATAATACATATTATTTTATATATATTTAAAGCTGTATGGACTGAGTATTTTGAGAATTTTATGAATTCTATTAATTAAAAGTAGTTCAAACATTGATAGTCAACCATTCGTCATCAAGCATCTAAACAGTTTATTAAAATTTATAAAGCTTTAAAATATATTATTTCAAGCACATTTTGAATTTTTACGTAGCAGTGAAGATACTAACAGAGTTGATTTTTAAAAACTCGCCTAACGTTAAGTATCAATGTTGAGATGTTTGAACGATATTAGAGCTCACAAAATACTCTAAATATCTTACTATATAGTTATAATACACAGTTATAAATATATATATATATATACATACTAATATGTATTGTAATTCTATGGTTATTAGCTAAATTTCAGGTAAAATTCGAATCCAAACATTCTATGATTCAAAGTTTTAAAAGAAACGTTGTTTATTAATTAATAAAAAAAGAAAACAGCATACTTTTGTCTTTAAATTGTTATTCTTTCTTTTATAGTTCAACAAATGGGTCACAGACACATATTGAACCCAATGGACTAATTTTGTTTATTATCGAGCTTAATCTTACTTTTAATTCTAGAATACACCACCAAAATTTCAGTTCGCTATTATCTTTTCGTTTTTGAGTTATCTTTATAGCAAACAGACAGAAGTAAGAAAAACGGAAATGGATTAATTAGATTCTATGAACACTTAAAACAAAATTTAGTTTGTGCGATAAATATTTCTTAAAAATTTTAGACTAATACACGACATTATCTGTATATGTTCAATATAAAAACGAACTCAAAATTATAGAGCCAAATAGTGATCAAGTCTATGTGTTGATAATTATTAAAACATTTCTGAAGAATCTTTTACATTTATTTTGTAAAATTTCTATTCACTCTCCACCATCTTTGATAAATAATTTAGAAATGGAATTTAATATAGCACTGAACTATTTGTATGTATAATATGTCTGACATATTCAAAATAATTTAAAATAATTATAGACATAAAATAAAAAATTATTACAAAAATCTCTAAATTTTGTATACTCATAAAACTGAAATTGATTAATGATTATATTACATAAAATTATATACAAATGTACGAACATGCGATAGATGTATATGTCGTGAAATAAACAAAAGAAATTTTAATAAAACATTTATTGTATAATTTATTTAAATAAAATTTGATAGCATATAGTTTTTTTAATACATAAAAAAAAAATTGTTGATAATTTTTAAATTTTTATGCACGAATTATTTAAAATAAGAGGCGTCATCATTATTATTTATCAATAACCCGCTATTCAATAAAGATTGTTGTCTCACAAATCGTGCATATTTTGGAGAAAGTACTTATTTTTACACAGTCAAAGATGTGCATTATTAATCATTTCATTATATTCTCATACTGTGATATGTACTATGAAACGTACTTATATGAAATTGCATAAGACATTTCTTTACAAGATCAATTGATTATTTAAATTGCAGTCACTAGCATTTGATTTAACGCACAAAAGTATATCATTTTGAAATCAAGTTTTAATGATACATTTTGTTAAATTATTTGTAACACTAACGTTATATTTAACGTTTGTTCAACGTATGTAGAAACACAATATGTCAGTTTGAGCAAATGTAAAACTCACGCAAAAATTGACATTTGCGCAATTTTCAAAATTTAAAATTATAAAAAAATTATATTTATTTAAATAGTTGCAAGTTACCTATAAATTTTTTTTCTTCAAAAGTACAAAATAATACAAGCCTTACGCACGTTCGTATCGACGGACGTTAGAAAATTAGATTCTCGTATGTCCCTATACGTTGATCATAAAATAAATTTTTTTAAGTTTTAACTTTCTTTTTCTTTTTTTTTGTAATTTGTTTTTTTACTTTGATATGTTACTGGCTTTGATGTTTACTTTGCTTATGCATTATCTAGTAAAAGATTAATCACTATTGAAATTTTAACAAAATAAAATAAGTTGCAATTTACGTAAAAATGCAACTATTTTATTGATGGTTGTGCTCATTTTTTACAAAATTAAAGTGACACATTTAAAGTTGTTGACCCTTTCCTAGTAATGATTATTTTATTTGTAGATTCCTATTTTAATTTTCAATTTTTTAAAAATTGATCAAAAAGACGCTTGTGCTTCGCAGAATCTGGTAAAAGTTAGGTGTACAACACTAAATCTAAATCTATGAGTAAATTACCATGTATATATATATATATATATATATATATATATATATATATATATATATATATATATATATATATATATATATATATATATATATATATATATATATATATATATATATATATATATATATATATATATATATATATATATATATATATATATTCGTTAGAATGTTTAAAATAGTATAGTCCGCTCGATTTATTATATTTTTAGGCAAAAATCGCAAAATTTTATTTTAAAAGTTAACTTAAAACTAAAAATGTAACTTTCACTTAAATGACACGCAAATCAAAATTCAAGAAAAATCTGTATAGAAAATTTTTTCTTTTGAGGTACCATCTATATCTTTTATTATCTTTATGCATTAAACGCCTTTAGTTTTCTAATAATGATAATAAAAAAATGATTTTTAGTTCATTTATAGTTTTCGGTATAGAATTCTCAAAAATTACTTTTTTTTTTATTTTTCAGAATTTAAACAATGTTGCTACTCAAAATATTTACAATAATTGCATTACAAATAATTATCGTTAACACAATTTCACCCTTGGAAACAAATTATGGATTAATGAGTGAATTGGATCCACTAAAAGATACATTTGGTCAAGAAACGCCATCGCATGCACTATTTATTCGAGATGATTTTTTAAAAAACAGTAAGTAAAATTTGAATTTATTTTTACATTTGTAGAAGTGAAGCTAAATTTTTAGAATTTGTCTATGAATATTAGTACAAAAATTTTATAATTAGTAGAAATCTAAACGGCAAAATTTGGAACAATTCATCACGTACTTTTTAAATTATAATAAGCTTTACTTAGTATAATTTTCTTATACTTTGTATCGGCAATAGATTTTCTGAAAAATCAATGATGTTTAAGTCAAAATAAAATAATTAATTTTTATTTAAATATTTCGTTCACATGTTAAATAAATAAAAATAATAATCTAATTTATAATTTTTAAGCTTGATAACCGCCATTCATGAACGAAAGTTTATCTTTAAATTATTTCAAAAAATCTTTGTTTTTATAAAATATTGGGTCAATTTTCATAAAGATCCGACGAATTATTTTTTTGGTTCATTTTTTTTTTTATATTTGAATCAATAAAGGGTAATTACGAATATAAATGGATATTTCCCAACCATTCCCCAAAGAAGATTTATTATTACTTCAATATTTTGGATATATTTTCGATTATATAGCCTAATTATAATAAAAATATAGACACTAAATTTTCTCTTTAACTGGATGATAGAAATGTGTTCGTTATTACCCTTCTAAATTCATAATTACTCTACCCCTACCGATTTTTGTTATTAAATTTTAAGATAGATACTATAACGTGTTATTGCAAAAGTTATATATTGTTTTACATAATAGCCAATGTGTTAATGAAATTAACCACTTTTGCAATACCATGAGCACAATTTTCAATTTTCTTTAAGTATTCATCATTCTCCCACTGACCCCTATGTGCATTTTTTTGCTGTTTTAATTGTATTTATTTCAGAAACATAATAACGAACTACGAATTATATGCAATTACGAATAAAAATTTGTCTGAATGATAATTTAATTATTAGACTTAACAATACTATTAGGCTACCCGATTTTATTAGACTTAACAATAGACATGAATATAATAAATTCACGCAGTAATTCACAGTTTTAAAATTTCTGTTGTAAATAATGATAAACATTGTTTAATTTTCCAGTTAAAAAAAGACAAACTAATGGTCAGAAAAAAGAAGAAAGTGCTGATGTCATGGTACAAAATATATTAAAATGGTTACAAAATATTTATGGACAGAATAATCGAAGAGTACGCCAAGGCGCTCGTGAATACTTACCACCAATAAATACAGAAAAACCACGACCATTTCAAGGTGGGCCGTATGAACCGTCTGGTGCAGTCAGACCTTCACCAAGTTTCCCAATTGGTGGTCCCAGTGGAAGCAGTCCCGGTTATGATTCTCCTAGTCCAGGTTTCCTTTAATTTATTTTCTTTAGCTAACATGTCATTGCAATTCTAACACTTGATCTTTGAATATCGCACCTATCCAAATTAAACACTAATAACACATTATTTACAAACGAAATAAATTGATATATTTGGTTTGGGTTTTAAATTCATAACGTTTAGAATACTGTCATTAAATTGCGAAAAGTTAAAAATTATATCAAATTTATAAGTACGTATTTCAACTAAAATATAGTAATCATCATTATAAATTAGCTAATCGTAACTATTATCACGAATATTAAAGTTTATATCAATAAAATTATTAATTTTATATATTTCACTCGTCGCTAATTTGGTGACAAATTAGAAACAGTTAGTAGCGACGAGGAACATCGGAATAGTGTACTTGATGAATAAAAAAATTGATCTGGATATTATTTAAAATTTGAAATATTATTTCAAACAGCTAGTGCTCTTATTAATTATTTTAATACGCAAGATATTCAGAACAGTATTCTAAAGTTGTGTATCAGAAAGCTTTTGTTTAAACATTATCTATTATCCTAAGCAGTGAGTAATCGAATACCAATCGAATAATTAAAATTAATAAAGCAATAAGATGACTTGAACGACTATGATGAATATTGCCAAACTTGGACTTGCTTATCTGTAGCTTAGAAGTATAATACTGGACTAGATTTTACGACAAAACTGATTCAACATCATCTATTCCACAGAAGCAACCTTAAACGGAATCATGCTAAAATTAACAATTTGGAGAAAGATTTTATTCTTCCAACTTAATCGATAAATAAAAAATGCATTCCATTCGATCCAAACTTTCAAATCACCGCTATTCATAACGTAATAAACTGGTATACAAAATTTGGTTGCAGCTTAGGATATGTGACGTGGTAATTATTTTTTAAAACGCAATACTAAATTCTGATTTTTCTTTTTATATAGCTCCTACGCAAGGAACATTTGCCAGCTCTTCAACTGGTCCACTACAAGTAGATTTAGGTCCAAGTATACAGCCAGATGGAACTGCTCCGACTGGAATACAAGCTGGATCGAACAACAATAATGATTTGTATACAACAGCAGGCTCACCATCTGGTGGCGATAGCAATTATCTTCAACCAACTTACACTCCAGAAGGTACTCAAATCTCACCCACTCAAGTACCACCAGACGATGATTTAAATCATCCACCACATATCCATGCAATCGATGTAGAATGTTCCAAAGAACAAATGACTGTCAATGTTGAGTTTAATAGACCTTATGATGGAATTATTTATTCAAAAGGTTATTTCTCAGATCCTGCATGTCGCTATGTCACTGAAAACAGTGGACAATCCAAATTTACATTTACGTTAACGATAAATCAATGTGGAACTGAATTTATCAGTGCTTTCGAAACTGAAGGACAAAGTTATCTAGAAAATGTATTGGTCTTACAAAATGAAGCTGGTATTCAAGAAGTTTGGGATAGTATTAAAACTGTCCGTTGTTTGTGGGAAGGCAATGTAAATCAGGCGTTAAGTGTTGCATTAAGCGTTGGCATGCTTTCACAAGAAGTGGTTACATTCAGTGGAGATACCGCAATGGCCCGATTAGATATTCAAGTTGGACGTGGTCCATTTGCTCCTGCCGCTAATGGTCTTGTAAAAATTGGTGAAACAATGACTTTAGTTGTTTCCGTAACAGGCGATCCAGATTTTGATATCCAAGTAAAAGATTGTATCGCAAAAGATGAATCAGGACAAAATCAAATTTCATTAACTGATAGTGACGGTTGTATTTTGAAACCAAAATTATTTGGTGCCTTCCAAAAAACTCGTGATACACAAAATACTGGGGCATCAATTATTGCGTATGCATTCTTCAATGCATTTAAATTCCCAGATGTAATGGATTTAACTTTAGAATGTAATATTGAACTATGTAAAACTGATTGTCAAGTATGTCCAAATCCAGATCAAAAATATGAACCTGGCAAGAAACGAAGGCGTCGTAGTGTAAACCCAACAAACATAGCTTCAGAACATTCTCTTTTGAAGTACATTCGTACAAAACGTAGTGAAAATTCTACTGATGAATTAATCGCTGAACCTGTTAAACTAAAACATAAATTCCAAGTAATTGCTCCTGAAGAAATTTTAAGTGATCGTTTTGAAGAAGTTTTAAAAGAAGAATCCCAAAAATATGACAGTATTTGTATGTCCACGCACGGATTTTTATTCTCTTTTGTGTCATTAGTTGCCTTATTAATATTCAGTGCTATGTTTTCCGCGACCATTTGGCTAAGGTATCAACGACTTAAAATGAAATTCTAAATATAAATTGTTTGTTAATTATATTAAGTACTTTAAGACTTTTAAATATAAGAAAATAGCTTTATTTGTAAGAAAATTAAAAAAATGCGCCATAAAATAATCTAAACCGTTTAAATATGGTTACATATATTTATTGTTTTACAATATGTTTATGTAATATACATACATAGTTTTTGTATTATAAACTTTTATAAAAATACAGTTTTTTTGTACAAAATTTTTATGCCTTTTATTTCTGTTTACTATATTCAATTTAGAAACTTCCCTTTTTTTTAAATTACATTCCTTATAGACCTATACTTACTACCAATTACATCACGAATTGCATTAAAATTTTTTTGTATTCCCAATTTGTCATGGCTACATACATTATCAACTTATACCTTTTACATGGTAAATATGTTCAAATTATCGACAAACATTAAAATATCAATGTTATTTTCTATATTTGCGTTTAGATAATTTTGTAAAAATCATTTTAATGTGAAATATAAATTTTATCATTCAATGTTTAACCCTTTTAAGTATAATTTTATGTTCAAGATTAGACTTCATCAAGTAAAAATGTAAAAAAACTAAGAGATAGAAATGAAATTGATCAGAAATCGACTATAAAATTATTTTCATTGACTTGAAAAATAAGAATACTTTAAAATAAATTAAAAATTACAATGAAAGGATTATAGTTCATACACACCTAGATTCAAACGCTAAGCAAATTGGGCTTACAAATCCAACCATTTGACCATTAAAAACAACTTTAAAATTCTGAAAATACATTAAAATTTCTATTGTAAATAATTTACCTCATATTATTTGTTTTTGAGGCTATTAGCTAATAAAAGTTTTCATCCTCATATAGGAGGAAGTGGGGTAGATTCAAGCATACGACACACACACATGCAAACAGAAGCTATAATTAGACTAAACTACACTTTTAAAATTAAAAAAAAATAATTTTTCATCATGTATTCTAGAGAGAGTATTTATACTGTATTTTGTTTCTTACAATATCATCCATGGGGTAGATTCATACAGTACGAATGTACCCTATAACGAATGCCCTTCATTAAAAACAGAATCAAAGTAAAACTATTTATCTTACCAAATTCAACTTACGTACCTTTGAAAGCTGACATTTACTAGACTATTATTAATAAGCGATAGCAAGCTGCGATAAAATCGAGTAATACGGAAATTTTAAAAATATGTTTGAATGTATGAACATCCCATTGCCTGTAGGACACATTCGTACGATTTATTCACTTGCAAATTTACTCATTACTTATTTGTCTTGGCAGCATCTGACAAATCTAATTTCCAGCATCTGAAAAATCTAAGCTACAAAGTAAAAGCTGTTTGAATCCACCCAACTTCTCAAAAGTTCATATATCCTATTTCTTACGACACTCGGAAAAAAGGTTTTTTACAAGACTTATAATTGTGACTTCTTACGATTAAGGGAAAAATACATCTTAAACAGCTTATAATTTTGCCTTCTTACAAAGTTTTAAAAAATACTTCTTACAGAGCTCATATTCCTGACTATTTACGAAACTCGTAAAATAGACTACTTAAAGAACCCGATCTTGTAATTTAAACTTCTTGATAAAGTGATCATTATAGAGTTATAATGAGACATCTTAAAGAGATATTCATAAAGATTTCTTTTTGAATTAACAACAATTAAACCAATGTTTTCAAAATTTGAAAACTTCTTAAATTAAATAAAATTGACTACAGTAATTAGAACTATTAGAATAAGTGAATTTTTTGAGCCGTATAAACAAATTTTATGAAATTTCGTATGCACAATATTGGCATGTAAACGGAGGGTATCGCGAAAAAACATTTCTAAATATAAAATTTAGATTTTTACTATAGAATCTTTTGTTCGTAAAAAACTCGACATGCGCTACGTTTTCATGCCAATGTTGCCCATACCACATTTCATAACATTTGAATAATAATTATTTTTTGAGGTATTTGCGTTTAGATATTTTTTTAAAATTATTTAAATGTGAAATCAATGTAAATTTTATCATTTGAGTCTAACTCTTTTAAGAATAATTTTATGTTCATTTAAAAAAGTAAAAATGTCTACAAAAAAACAACAGATGGTAATGAAATTACAAAAACGACAATTTTTAGAAAAGATAAAACCCATAACAAAAACTTTCCATTGGGAAGTCAAAAAGATGAAAATTACACTTTCTTCATATTAACTCCACTCTACCAATCACCAATCTACTTTGCCAAGCATTCCATGGGTCAATTTTATAGTAATCTAAAAGCCATAGTTTCTAGAAAAATAATGACTCCTTGATACAAATTAGCGGTAACCTTTTTATGTAGTATTGTTATAGCAATATTTTTTTGTAATTCCAAACGTTACCTACATAAATCGAAAGAAACTCACGCCATTTACACCATTCCCAGTTGTTCTGCAATCGAAAACTTAGAAAATAATTCCCTCATCTGAAAAATATCTATGATCTATAAATACAATTTACTGAGAAAATGGGTGGCTCTGCATAGAAATGGTTAAAAATTGAACTAGCATTTTTTATTTTTCTGTTTGATTTTTAGTATTAACGTTTACTTATAGGTAAATTAAAAAAACAAACACTTTTTCTTATTTTATACGGTAACTAGTCCATTTTCCAAATTACCAAATTATTTGATTTCAATACATCATTTTCGAGATCTAAATTTTATTCTATATTTTCGTCTCTAGATAAACATTCATATTTTCAGTTTCTTCTTTATTCATAAAAGAGATATTAAAAAATTATCATCGGATATATTCCAAAAAAATCGCTATTTATTTTTTATTCCTTTGAGAAATTAAATATAGCTTCTTCCTGCGGAAAATCTTTTGTAATTTTTAAACCTAATACCAAAATTTAGATTAATGATAGAAAAATATAACTATTACGGTATCTCGAAAATTGTTATCCCTAATTGTTTTATTTGGATGAATTCTAAAAGAATTCGTCGTGAAATAATCCGATATTAATTATAACTAGAGACCCGTTACAGCAGTCTAAATTCGACCATAATCACTCAAAAGTGAATTTTACTGCTTTTAAACAAAACAGTATATTAAAAAACAAAGAAATATAAATGAGTGTGTATGATAGTATGTGTAATATAAGCTACACCTCTCACATATGTGTGTTCCATAGTGCGTGTAACGTTTTATTATTGATTTAATTTATTTTCTATATATATATTTTTTTTTTAAATATTAGTATTCTCCAGTGTTTTATAAAATCTTAAACAATATCGCCCATAGTTTATTACTTATGAGCAAAGGTTTAATTCAGTGAACTTTATTAATCAAACAATTGAAAATTATACTTAATTACTCAATTTTATTCAAAAATATATTTAAAATGCGAATATAAAAATGTAGGCATTATTTGGTTACGATTATAAACAAAATGTATACATTATAAATAAATTGAGTACAAAAAATATTCGGTGAAAAGAATATATGGACTGATAGACATTTTTAATTCTGTATTTACAACGTATAATTTTTGTGAAATGCTATTTTTGTTTATATCTCACAAAGCAGTAAATTATTAATTTTCCTTTATATTTTATTGTATTTTATTATAATTAAATATGCATTGTTGTTTGTTCATAATGAATTTATTTGTCTTCATTAATAAATGAGATATAAATAAAATTTTGTAACTGTTTCATTAAATACTGTTTTTACAATTAAATCTTTCTTATAAAATTTAAAAATTATTTATTGAATACCACAGATTTTCAGATTTTATCAATTTAATTCCATTAATAAATTTTTGACAACGAAGTCATACATTGTTAGAATTATCTGTCATTAAAGCTTTTTACATATATTAATTTTCGAAATAAACTTTAGCCTATAGTATCACAAAATCCTGGCTATGAGTAATTATATGAACAGTCAATATATTCTTTTGTTGAATGTTTAAACACAAAACAATCATACTTTGAAATATCAAAACTCATCGGTAAAGTAGAGCACAAGTTTAAAAAGTGACGACATCTATATTCTTTACAACAAAATAATTGGTATTTAAAAATTATTTACATTTATAACAATAAAAAATCTTTAAATATACTCAACACGACTTAGTGCAAGATAACTTTCTTTAGTAGTTAAGTCATGATATCCTAGTGGTCCTACTTCACAATCGGCACATGATAAATATTTTTTGTTGTCTACGGTATTTGATACTCCAATATTTTCAAATGTATAAATATCCTTAACTAACCAAAAGTCTTGTATTTTCTCTGTTTCTACTATATTTTCTATATTTTCCTCCGTTTTATCAGATTTTTTCGTTAATTTTATTACAGGTAAATCAAACTGAAATCAAAAAAAGTTAGATAGAAACATTCCTTTCATAAATTTTAATATGCATTACCTCGAAAGTAACATAATTGCCTGATTTTGAGTTTAAAATAATTGATCTACAAAATTGACACTTGATTTTCCGACGATTTTTTCCGTCTTCAACTTCTGTTTCAGCTAGTCTTGAATTGGTTTCTGACATTTTAAATGTTTACTAGTTGAAATAAACTTAAAATAATTTAAACTTCACTTTTTTACTTCAAATATAACCTCAAAATGACATAAATCTGTATATATGATTTTAGAGAATGATATAAATGGTAAACTTGTCAAAGGGGGACTTTAATTACTTTTAAAAATAATTTAAGCTAATATATTCTTAAATTGTTTTGCAAAAATAATACAATGTTGCTTGCATTATTCGTGATAATACATTTTTAAAATAAAACATTGAATTCAAGACATTTATATAAAAAGAAGAAAATAATAATAAAAAATATCATAAAAATTGCATTAAATTAAACTATATTTAAAAAATTTCTTACAAAAAAACAGACTAAGTCACATCAAAATTAAAATAATTTTCAAAAATTCGTTTTAGAATTCGTTGACGACATCGAATTCATGCGTCACGAATTTAACGCAAGCGTATATTAAAAAAATAAGAATAAATGTATAATTTATCCTTATCTCGCATTCAGCTTTTCCTCTATCATTGATTATTTTATATAGTGAATTGATGTGTAGAAAATAATTCTAAATACTCCAAAAATACTTCAAACGTTCCCAACAAACTCCGCAATATCGAACACTTCGAAACAATTTACCGAAATTGAATCACTCAATTGTATAAAGCTATATAAATTGCTTAAAGGTGTAGTTAAATCCAGAAAAAAGGTAGTACATGATATAGCTATTCAGAAATAATACTTTTTGATAGAAAAATTTAGTGTGACCTTCTGGAATTGTAACAAATTGAAAACTTAAAGATTTTATGGAACTAAGTAGTTAAAATTTCTATAAAAATGAAAAGTATAAAATCGACGTTTAATACATTTTGTGTAATGAAAAATATGTGAAAATACGGGGAGACGGAAAAATAATGTGTTTAAAACGGAAAAAATATTTTAATACTAGTTAGAAATTTTTATTTTTAAAATGTTTTTTTATTTCGACAATATTATAAAAATGCTTATAAACAAATAATTACGCTTAATAAAATCCGTGATTTTTAATCAATAATTTCAACTAAAAAGTGCTTAAAAAATTTTCAAAAAATGGGTAATTCTTGTAGTAGCGGGCAAGCCCACAAAGATAAGGACAATATGTCCCAAAGATCTGAAGAGTGAGTACCAGAAAATTGTTTTGCTTTTAACAAATAAATATAAATTGGCGCGATGATTAAATTCAACTAAATGGCATTCCAAAAATAATTTATGTTTTTATATTATTAATATTCCGTACATATATTTGATCTAAAAATACTTTCTTGTTACATTTCAAAAATAAATTTCAAATTATTAAAATTTATGAAATGTGAACACGGTATTATTTCAAATTTTATTCATTATTGTAAATTTAAATTTGTTATTAATAAAACAATAATTAAATTATCGCTTTTTTTTTAAATATAAACATATACAAAATATTACAGAATATTAAAATGAAATATTTACATCACATTATAGGTGAGCTAAACGAAGATAATAAATAAGGCACAGTTTTCATATTTCAATTTACAATTTACCATGTTGATGATTCCGTGTTATGTTTATAGGTCGTTAAAGAGAGACGTAAGGCGTAAGATGTATGTATGTATGTATGTACTAAATTACTGACGTCATAACGTAGTTGTCATACGTCATTGCACAGGAACGTACTATGTATTATTTAGTTTCATAATTACAGACTGAAATCAATAGGAACATTTTATTATTAAAAATTATTTTAATAAATTGCATCTAAACATAAAGATTACTATATCGATCGTGTTGACTTAACAAAAGCTTTATTTTATTTCAATTTTTGTATCATAAGAAAAATTAAATAACTCCACGCAAATTTTAAATCAATAAACATTTCAGTAAAAATTTAATAAAAAGTAAATAAATTTTAAAACATATTCACAAATTACAAATATTTTGCAAAACACAGAGTTCCTTGTTCGTGACAATAATGACAATTAATTTATAGCTTTTTTATCGATATAAATTTTTGATATTCTTACGTTTCATATTATTCGTTATTATCATTTCATCTTCTGTTACAGAAAGGAATGAAACAGATGAAATGGTATGTCCACATACCATGATAAAAAATCGAATTCAATCCTATTAATTGCCTATTCAATTTCTATAGGATTGATTAGGATTTTTTTTATCATGGTATGTGGACATTCTGTTTATGTTAATTATATTTTAACAAACAAGCCAGTGTATTACACACATTTTATTCTCAATTCTTTTACCAACTGTTGCGACAGTAATATTTAAACTTTAAGATCTCAACCACCTGTTTCATTCTTGAACTTTTTTTATAGGATAAGAAAGATTATAGGTTTATGTATGATAAACTAGCTAGCCGCAGCATTTCACTACAAGCTTGTACCCCTATACCTGAAAATGTGTGATAATGTGTCTAAAATCAAGAAGCTTATGGGTGTAAAATATAGAAAGAGAAGCAATCTAAAAAAAAGAGAATAGCGGTGTCAATTTAAATAAAATAATTTCGTAGAACGACGAGTTTTAATTAAAATAATCTATAATTGTAATAAATCTTTCTACGAGAGTATTTTATCTAGAATTAAAAAACATTTCCAATTAAAATTTAAAATATAAGTTTTTCGATCAACAATCAGGAATTCTAGAAATAATTAGTCACGGAGGTTTTAGTTAATTAATCACAATAATTTTAGTTTTGTTTTGTATAAGGCGTTCCATTTAAAATACATGCGATTGATAAAATAAAACAATAAAAAATAACAGATACAATCAGTCACGGGAACTTTTAGTTATTCAAATAACAAATCAAATTTTACAACACATGGAATAAAATTTTAAATTATCAAATTTTATTTTAAAATTAATGATTTAAAAATTGAATCTCGCCAATAAAAAATCGACGTCTTAAATAATAATCGACGAGAAAATATAATTTAAATTAATTAATAAATATTTTATCATTACAATAAACCCTACGATGATATCAAATAAATTTATACGTACAAAAAAGAAAAGTAAAGTAAAAACCAAAAAAAATGGCATTACGAACACTAAAATTTCATACACTCAATAAAATTAATTATTTGGAGATATTAAAAACTTTCAATCTACTATCTACTTTTAATCTTTGAGAAGTAAAACTATTTTAAACTTTGAATTTGTTAAATTTCGAAATATCACTATGATAATTAAACGTACCTAATTCTTGAATAAACCATTAATTTTCGGTGTACTATTTTTCCAAGGAAATTGTATTCTTATATAATTTGCATCATATCTGCTATTTTGAATAACTATACGAATACAATAAAATTCGACTTAACAAAATTCATGAAATATATTTATAACTTAGACATTTAGCTGAAATTTTTTAAATTCCATCTACTTTTCGAGCGTATTAATTGAATTATTTGTCTTTTATCTTATATTTATTAATTTTTCTATACATCTGTAACTAAATGCAAGGATTATATACAGATTGGAAATACAATTATAGCCTATAGGGATTTAATGTTGTTAAATTTTATTTTTTATCATTTGATATGTGTGTATGAAACCATACAAACGTTTGAACGATTGGTAAATTTACAATACAAGCAATGTGCACATAGTAGTTTTTACGCAGTAGAGTACTTTAAATTGAATTCTTCTTATACTTCGAATCGGTTCACATTCATCAATTTTAAATTTTTATTCTTCCAGTTTAAAATATAAACTTGAAGTATACCAAATTCATTTTTTTATGTAATTACTTATTAGTCGTTAATATAACCATATATACTTATATAACTATTTTTATAATATTTTTACACCTATGCAAGTAAAACAAGGAATGCAACCCTGTTAATCCACCCACATATTTAATCCAGCAAAATATTTATGTTTATTTTAAGGGCTGTTTACCCCATGTAAAAGAAAAAAAAATAATAACAAAAATAAATTTGCATTTTAATCTCAATATAGATCTCCAAGTTATCAAGTCACTACTAGTGTAAAGAAAAATTCTATACCATCTACGAAACAACAAATAGAATTATTAAATAATGCTACACCAGCTCCAAATGATGCCAACAATAAACAACATTCGGGCATTATTTTGGAACCATCAACAGCTGGAACAACATCTTCTGGTACCACTTCTCCGGCCGCTCAACAAAAACCTGCTGGTGTATCAAAAGTTTTGAAAGGTGTTGCCACATCTAGCATATCGGGTATATTTTTAATTATTCCTATATAGTTATAATTTATTAATAACATTTGTAATTTTTAATGGGGGCAGATTCCATCTCATTAAGTTCACCACCTGCTGTTCAAAGCCCGCGAGATTTTGAGAAATTTGGAGAACCATTGATGCCACCACAAGTTCAAAATTTATCTGAAAATTTACAACAATTATTAATGGGAAAAATAACACAAGCAAAAACCACGAAAAAAAGCAAAAAAATTGTTATTTATGTTTGTGCCGCCGATTCACAAGGTAAATGGAATATATTGCAAATCTATTCGATTCTATTGGTTAAATTCGTAGAGCTCAAATAATATCTTCTTGAAAATTTAAAATGTTTTAAAAACTATTTGGAATACTACAATTAATTATATCCAATACTAGCACATTTTTAATTGATATGATGCCATTGTCAACTTTGACTACAAAATTTCCGGTTACTTCTTAGAATTCTCAAATATTTCTATAGAAATTGTTGGTCGGATGATATTCGTCGTGAATTCCAGGATTATTGAAGTTTTTAGACCCTCTGAAGGTTTTTAAATGAGTAATCTCTATAGTATAACTATTAAAATAAAGATATCATTAAAATTACACAGTAATCTATAATAATAAGATAGAGGTTTTTTTGTGTAAGCGCATCACGTAAAATCTAATGGATAGATTTCAATAAAAAATTTGTGGTTTTATTTCGTAGGCACTTGGTACTTATCTAAAATATTATGGATTATCACGTTATGTTCATTTCATATAAAGTTATTAATTGTGATAATCTATTTATGAATATAAAATCGAGTCCAAACCGGCTAACCGATTTTAACGAAACTCCGCAGATATAAATAGGAGTTTATAGGTTAATTTTACGGTCCTCCCTTTCACACGAAAAAAGTTATTTTAACAAATAATTTCAGTTAAATTGAATTTGAAGTCTTCTAATCGGACGAAGTCGCGGATACAGCTAGTTAATTTATAATAATCTTCTTAAAACTTGTTTTTCAATCACCAAGCATAATTAGGTTTCAGATTGTCTTGAACGAACGATTTCAGGCGTTTATAGTATATTTGAAATTTACTCGAGGGCAGACATTTTTCCTAATAATAATTGCCATCTAGGGTTCCGTAATTTTTAATTTCCGAAATTATTATTCCTCTCAATATGGTGAAGTTTGCAGTACAAATATTGTTAACACATTAATCAATTACGATTAAGAGTAACCATCGTGTTACCGTGAATGAGGTCAACCACTTACGGAGTGATACTAGAATGTAATATTATTTTAAATATTTAATTAATTTTTTTACAGACTGCTGTGTAGAAAAAGGATCATTACATAATGATATATATCCAGAAATTCGTAACTACTGTCGACAACGTGGTTACGAATTGCACATAGTTGATTTACATTGGAAAACATTTTTAGAAAAACAACAAGATCATGAATTTCCAGAATTATGTTTGGGAGAATTAACACGACAAATGGAAGTAGCTTATATTATACCTGTAGTTTTTTTAAATAATTCATTGGGTACACCATTATTACCAATAACAATTGAGAGTGCAGATTTCAAAATGGCGCTGGACGCCGCTGAAAATGAAACGGCACAATCATTGTTAAAAAAATGGTATCAGTTAGATAGTGCAGCTCAACCGCCATGTTATCGTTTACAACCGATTGCGTCGCATATACCCGGTTTCAAGGAGAATTCGTTGAGTGAGCGTGAACGTGCATTAGGTGAATGGCGATCAGAAATTGAACGCATATTAAATATAATGGTGTCAATTTTTCCACAAGAATTACGCGACACATACCTTACAACAGTGGTAGAACAAGAAATACATAATACTGTTTTAATGAGTCAAGAATTAGCTAAACGATGTATTTGGTTACAAAGAATTTATACTCCAGGTGTTCGAACACCTGAAAATATATCACCCGGTGAAAAAGAATTGCAAAGGCGATTAAATACTATTCAAAATGATTTAAGGGTGAGTAAATTAATTGATTAATTGCTTAAGCTTAACAATTAATCCGTAACTTTAAGAGATTGGTGGTGAAAGACGATCATCCTTAATTACTCTTATCGGTGTACCAATACAAAGAGGGAAATTTTTAGTAGAGGAATAATGCAGCTCAGAACTTGTAAGAATCTTTATGAAAACTAAACCGAATTTTCTTTTTCACAACTTTGGTGCCTTTAGTTTTGCGTTGTCAATTAATAATATATGTTTTTTAAGTAGTTCATAGTTGCTATAATAGGCTGGGATACAAATATTTAAATTGCAATGTTGAAGTACAACATATTCCAAGGGTTTTTTAAGAATAGATTGGAAAAATTTAAGATCTGTATAGTAACAAGACTGGTTTTCTAATTAAATTTACCTAATTTAAAATTGCAATCTTATTTAATCTTATTTAATAATATGGGAATTTGAAAATTTAATACTATACACAATCTTATCCAATAATTTAATTTCTTGAAGGACCTAAGGTTACAGCAAAAGTCTTGGTTTCAATTCGAAAAGAAATGACTTTAGCTTGTGACTAGATTTTTCGATTTCTTTGACAAATTCCTGCAATGTTCCCCTCCAATTTTAGATGTTCTTATTAGTGTTATATCTTCAGGATAAGTTAAAAGCCAAACTTCTTCATATTTCTGAAAATATGGTCTATCTATATCAATTTTTTGCTTCGTTTTGATAATTTCTTAAGAAATTGTTAATTTCTATTGTAACTTTCCCAGAATCCTTGCCTCGGATTTATCAGAGATAATTTTAAGACATAGAATGAAGAGCTAATAGAATAACAAGCATAAAATAGAATATCATTTAATTGTAATATTTTTGAGTTTTATGTTCCTCTTTCCTGTAAAGGGGAATTTTTTTTCCTCTTTAGAGAGCCCTTTGCTGCGTTACATTTTAATGTTTTTCACCACAACCAAGTAACTAGTAACTACTTAATATTATAAATTAAAACTACTCTGTTATGTTTTTTATCGAAATTTATTTAAAATATTTGTATTTACTTATAGAATCAACTAAGTGAAAAGCATATAGTTCGAATACCTGTTAAGTATGCTGAAGGAGGATTAAATTTAAGTATTCCCGAACATCAACAGTATATAGAAATGGTTGATGCACATTTATTAAAACATTTAACAGCGACAATTGATTCTATTGTCGACGAACATCAAACTAAAACATTATTACGACCAAGCTATGGTGTTAGTGCAGAATTATTTGAAGAACTTAATCACCAAATTTATTTTTGTCAGAGAGCTGCACAATGCAGCGTCAATCGTGAAAAAGTTTTAAACGATGTTAAAAAGTAAGAAACCAATTATAAAATATAGTTCAATTACAATAAACTATTACATTTCATTATTTAGTTATATTATTGGCACAAATGAACAAGAAGGACCGTTGGTAATTTATGGACCTGGAGGGTGTGGTAAAACCACATTATTAGCACGAATTGCACAATGTTCGCAACAATGGTTACAGAATTCATCAAATACCGGTACTGGTTTTTTAGTGGTGCGGTTTGCTGGTACTAGTGATCAATCAAGTACTACAGAACAAATTATTGCATCAATCGCTAACCAATTTTCAATATTAACTTATGGGCATATCTGTTATTCTCCTCATGTAAGTAACATTTTTTTGTTACACAAATCATGCTATCTTTCAAAGCAATGTAATACTCAGTCAATACGAACAATTGTAGAGAAGGTATGTTTGTTGGTCCTATAAAATGATCATCCCGTACCATGTTAATGCATATTTTACCAAACGTTGCCCCTTCTCCAGTATTCATTGTAACGCCTGTAATCAATCTTCAACTACATTTTGTTAAGAATTGCGTTCAAGAGTTTTTTATCAACTTTCTTTGACTTTTTTCGAATTATCCCTATCAAACAAATCTTATTATTGAAGTGAAAACTTCTTTAGACGCAGCACCGATATGCTCATGACTAGCGCACGCCCAGCGGCCGTGTGCTGTGCGCGTTAGACGCTTGTTGGATGGATGTAATCTCGTGCGCTCGCGTCATCGACATGCTTATAGTAGTATACTGTACTTATACAACTGGCGAATAATTGTATATACTGTTATTTCAATTAAATTGTATTTATAAAAATCAATCGGTATGTCCTACCTGTTGTTATACGCACAACCCTAAGGTTCTTTGAATATTTAACTATATGTCATTCTAAAGATATTAACTTTTCATATTTTGTTGTCCTGCTTCCATTTTTATTTCCTTAGTTACAAGATATCGTGAATTTTAAATACCTCTAGAGAAACAAAATATTTAGGATTTATTCAAATATATTTATCTTTGCAAAAAAGGACATAATATAGTATGCCGACAATATTTATTTTCTCTCTCGTTCGAGACACGTTATATATACTGCGCAGGCTTCAGAATTCTTCATGCGCACAAAAGATGCTCAAAACTGACCGAAGTACTCGGAAGAGAGAGAGAACGATATACTATATGTTACACTTAGTCGGAACACCTTCCATTTATAGGAACTATCCATATAGAAGTATTACATATATGATTTATTAAATTTCTATTTAGTAATACATAAGTTTAAATTATTATTTGTTTTATATTGTTTTTTCTACAGAATATTGAGAGTTATCGCAATATATTACCAGAAATACTTGCAGCAAGCAGTCTAGCCGTGTGTAATTCACCAGGTGTAATTATAATTGATGGAATCGATCAAGTGAAGTCATACGGAACAACAAATGTAAATTGGTTACCAGAAACACTTCCATCAAATATAAAATTAATATTAAGTGTAACAGAAAATAGTGATATACATCGTGAAATTTCTTTAAAATTACCTGAAAAATGTTTTGTTAAAATGCCATTACTGGGTGAAACCGAAGCTAAAAGTATACTTATGAATTCAGTTATGCAATATAATCATTCGGTTAATTCAAAAGTACAAGATTGTGTACTAAAATCTGTACAAGAATGTACACTGCCGTTATACGCGAAAGTATTAGCTTGGCAAACTTCTTGGTGGGTTGATAAAGATCACGATATTGTACCAAAAGGAAACGTAACAGATCAAATCATTCAAATGTTGGATGAATTAGAAACGATACTGGGAAAAGATTGTGTTGAACATGCATTGGCTATATTAACGTCTACAAAACTGGGAATATGTGATTCTGAAATGTTGGATTTATTAGCGTTTGATCCAGCATTCGAAAGTAAAGATACCTATGGTAAGTTCTTATTTTAAGACTGAATGTTTTTATTGTTTATGGATTAGTTTAGACAAAAAGAATGATCAATAAAGTAGTAGATCAATTTCGATCAACATTGTATGATCTCTCATCTCAACTTAAATTAATACGGCAGCATTTAGTTAGTACATTATAATAATAAAACATAAAAAGGGGAACCACACCCGCGTTCCTTGCACCTAGGCACACTGAAATTATGTTCCCTCCTTTACAAAACTCCATCATCTGAAGGCTGAGATGCGTTCTACCTAGGATCTTAGCGACATCAGTAACTGCGCAGAAAGTCCACCACTTCTCCTCTGAAATTGTCCCCATAATGAGTGAATCCATAGTTTCAGAGCCGAACATTCTATATCTAATACCTTGAAGATTTGACTTTTAACACCTTGTGCAAATGACGTAAATTAAGGTTTTATCGTCCTTCAGGCACGACCTACAAGTAGGATCGTCTAGGATTCTCAAGTTTTGAAAATGAACAACCGGCAGGGTCCTGTCAGAAGACAAACTATTCTTCTCAACTGTACTCTGGTCAGTTTCAAATGGGTTAACTGTAGTAATACACAACTTAGTATGTCGCATATCGTGAAGCCCCAGTTGATTACTGGTGCGCTTATCGAAGCTGCTTCTTAATACAGGATATCACAGAGCATCTTGCTATACAAATAAAAGGTTCAGGTGAGAGAGGCGTGTGAAACGATACCTCTCGTTCTAGCGAATTCGCCAATTTATTACATTTTAGACCAGAGTGACCTGGAAGCCAGATCAGTCTGACACTTGTGATTCATTTCCTCGTAGGAATAAATGTCATTCATTGATTGGAATCTTGGAGCTTCAAGGACCCAGAGAGTTATCCTGGTTATCTGAGAAAACGCTGATGTGCACATGACTATAACCCTTCGTGTTACATATCTAGCCACCTCTCACAAAGCTGAAGATTAAAGTTTGAAAAACCGTCGCATATTGACCTTAATGAATCTTTTTCTTAATTGTTATTGGTCCCTATATCCATACTCCAGATAAGGTTCCACCCTAGACCCAACCGTGTAGAAATGTGATCCAAGAGGGGTAGGTAATTAGGTACATCCCGATCCGAATACTTGTTCGATCTAAAATTCCTCAGTGAAAATTAATGGTGAATACAAAAGCCGATTGCATATTAAAAGTTAGAATTCAATATTGGCTATTGATGAAAGAGAAAAAGTATCTAAGTAAATTTATGACTTATTTAAATGTTATTCAGTTTCATGGGCACCATCATGTTTGTTTTGGTCGAGATTGACAAAACATTTGGGACCATTTTTACAGTGGACGTTAACATATGGAGGACTAACGATTCAATGGAGAGATAATATATTATTAAAAACGGTTGAAGATCGTTATAAGAATCATAAAGAATGGGCAAATCGAATGTTACATGATTATTATATGGTAAATAAAATTTATTTAAAACTGTTTTTTAATATAGTAATATCAATATAAGGAGTAGAAGTTTCGTTCTACATTAGGCCGTATGTCGAAATTTGTTGTGTACTACATTTAAACCTAGAGGTCCTTTAGACATTGATAATTTTAGGGATCCGCATTTCCATATTTAAATTAAAATAACATTCTTTTTTCCACAAAAATTTATAGCCTTCTGTTTGTATATTTCTGTTTTTGCATTGCAAACTTCATAATTTTTTATTCAGTACTGCGTGAAAATGACAGCGGAATCCTAAAGTTATCATCCATAGCTAAATATATAATATCAGGGATGCGGACCGTAACAGGATGTTAAATAATAAATTACTTCATATATTTCTACAACGTTTCGTAACTTTATTGTGCCTTCATCAGGCATCATAATATCAATTATAAAATAACAATCCTATATTGCACAGTCATAAAAAGTTTTTATTACAGTACAATATTGTTATTTTGTAGTTGATATTGTGACGGCTGATGAAGACTAACTTATCAACTATGCAAATTAAATCAAATGCGGTTTAATATAGATATGATTTAAAGTAAAATTTAAACAATTGGTTTCATTTGACATTTGAATTAGCTAAATATTAATCTAATCAAAATATTGTTATTGTAGAACAAAACTAAAAATTTTATTCAAACTAGTTTTGATATAACACTAAAAATATTTGTAAATTTCAGAAAATCTAAAGTTGGTCTTATTCTTTTTTTAGGGTAAATGGTGGGAAGAAAAAACGTCTAATGTGAGCGCACGTTTAATATCACAAGAAATTCGTATTGGAAAATGGTATAATTATGTTTTGAAATTTAGAAAAACTGCTTTATTAGTTAATTATCAAATTTTATGCATTGTTTGTTTCGATTTTTATATTTTTGCATGTGATATTTTTATTATTTTATTATTTTTTAATAAAACTTTTATTATCTTGTTTGGTTTTAATTTATTTTCGTTTTTTTTTTTTTTTAATTTTTGCCATCAATTGTTTAAATCCATAGCAAAAGCAAAAAATTTGTGCAATGATGATAATTTGCTTTTTCATGTGCCTGGAATTTACAAAAATTTTCTACCTTTCATTGTTAATAATTTAAAAATACCCGGTTTTAAGAACATAACGCTATAACTATGTCTGGAGGAAAATTGGACTATAAATAGTAAAGCTATAATAAAAATAAAAATTTATTGTTACAAGAAGTTTGGTCCACCAAATTCGTCATAATCCAACATTAATTAATAAATGTTATTTTCACAATATTTATTTTCGATTACCAAGAAATTCTAGTTCAATGATTTACCACATGGTGTATCGTTTTATGTTCTTAAAAGTTAAAAAATTTCTCCATTCATTTGTATATACCAAATACATTTCTTTCCTCAACCTTACAAAGTGATTGGCTAATTTTCCAAAGAACTCTTCACAATTTCATCTATGGATCCAATATATCACTATCTAAATAAACCCAATATTATCACTTTTGCTATTAAAAATCCATAGCTGAATTCAGTTTCAAATCTAGACAAATTAATAAAAGTGGCTTTTTACAATAAAAAAAAGAACTTTAGATCTCTGTTATTTAAAAAAAAGTCTGATAATTAAGTATTCTATACTATATGTATAAGAAGACAAAAGAAGCAATTTACTATAAATTGAGCGATATTTTGATTCGCTTATTAAAGGATGTCTTTTAAATCCGAGACAGATTCAAATATTCAAAGGCAATAAAAGACTTAAAAAAGTTATTAATAGTAAATTTAAAACGTTTAGAACTACGTGAATTTTACAGAAGAAATAATATTAAAAAAATGTGTGTGTGTGTACTAATGTATACGCGTTAGAAGTTATACTTCTTTGGCGTTTGAAAAAAAATTGCAAAAAACAAAACTGCAGTAAAGATCGAAGAAAAATATTAAAATTAATCAAAAACGTTTTATTTCAGTAAAAATAGATATGTAGTCAAAATAAACAATCATTAATTGTAAAATATTTCATCTCATTAATTTTACTGAAATACTGAAAGTCTCCACACACTGTGTGTATGTTATTTGTGTATGTATGCATTTTCATTTAAGTTAACTTAGTCATTTAAAGAAATATATAGTATTAATTACATTCTGTAACCGACTTCATCAGGTGGTTTTTATGTATTTGTGCGCGCGCAGCTCACAAATTCACTCTCTACCAAACGCGCCAAAAGATGTATAACTTCAAAAAGTAAAGTAATTCACTGGATACTGTCACGTTTCTGTTGACGGTTGAAATCGGTCAAAAAACTAAAAAAATTAGTTGAATCAAAAATGTTTGGCTTCGCCATAGTTTTAGCTCAAATTTCGCTAATAAATTCATATATATTTACAATACATAATATCATTATACAGTAGGTTTTTGTAATCACTTTCTATATAGAAATAAAGCAAATCAATATTAAAATACACCTGGATAAAATAAACACATACAAAAAAAAAGAAATTTATATTGATAACCATTACTATAATATTATTATTTTTAAATGATTTAATGAATAGTGGGGATTAAATATTTATTATTGACAAAAAAATAATAATAATGGAAGAAATGCCGGTAGTATGAAACACTAATTTGTATTTATTTCGTCTATAAAGAGAAAACAATTATGTGAAAATAACAAAGTCAAATTATTGGAAACTTAATCAACTTTGGTCGCAATAAACTTCAAATTAGTTTAAGTACTTTTGCAGTATAAAAATTTGCTTAGGTGTAGAAAGAGAAAAAATTGTCATTTGACTAAGTTGCATTTAATATGGAACACACATGGTCAATAATTTGGAATTATCATTGTGGGTAATTACTTATATTAAATGCCTTATTAGTTATTAATTATTTAAGAAATTAACAAATTTATGAATAGTTTTATTGTTCTAAATCATATAAATCAATTAAACATAAGCTCCAAAAGAGGGACACTTCTGACTATAGAATTATCGCACTAGAAATTGAAGTTTGTTTGAAGAAGCTAAAGAGATATTACACGTTAGAAGTAGATTACTGGAAACCATTGAGTAGCGGAAGTTCAATAATATTTTTTATACTGCTAGAATGTGATCTCGCATCTGAAATAATCGGCTTCCATAAATGTGTATCTGTTATACGGATTTGAGCCACTAGCCTCAAAGTTATTAGCAGAAATTTCAGTTCTTTGGCACTTGAAGAATGCTTTACCGAATAACTCACCTACATGGGGAGTTATATCACCGGAAGGTTTGTTAGCGAGATCTTAAAGAGTTGTTTAACATTCTTTAGCCAAACCAAACCTATTTTCCCTTCTCTAACGGAAATAATAGATCTCTTAATTGCACCTTGCTTATTAAGTATTGCTTAAAAAAATAAAACATCAGAAGTTAAGTGAATATAATTTCAAATAGTATTCCAAATTTCCTTCTATTTGGATATTCCATATTAGCAACCAAGCATAGTTTACTTCAAATAGGTATAATCAGTAAAAATGTCTACGAATTAATAAATTATTTTACAAAATTCTAAACTTAATCCATACCCTGGTGGAAATATTTCTTGAAAATAACTCTTAAAAAGTCTAAAAAACTCTTATGAAATTTTGATGAAGTCTTATTAACTCTTTAGAGAAAAGTCCCAATTTTCTGAGAATATAAGACTTATTAAGAATTTTGAAGTTATTCACACTTGTCATAAAACTTATTTTGACTTACTAATTACCAATATAAATTTTGAATATTTCCACCAGGGTATAGTTTAGGTATCATATCTGATAAAAAAAGTGTGAGGTGTCGTGGGTTACCGGATAGGAACGAAGTTCCTTATTATACAAATATTAATTTTAAGTTCTATTCGAGGTATAAAGAAAATAATTATTCGGGTATACATTTTTTTAATGATTTTTTTATTGATAAAAAAAAAAGGTATCGACTTTATTTTATTTACAATGATTTATAAAAAAATAATCGCAAATGAATTATACACATGCCACCACAAAAATAAAACACGTGGTAATAATGCATACCACGAACAACATATAACACACAACACGACATAACACGACCACAAAGTGTGTGGTTGTTACTATACACTGTTATGTATGTTGTAAATAATAATAATCTTTCGTTTCGGACGTTTTTACCCGGTTAGGGTACCCCTCCGAATCGTCCCATAAGGAACTTCGTTCCAAAAACATAACATATAAACAGATTTAATTAAAAACCGATTTAAAAATACACCAAAATTATGTGTATGCGTATTTTGCAAATAACCCGATCTTAAATTGCATATGTATGTATACATTTGAATTATTTGTCTTGACTATTATTTAATTTGGCCCTCATGCATTTTTAATATTTCTTAAAAGATTGCCCTATCCAACTTTGCTACTTTTCCTCTAATAACATGTTATAGATAGATTTACAATGTGTTTTTTTTGTATATGTTCATTTTATATAAGTGTATTTTAATATTGATTTACCCTATTTCTCTACAGAAAGTGATTGCAAACACGTATCGTATATGTACTTATAACTGCATATACTAGATATTTAGAGTGTATTTTATGAATTTAATGATTAAAAGTAGTTCAAACATTGAAACTCAACTATTCGTCAAGTATCTAAACAGTTAACTCTATATGTTGTATTCACTTATTTAATGTATATTCGGATTTTATAGTGAAAAATATTAAATTTCTTTTGATTCATTGAAGATCGATTTGAAACATTTTTTAAAATAAAGTCTATGAAAAAATAAAACCTATTTTTTAATTCAGCTACTATTTTCTTGTCTAAAATGAGAATAAACAAATCTTAAAAAAAATTAAAACATTTCTGGTTATCATATAAAAAATTTCTATTTAATTTTTGATCATACCTTAAAAATAAATATTCATTAAGAATTAAATTTGGGGTTCCATTAAAAATAGTTTAGCCTCATTTAATATTTAATTACTCATCCACCACAAAATAACTTGAGATTAATCGAGATTTTCAAATAATAAAATTTTTTAAATTAAAAAAAAATCATGACAAGAACCGAGCTTGTTCAGTTGTCTTTATTAACTCCTTTCTATTTAATTAATCGATTGCACTCTCATTTCTTAATATCACATTTTAGTAAAACGAATTACTTTAAATCTATTTATAAATTTGAAAACATTTTGTTTTAAAATCAATAAGTAAAGACAAAAACGCCGGTCCCACATCAACGCCATTGTTATATGTACTAACAATGTTATTTCCATAGCATAATAATAAAGGAGTGTGCTTCTAAACAGCTGGTGACTTAAATAACAAATAACATACATTATATTTTTTTCAATTTCCAAGCACAAATAACTCAAAAGATATTAATCCACATATTATGAAATTTGGTATGGATAATACTGACATAAAAACCTAATGCTTGTTGAAGAGTTTTTCCAGAAAAAAATTTCTAAAATAAAAATCATAATTTGATTTTATATTTAGAAATGTTTTTTTTTTTTAACAAAAATTCTTCAACAAGCACTAGGGTTTCATATCAATATTGTGCATACCAAATTTTATAACATTTGGATAAGTATTTTTTGAGTTATTTGTGCTGGAAAATTGTATGCTTCTAACAGCTGCTGATAAAGTCCCAAAAAGACTAAATGCATATGTACATGTATGTATATACTATTGACTTAACTATCTTTCGACGGTATTCTAGTTTTTATTAGCTATATCCAAATGCTCATTAAGTCCATCCACATCACTATAATGAAATAACAATTACTGTGCAAAAAATGCGCTTTTTGTTTTTTGCTGTGCTGCAGCTATTGTGGTGTCTAATATAACTCAAATGATGATGAGCCAAAACACTTTTTAAAAATCATTAGAGAATATCCTATCTCTAATGAAGCTGGTAGTAGAAGGAAAACTTCATAAGGACGTTGGTTAGAGATTTTAACTTTTTAATAAACTTAATATTAACGTGTTATTGAAGTCAACCGAACAAACACACCAAATTCAGAAAGAATATGGGCGAATATATTTTTTTTTTCACAAACATATTCCAAATAACACAAATTGTGATTTGAAAACACGCTCAATAGTCCAATAGCTGAAAATGTTCGCGTTTTTGTGGACCCGGTATTATTTATAAATTTTTTTCATTTACATTTTTCTTCTACCTCTTACGATTTAAAAGTTGATCTAGAACACACACTAGATTCCGATTTTCGTTTACGAAATCTGTTTTTATTTAAAGAACACGCTGTTTGTAAAATGAGTCATAGTCTAGTGTTTTTTAATATTCAAATTTAAATTATTGAAATTGTTATTTATTCACGAAAAAACTTGGTACTAAGTATATTAGTTTACATAATTATCCTTGTATGAGCGTTCATTCTTAATATTATATTATTCAACAGACACGAAAATGAAAATTTATTAAAAACAAAATTAATATTTCAGCCACAATCGTCGAAAACTGGAAGAATTACCATATCAATATTATAAGGTAAATGGTGAAAATAAATTTTTAACATCAATATTTTTAACCGATTTAAATTGGATATACGATAAGATATGTGGTTTAAATAGTTATCAATTATTGGAAGATATATATTTAATAAAAAATCAATTAGAAAATGCTCAAAAAATAACAATTATATTAAAAAATTTTATTGAAATGGCAGCTGTATCATTAAATTATGATGGGCGACAATTTTATTCACACTTAAATTTATACTTAGAAGAAACAAGAAAAAAAGGTTTAGTTGATAAATCTGATGAGTATGTAAAAATTGTGAACGATTTATTAGATAAAACAAAGGCACCGCCAGTCAATTCGTTAATTACAATTAATGTAAAAGATCATCCAATATTAACTTCAACTGATTCACAAGCAGCTTTACAATTAGCTAAACAAAAAAGTATAGAACAAGCCGATATTTATACGAATACATTTGCATTTGATGTTGTTACTAGATTAGTGGGAAATGATTATTTTGTTGTCACCGTTTCCACCGAAAAAGAAGAAATTTGTGTATGGGACATTAAAAAGTAAGTACAGTATACGTTTTTCAATATTTTAATTAGTACTGTTATCTTGTATGTAGGACATAGATTATCAAACAAAATCTAAAACTTTGACAATTGTATTAACAAAAAGGTTTACTAACTTTATTGAACCTGCAAATGCTCCAAAAATATGGAATCTGAGTTTGCACCAACGCAGGTGGAAAGATTCATTTTTGGCACCCTAAAAATAAGAAATCTTAAAAGTTTTCTTGGTTTTACGCCGAAAGCGACTCATTCTACGGAAAAATTAAAGCGAAAATTGGTCCTGGCGTTTGGCTACTATTGATTTTCAAAGTTAGTCGATTTTTCCAACTTCGCTATAAAGGTGACAAACCTCAATTTTCAACTCATGTAACTTCTGTCCACTATCCAAATTGTAATAAAACTTCAAGAAAATATTTACAAGTAGTGCGCCCGCTGACCAAGTCTGTAAAGCCTATTCGTTCATCCATTTTTATTGTTTGTTTATTTATTTTTCTGTCAAGTCTTTAAATAAACCTACACACTTTGTCAGCAGTAGACATACTTGTAAGCATATTTTTTTGAGGTTTTACAACAATTTGAATACTCGCACAGAACTTATTGACGTTGAAAACTGAAGTTTGTCAAGTTGGGAAAAACCGCTCAACTTTGAAAATCGATAGAGGAAGAACTGCTAAGCTCATTTGAAGAAGAATTTTATGTTATTTTTATATTTACAAATTTTCCGTATAATGGTTTTTTAACTTTATAGCGAAGATGGAAAAAAATCGTTTAACTTTTAAGAGGTCATTTGTTCAAAATCTTTATTGGCCAAACGACTGATCCGATAACTTTTATGTAGTCATTTTACATATAATTTGATATACTTTTATTTTGATTATTGCCAATTTTTCTTTAGGATGCATCGTTTTCAAGTAGTAAGAGTTAGTTGAGGTTTTTTAACTTTTCAGATTTCATGTATTTGGATCCATCGAATATTGGATTTCGTTTAACTGGTCTTTAATTTAACAGAACTTTAGTATATACAGAACTATAAATCATAAGTGACCAGTATTTTATTTTCAATAGTATAACTATTTTAGACAGACATTAATTGGCCAGTAAATGTTAAGAAAGGTGGAGATGTACAGATACCTACACAATTTGACCATATATGTATAGCTTAAGGATAGACCCCGGACTGACGTAGCGTAATGACAGGCTTAGACCAATAAATAAAGTTAAGCTACAGCAGTCACAATCTGTATTTGGATGGGTGACCACCTATAGCAGTACTGTGTACTGTTGTTGTATAAAAATAATAATAATAATAATAATCCCCTTTGATTAATGGCTATATAGCTGAAAGTAGGTAAAGCCAGAAAAAAAAACTTAAGGATATGTACCATACAAGATATTGATAGTCTTGACGCAAATGAAATCTCAAACAATTGAAATATCAAATAAGTAGTTTATAATGAAGGTGGGCATAGATTATTTAAATGTATAGGTGCTAGGGACACGAAAGTATTTAATTTGTACATATTGGGAAAATCTCATCATGGAAGTCTTATTACCATGTATGTAAGAAACATTTCAGAATGATTTAGACTTAGAAACAGTAAACATTTCTGTAGATATATTTGATAACCGTATACCTAAAATAACGGTGATAATAATATAATAATTTCACGAACTTTTTAATGTCTCATTCGAAATGTAATATTGTAGCCTTTTAATCTGGCCATTTTTCTCAATTTTCTTATCATTCTCATTTAACTTTAAAGTGAATTCAATTTAAGCAGTTCTTCACGAATTTTAAGATACTAGTTTCGGTTCTACAGGAAGGTACTTCTTTTGGAACTGTAATACATTATCCAACAAAATGTTTTTCCAAACATTTTAATTTTCTTCTTTGTCTGGTTTGTTTACAGGTGTAAAAAAGTGCGTACACTTAAAGGTGTTACATATCCAATCAATTTAATTCCAATTGATGAATTTCGATGTATTGTACTATGTCGACGCGAATTACGAATCTATGATTTAGATAAAGGGCAATTTGTTACAAAATTAAAAGGTGTAATGAATCAAAAAATGCCATATTATGGTCTTCATGATGAAAATCATTTAGTTGCACTTAGTCGAAATCGTATGTACGTTAATTTAATGAATTTAAATACAGGTAAGTGGATATTGCATAGGGGGGCCTAACAACGATTGTAACAAGCAATTTACATTATATACATAATACTAGCTGACCCGGCAAACGTTGTTTTGCCATATAAATTATTTCTAATTTCTAGATAAATTCTAGTGTAGACAAAAATTAACTTACTTATTATAAGTGTGTAAGTATGTGGTAATTGCGTGAAATAGGCATGGAGCGCTATGAACGATAAGGGAATATAAAAATAACAAACGCCAAACAATATTATTTTTAAGTTATTATAGTTTATTTCTTAAAATTACATATCACTCATTAATACAGTTAAAAACACGATAATTGATCAGTTATCGAGCGGGATGAAAAATGATTAAATTACTAAAATGGCTATAAAAAAATAGGGGTTGGTGATAAAAAAGTAAAAATTTAGGGTTGTATGTATTTTTTAATGCCACATTATAAAAAAATAAAAACAAAAAATTTCGTCCAAAAATAAAAAAAAAATTTTTAAGGGTGAACAACCCTTATCACTTAGGGGTATGAAAAATAGATAGTAGCCGATTCTCAGACCTACTGAATACGCATATAAAATTTGGTAAAAATCGGTAAAGCCGTTTCGGAGGAGTACGGTAACTAACATTGTGACATGGAAATTTTATATATTAGATATATCTTTCAATTTTCGAACACAAATAATTCAAAAAATAATTATCCAAATATTATGGAATTTGATATGCACAATATTGGCATGAAAATCCAGTGTTTGCCGAAGATTTTTTTCCGTAAAAAGAATTTCCAAAGTAAATTCAAAATTTGTTTGTATATTTTAAAATGTTTTTTCGAGAAAAACTCGATATAAGCACGACGTTTTCATGACATACCAATTTCATAATTGAAAGATATTATGTTTAGAAGTGTGCTTGTTACAGTCGTTAAAAAACCCCCTTAACGAGTTTAAACTTTCTTATTAAACATTTTTGTTTATTTTAGGTGATTGTGTTACTACTTTTAAAGCCGGTGAAGATAGATTTTTGAATTCCCTGCTGGTTTCGGGGGATGGAAGGTAAATATTAAAAATAAATCAATAGTGAATAATAAAGTAGTAGATTACACAAAGTTTTAAAGCAACACGGCATTTATGAAATCCAATGCGTTGTCTAAAAGTGGCTGTCTTCTCATCGCATGTTTGTTTTCTCAAACAAGATTTTACCTGTTGTAGTAACAATTTGGCCATTTTGTTGCGTGTTTTTTATGTCCACGTTGCTTTATTTTTTGTCGAGTCTATTGAGTTTATATTCAGCATCATCAATAGACTTTTTTTGCAAAACTGGGAAATATTCCCTAACGGTAATTGGAGCTAGGCTAATATTATATATTTTCATCAAAAATTAATATATCTTAAGTCGAGTTTAATATTGGAATAGGAAGTACGATGGCCCAGTGAGATTCATTCAGTATTTGCGCACTACGATCTGCATAAGTTTTTTTCTGGTGTTTGATCTGCTTATTAAGAATTTTCAGTTTACTTTATCCAAAAGAAGCAGGATTAAAATCTTATAGTAAAATTTTATATAAGCAAATAAGAAAACTGTTTGTCTTTAATATAAATTTAGCTTCTCCAAAAAGATATTTTTAGATATATTTTTAAGAAACAGTTTTCGAGTTACCTACAATACGTTTAACATTTAAAAAAATCTGAGTGGGTCACTTTTGTACGTGTATTAAAAGGTACTACTGTCTAATAAAATATTGTATTAATTTTTTTAATTATTTTTAGAGTATTAGTTTGCGGTGATGAAACACAAAAGCCTTTTCCGTTATTAGTCTGGAATTTAACATCGAAAAAATTGTTATACGATTTACGAATTCCTCACCACGATTTTATTACATCTTTAGCTGCAATTACTTATGAAGGTAATAATAATAATCCATTTCTAGAAATAAATATTTTAAAAATTATATATTAACATAATGTTTTAATGACTCCAGGAAGTTACGTGTGTTGTGTGTGTCATGAACTAGATGAACCAAATCCAAATTTTATTGTTGTATATGACTTACAAAGTGGTACTTTATTTAAAAAATGGAAACCATCTTGTAATACAGTTTCATTAGATATAAGTTCACAGGGCGGCTGTGTTATTTCCGGACTTGAAGATGCTAGAATTTTAGTTTGGGATTTAATTACAGGTAAACCAGATATTTACTTTAAGTTTAAATGGTTATAATCAAAAAAAATTCAAACGTTAGGTAATTGTCGATGGACGTTATACGGACATACTGCTCCAGTCAATTTTCTACGATTAGATCCTGAAGGTAGTTGTTTACTATCGACAGATAGTCAATGTCGCGATCGGTCAATTCGTATGTGGGATCTTCATGAAGGTAGGTTAATAAAATTAATAAATATATAACTAATTGAAAACATTATTGATTTAATTATTTAATTTCCTAATTGTAGGACATTTAATGGCTGTTTATACTCCGAATGGAAATTTAACATCAAGTGAAATAACAAAAGGTGGTAAATATGTTGTATTAGCATTGGAGGGTATGGAAACATTAGTCACATTAGAATTGCGCGGTCCAAGACTTCCCCCAACAGACCATAGCCAATTATTTTATGGCAATCCTGAAAATTGTGGAAAAATTTTTGATTTAAATGAACAAGATAAATGCTGACCAAAAAATTAAATAAACTATTCTCAAATTATCATTTTTAATATATAACACAATAGTTTTGTATTTAATTTTATGGTGTTCTAAAAATTTCATTATTCCAACCATGTTTGATATCGACCTCACTTAATTTCAAACATGTTCAAGCTATGAAACACGATGTGTGTCATAGGTTGATATTGACAAATTGCTCATAGAAATTCTTTTAATAGCTTCAATTCAATTCAAATTCTTCCAAACAAAACTTCTAACATATTTATGTCTGCATGGTTTTACATCTGCTAAGTGTATAGACATCAGTGAGATCTCGTAAAAGCGGACTTTAGAACAAATTGTGCACACTACAAGCTCCAATTAAAAGATTCCGGTTGAATCCTATTGAAATAGCGTATCCGACTGTTTTCAAATTATTTAAATATTTTTTAAATAAGAAGAATATCAATATCTTGCTTATTTTCATGAAATTTTAAAAAATACTTTCAATCCACTGTTCGGTATCCTTCCCGAACAGTTGAAAGACGCTTCAAACTTTATTCGAATGCCCTATTCTTAAAAATCGCTCTGAATCGGTAATGAATAAAATTTAATCGAAATCTTGAATAGGTTTTTCATTTCCGATTCATAATTCGAATAAGGTTTATTCGAAATTAATTGGAAATAATTTTCTATTGAATCCGATTCAAAGTTTTTAATAGATTTTAATCGGAATGAATCGGAAATAATTTCAAACTGTGTAATGGAAGAAACATACGTTTGGTTACAACCATAAATTTACAACATTGGATAGGTATTTAGAGCAAAATTTATTTTTCGATTTCCAATTATTTATGTACAAAAACTAATACAGAAGTTCAAAAATATTTAAAATTTTGTGTGTTCAAGTACAGGCAAATAAAATATAATTGAAACAAATGGTCTAGTTGCCACCCACAAAGAGTGCCACGTCGATGCCATTATTTGTTCTCGAGATAACCAACACGAAAAGAAATCAAACGTACACACATACATACGCACATACAAATTCCTCTCTAAACATAATGAATTTGCATCTCAGTGACCTTGAAACGTAAAGATATGTGAAAATTCGAGACTCACGAGATCGGTTCCATTACAAAAAGTTCCCTCTGGAGTTAAAAATTAAATTGGTTTTACTTAATAATAATGTCTTATTGGACAGAAAGTCATCTATTGAGAATAATAAAAATACGTATTATTAAAATCTTCTAATTGTAATATGGGCATATTACCCATAAAATTATGGGCAGCCTTTACATTCGCCCTATGATTAAACGAAATCGATTTACCACATGCAGTGCTGCAGGCTTTTTTTCATAATGTTCTCCTATAATTAGCATAAACTGGCAAATTTTTAGGTCTTGGTAGCACGGGTCTACGTATTTGACGTCGAATTTTTACGGGTACTGTTGGTTTTTTGTCGCTTATTTGCACCATGTTATTAAAATATATTAAAGTACGATATTTTAAGTGTTTGTAGTTGAGTTGGCACGAGTTAGCAAGTTCGTCCCGTGATGAACTTAACCAAATTAATATTCGTAATAGTAGTATCAATATTCATAATAGAATAAAGATTCCACGATTCTAAATCTGAACTCCCTTACTATTATGTTCTTTTTTTACAAGTTCGTGTCCCTCCGGCAGTGTGGTTAGAACTATCACCTTCATAAATTAGGAATCTCAAACGATCGTATTTATAGTGTGTGTCGGGTCTGGAAGACGATGACACCTCCATTCACATTATTTACAAATGTAGAAATCTTCAAGGTGTTAGATATTGAATGTTTGGGTCTAATGCATCCATAATAAGAACCATCCATTATGGGAACAATTCTGGTAGAGAAAATCTCTGGAAGATTCTTTCTTTCCAGATTCTTTGAACCAGAAGGTATCCTTGCCTTCAAGTGATCTAAAGGAGGGTGCAGAGGACCACTGGTCTTGGTGTAACGGACGCAACTGCGACCCCCTTCTTATTACTACTTTAATCTTAATGTCTTCCTTTACTCGTCTAGAATATTTCTGCATATTGGAGCTAGAAATTGTTCATCTCGAGAAAAATTAGTGATTTCTCCATCGATAAAAAAACGTATAGTTTGATAATAAATTGGATTTCTTAAGGTGAATTGAAACATAATACTGAAGCACCCTCGATTATGTAAAAATCTTTCATTTTTCGCACACAAATAACTGAAAAAATAACTATCCAAATTTGGTAAGCACAATATTAACATGAAAACGAAGGGCTTATCGAACAGTTTTTCTTGTAACACATTTCTAAATATAAAATCGAATTTTTACCTTAGAAATTTTTTTTAAGAAAAACTCTCGGACAAGCCCTGCTTTTAATGTCAATATTGTGCATACCAAATTTTATAACATTTGGATAAGTATTATTTGAGTTATGTGAGCGAGATAATTTAAAGAAATGCAATGCATATTACACTGTATAAGACCGTAATGTAATTTAAGTCGACAGCTTGTTAGAAGCACACTTCTTTTTGTCAATAACAGATCTGGATAATAACTCTTATGGCCATTGACACATCGTGTAGCCAGAATTAAACTAAAAAAATGCGTATTAAAAAATTCTTCTTACTAATACAACAAAATCACAAAATTAACATATAAATATATATATACATAAGCACTTAATTATTAATCATTTTACTTACTATAAGATTTAAAAATAACTAAAATGAAAAAAAAAATCTCTTAAGACTGATTCTAACTAGCTTATTATTCATTGCGTCGAATAATTTTAAATAATCAAAGTTCTTCATGTGTTTTAGTACAAATAATTTTAAAAAAAACATTGTCAATTCATAATTTAATTCAGTCAAAAATGTATTTGAAATATAAAATCATCTTTTTCTATATTATTATAATCTCATTTTGTGCCAATTTTTTCAGTTATTTCTTCAAAAATAAAGTGTAAACAATATAAGAAACAAACACCATAAAGATAAATATGAAAATTTGTAAAATATTTAGGGACATAATCAAATATTATTATTTGTTTTGATACTTTTTTTAATTAATAAAAATAAAAAAGTCCTTAATGTTTTTTACGCCTTACGTATAAGATTGATATTTAGAAGTTAATATGCAAGCATATGTTGTGAAATTTTAAACTTTGTTTGATAGTACTACTACGTTTTGAAGAAATTGGTATGTGAATATTATTTATCCAGATAATAGACGCTTAATACCTGAAAATTGCAAAATTGAATGGTTCGTTTAATACTAGCAGGTATCGACGAAGATATCGTATTTGTTTCTTTACGATTCTTTATAAATGCAAGCATTTTAAATTGAATTCTTTGATTCCTGAATGGGGCCAATTTCAGACAAATATTTCTTTATTTAAAAGCTTGGGAAATAATAAAACTTTCAAAACTATTTTTCCATAACCCAAACATAAACAAAAAGGTAATTGACTAATATTTAATTTTCTATATTTCACATCCAAATGTGAAACAAGACTCAATACCATACCACAACTTGAAAATCAAATTAAAATTGATTCAAAAACATAGAAGTTATAAGCTATCAAATTGATTATATATATATCGATAATTATTGAAAACTATTTTTAACATGTAATTTAAATGAAGATAGTAAAAATTGACATCATAAGACGTAGTTTTAAAGATTAAAAAAACAAATAAATAAAGTCAAATCCATGTTCGTGAAGTAAAGACTCTTCCATTGAGTCCTATTTGTCTAAGACAGATAAAGTCTTTCAAGTATTTGCAAACACTTTAATGGATTTATCTTAGTTGAGACCTTAAATCGGGTGTTCTACGGCCACTATATATTTTTACAGAAAATGATTCCAACAATTTCGATTACAAAATAATGACAATTTATTTTTAAGAAAGAAGTTATTTTGAAGTTTGATTTTTATGTATTGAGCTTATGTGTAGCATCAAAAAATAAACTCTGTCGAACTGCTGTAATGAGCTTCTTATATCCTAAATTTCTATTCAGAAAACATAACGATTCACTGCCAACAGAGTTTAGAAACTACATGCGAATTAAAAATTTCTCGTCATACAAATGCTATATAATCGATTGTTATTGTCTTTCGTAAAACGAAATTGTTCTAATACTAAAAATACATTATTGATATTGATACATTTATCCACACTGTCTTTTAATTATTTGAAATCTCTTTCAGTCTTATGGTTTGCGTAAACATAGTATTTTTCGATGGTTTCTATAATCATTTGATCGTGGATATTATTAACTATATACATCGGCCAAATATTTTTACTCAATCGAAAACCCATTCACAGAGAGATATGCACATTTTTTTTTTTTTAAATAAAATTCACCTAATGCACATTGCTGTAATAAACATGAAACTTTGTAACCATTGAATATTGAGGTGCCTCGCATTAAACACAATTGAATCATGAAAAAGATTTTCAAAACAAATAAAAATATTTGATTTCCAGGGTTTTTTTATTTTTAATGATGTTTATAATTCTCAATTTTATCATTATAAAAAAAAAACAAACAAACTGTTTTCAATTATTTATAAATATAGAAAATAATCTATATATAGAATTGAATATGTGTTACAATTGTTATGGAATATTTAATTTTAAAATGTTTTTTTTTTTTTTATATATAAATTATATTAATTAATAATTATATCAACAATAGTCGCATCTGGAATGTGGCCACAGATTAGTAAAATTTTCATTTGTTTATTTTCAAAAGAAGAAAATCATATTATACATACAAAAAAAAAAATTAATATTTACATGTTGTGCTGTATTCAGTGTCAAAATAAAATTTAAGTGTCGAATGGGAAGTATTTGTCTTTTATTTAAAACACAACACCATCATAGAAAAAGCCTTTATTAAACAAAAATAACATATAGTCCAATCATCTTAGCCAAATAAATGTGTCAATCTCGGAATCCAACGGAGTCCGCTGAATTTTTGTATAAACCTTTATTTTGAGAAATTTGGTATTTGGTAATTCCCAAAAATGAATTTTTTGAGAATAATTCGTGTTCACTATATTTAATCGAATATGTATTATACGAATATGATATATGAATAATATCATTATCAAATTTGTAGAAGATAAAATTATTAGTTTTGCTTAAAACCTTTTTTTTATACGTTCGCAAAAAATGAAGCGTTTGATGGAAGTTCTCAATCGTAAATACCAATTTATTATACAGTTTTTTTTTACTTAATTATTCATTTAATATTACTTACCAAAGTATTTAATACCTTAAATTTGTAAATAATCCTCATAAGTCAAGTAATCATTTAATCTTATTTACCTTTTGCATTCAAAAAATAAAATAATACAGTGAATGAATCTAAATATAAATAATCTAAATATGAATCTAACATATGTATGTCGAGTATAATAATAAAAATAATATTTATAAAAAAGTACCTAATTTTAAAATTGTTTTCAATCTAATGTTGAAGTAATCAGAGCACAGAAATTGCAGCTAAGGTAAGCGAAAGATCAAATATTTATATATTATCTTGATCAAAAGTTGTTCTTAAATTTGTTTGATTCTTTGTTCCTGTATATTTTTTCAAGTGAATCATTTGTATTTATAATGATGTATCTTATTTAAATATAAATTTAATAATCGTTATTTAAATATTTGATAAAGTTATAAAACCTTTGCTCATTAGTGGCTTTATCCATTAAATATGTCAAGCATTTAATTATAATTATAATTTTTTATTATTGTCTGTTTAGGCGCCAAGATTAATGACTCATTTAAGTACGAGGGTAGATCAATAAGTTTGTAGAAAAAGATAAAAAATAATATTTTTGAGTGAATTTATTTTTTATTTTTCAGAATAATCTCCTAGTTTAATACACTTTGAACCACGTCCCTTCAACTTTTTTAAGCCTTGAGAAAAGTATAATTATGGTAGCTCCTCAAAATAAGCATTTGTATGTGTGTTGGCCTTTGATGTAAACCATTGACCGCTAAGTCATAGTCATTTTTTTTAAATTTAAAAATAAAAAAGAAGTCATTTGTGAACTGCAGATCTGATTTATGCGTGGATGGTCTGTCAATTCAAACTTTAATTGCACAATTTAGCCATTGAAACTGCACACGTAAGCACTCATGCATTATTCTCTACAAAAAAAAATTTTTTTTCTCTCCAAATGAAGAAGGTTTTCTTTTATTTGCTCATTAAGCAAACCTAATAATGACGCATAATACGATTTTTTTCTATCCCTTTACCAAATAGTCAATGCAGATAATATCACGTACATCCCAAAACAGTAGCTATAAGCTTTCCAGGTTATTTTACCAACTTTGCACAACGTTGCCGCCCATTTGCCTTTAACAATCCACTGTTTTGACTGTTCTATTGCTTGTGCAACATTGAAACGACGGTACCTTTTGATCATATCGTGGATTTTATCAATCCTTTCTGGGGTACTCACGTCTACGGGACCTATTGAATGATGTACGTCTTTTGTTGAGGTACGGTCACGTTTACATTCATTTATCCAATTATAATATGTTACAAATAGAGTGTGAGATGTGCAATGAACTGAATCCAACTCGGCTTTTATTTCATCATCGCCCTAAACTCACTTTTTTTCTTTCGAAAGTCACGGATTAATAATATTTTATGCTTTTATAGGAAACAGAGGAGGATACGAATGTAGCATTTAAACATACAATTGTCAATACATTGTTGTAAAAACATTGCCTATAATTATATAAACTTGTAACGGAAGTATATTGTTTATTAGATATTTTTTGTTGTTCAAATTAGGTAAAAAATATTTATATAATAGCTGTGGTCACGAATCCACAAAGAACTCCGGTTCTTATAATGCAACCTAGATAACCTTCTTAAAAATTCTACAATTGCAATCATAAAACCAACTTGTATTAAAAAGCCGTTATACGATTGCAGCGTGGATCGGCTTATATAAACCTCGTTTTTAGAGGTTGCATGACTCTATAGAATAGGGGTATAAGCTTATCTAGTCTCTTCAAACCGAATAAGCACCCAAATTCTATAGTATTACGTTTTTGAAACATAAAAAATACATTTATGTAATACATTTTTTTTTAAATTCCAACATTTCACAAATGATTCGCTTGATTCGATTTCATAAAGTTTCTTCATCATATTATAATAGTTAAAAATATATCTAAATATAAAATTCTTCAAAATAGGTAAATACAACAAAAAATTCAAGGTTCAATTCTTTAAAATAATAATATTTCAATTTAATCGTATCACCAATTACAAGTGAACAATGCTGAGAATTTGATTAAAATAAGGAATTGTTATAAAAATAACAGGAAATAAAGATGAAAACATCCAATTAACTCATTTTTATGATATTACGTAGCTTTCGAATAAAGTTTAGCGAATAATAGCAAATATACTCATATTTGATAAGTAATTAAATAATATACGCAATAAATAGTATTTAAAGTGTTTTTTTAAATAA
Organism: Chrysopa pallens; assembly: GCA_020423425.1. Taxonomy (NCBI): domain Eukaryota; kingdom Metazoa; phylum Arthropoda; class Insecta; order Neuroptera; family Chrysopidae; genus Chrysopa; species Chrysopa pallens. The sequence goes on from CM035591.1 coordinate 60,761,364, forward strand.
CTCAAATATTTAATGAATGAGACATTTTTAAGTAATAAAATTACAGTATATTTAATAAATAATGGCAATGATGATATATTTAAAAATCTACAATTGTATATTCAATTCGTGTTAATGGTGAAGCCTTAAATAGAATTGAATGTAATTACTATTTTTAATGAATTAAATTAATTTAATATTCAAAGACACACCACAGGTGCATAAATTATTGTTTATTATTCTATGATTACATGGTTTTGTTAAAAAAAGTGACATTGAATGGTACACTGTGCTACCACCAAACGTCGTACGTCGCTTCATAACTTATTTACAGTACAACTATTTCGATTTGAACATTTTTTTTATTTCTACCCTACTATACTAGCCATGAAAGTGATCATAGTTTGGATAAAGATCAAGACACGTTTAATTAGTTTATTGCTTTATCCCTTCTGATCGTAATAATGTTAAAAGGCAGATTAATATGAATTTTGGAATTAGGGTGGATAAAACTTTTGCGATTTCATTAAAATATAATTTATCTTTCCAATTTAAAATTGCTTGATAAGAATGATTCACTAATAAACATTTATTTTAGGATCTCCAATTTTTATAACAATATTAAACATTTTGTCATCCCATTTATTCTATCATTAAGTGCACAAATCTGCAATAATATCGATTTTAATTTAGTTTCATTTTGAAATTTTGTCATGTAATTTTTTAAATTTCATTTTATTATCGAGTTGAGAGGAGAGTAGCTTTTATCAACTCATAGATAGTATTTGAAATCCTTCGCCTGACTATTTTACTAAATTCTGAATCAATTATTAATTAGCAAGTACCCATTCAATCATTGAAGTATTTTAATAATGCCAGTTTTCTTGTTCCATTTTCTAGAAAATCTTCCTACCAAAGAAATGTCTATATAGGGCTCTCGTAGAATTGACCACTAACTTTACCACGATAATAGTAAGGAAATTATTACGCATCGGCTTCTAAATATTACAAATTTCTGAAATAAAATTATTATTATAAAATCTTAAAATTTTATTACTTCCTTTAACGATTTTAATTATTTTTAGTTATAAATTGAAAATCAATTTTTCTTATACTCAAATTGATAAAGATGCAAAAGATTTCTCTCTTTCTGTTTAATAAAACAGTAATTTCAACATTATGTTACGGTAGACATATCCAAAGAATTTGACTATACGGTTAGTATGTTCGTAGATATGTGTCTGAATTGTATTGCTGATGAGTGATTAGTCTTAATTTTTTTTTGTTTTTGTTTTTAAAATATTTATTTTATAAAAAATAACAACATTTTTAAGTAAAAATAATGTCGAAAAATAAAATATTACGATCTATGAATGACAGTTCCCGTGTGGAAGTTAAAAGTAAAGTGAGTAACTAAATGATTAATTCAATTGTTTTATAGGTTAATACACCATTATTATAAAAAAATTAAATGTAAATGATAACGTTTGTTTTTTGTTTATTTTTTAGCTGGATGCCGAATTTCGTCGATTTTCCCTTATTCGTGATGAGCATGCTAAATTTGAAGAATTCCGATCACTTATTGAAAAATTACATTGGCTACAAGATACACAATTTTTAATATCCTATACAGATCCCAGAGATGGAGATTTATTACCAATTAATAACGATGATAATTTACGACGAGCGTTATTGAATGCAAGACCTTTACTAAGAGTTATCATACAGAGGAAAGGTAAAATTTATGATTATTATTATTGTTGGATCAACGCGAATACAATATTAATTTTTAACTATAAAAATTAGTTTACTTCAAATTTAATCAAGTTACGAGTATATTCCGTTTAAAAATACTAGGAAACTTTAATTTTTGATCATGAACGGTAACATTTTTCGGATCTCTAAAAAATTTATTTCGCTATTTCAAATTTCACCGTTTATTGGAAAAGTATTTTGTTGTTAGTCTGATTTAAGAAAACAGTAACTTTACTATTTAAAAAAATAATTATAATAACTTTCTCCATCTCTTATCATATCTTGATTCTCAATGTCATTAAAACATGAGTTAATTCTGCGGTTGTAATCTTGACAGGACTAACGCCATTTTTTTCGTTGGAATAGAATTCCACTGATCTTATAAAATTTCATTATATTTTCACTACTTAAATAAAATTGAGTATACTTCATTCAATAATAGCTCAAAAAACTAAATACTGATAGGAATGCTGATTTATCGACCTTACTTATTGGGATTGTTTTATTTTTCATAAACGGTTTTAGGAAAATTATAGACAGAAATTTAATAATATTGACTTTTTTAGCAATTATATGAGCTAAATCAAGCTAAAATTTAAATGAAGAATACTCTTCCTATCTCACCAAAAACGGAAATTAATATTTCATTCTAAAGTTAAAATGAACTAGTATTATACTCAATGTAACAATATATTTACAAATTTTTGTGTTCAGGTGATAGTCTGGAGGAAATAAATGGATATGGAACATTAAGACCAAAAAATTTAATATCTAGTATACTGGGAACACCAGGAAAAGTAAAAAATTTAGCAATATCAAATCCTCACGATTTTCGACAAGTATCCGCTATTATTGATGTTGATATTGTACCAGAAACTTGTCGGCGAGTACGTTTATTAAAACACGGAAGTGATCGACCTTTAGGATTTTATATTAGAGATGGCACTAGTTTTCGAGTGAGTGGTAGTGGATTAGAACGTGTACCTGGGATATTTATATCACGATTAGTGCCTGGTGGTTTAGCGGAATCAACTGGTTTACTTGCAGTTAATGATGAAGTTTTGGAAGTCAATGGAATTGAAGTTGCTGGCAAAACGTTAGATCAAGTAACAGATATGATGGTTGCAAATAGTTCGAATTTAATTATTACAGTAAAACCTGCAAATGAACGAGGTACACTTGCTGCACCACGAAGAGGATCATTTAGTCGAACATCACAATTATCTAGGTAATTAATAAAATGTATTTTTTATTGAGGGTCATATTTTTAATAAAAATTTTGTCTATTAATTTAGATTTTCTTTAATAGCAGCGTACGTTTTAGCTATGAATGCAAATACAAAAAAAAGTTGCAATTGTAATGTGCACAAGGTACTTTTTAGGTTTAGTGAATTAGGCCAAAAATTTCCATCATGTAGATTAGAATAAAATAAACAGTGATCTCACAGGGATATCTAAATTTAGAATCTAAATAAGAAATGTATTTATTTATTTTCATGGAAACTGTTTAATTGAAATGTCTAAATACTCTCAGATTCAGAGTCTTCGATAATTTCGATCTAATTTCTCTTATCAAAGAAGCTCTGAAAACATTTAATGTTATTTTCAATGTTTGTGAATGTGCATACTATTAAAATCATTAGTACTTATTCCAAAAGAGAATTTATTCTTTTTAGAAGTATCACCAAATATAACAACATATTGATGAAGCTATATGGAGTTGGGTTATTGAGATAGATTTTTCTGCTTTATAAAGTTAATAAACTTGATGTAATATTTTTCTTGTTTGTGAATGCATAGGATATTCTGTTTTCTTTGTTAAATTGCACTAAATTTCTATTAAAACAATAAATTATTTAAATTTATTTCTATTATAATATAAATAAATAAGATTAGTCACAGAATACAATATCATTAATTATATTACACAGCACTTTTTGACTTTTATTTATGATAACAACTTACCATAGTTAATATAAATAGCGTCGCAGGAGAAAAAATATAAATTGTGTCGCAGGAGAAAAAGATTAAAATCGCTTCTATAAATATTATACCTGCAGAAAAAAGAGCTCTGTGAAACATTGTTCAAAATTCTTGAACTTTATGTATGAAGTTATGATAAGGTATTTTCATTTTGTAATCTTAGGTAGCTATAGTCTTTTTATGATAGATGTACAAACTGAGGTTTAACGTGGAATAAAATATTCATGAAATAAAACATCAACATTGTAGAATAATAATTTGATCATATAAGCTTGTCGTTAACATTCACGTATTTGTGCTTTTATGAACGTAGCTATAAATTTAATTAAATGAATTAATTTAGAATAAATATGCTGTTTATATTCTAGTGGCTCTCAACAATCAGCAGAAACAACTGCGCATGGCTCAGACGATGCTGATGACAGATTTGATCAAGATGAAATTGTTGATTTAACAGGCGTAGTAACATTAGAGGAACCAGACGAATTAGCGGGAGGTGCTACATCAGGTACAACTTCTTCATCAATACAACACCAAACTCCTGTGTTACATTTATAAAAAAAAATCTTCAAATTATTTTATTCACGGCATCAAAGACTTAAATATGAATAAAACACTGTGCATGAGTTTGAAATTATTGCATGAAAAGTTTTTAGTGGGCGCAGTGTTATATAGATAGCAGTTATATACTAAAAAATAATTTTTTGTTTTTAAGAATTTTATACACGTTTATAATTTTTAATCGAAATTTTTTCTTCCATTCTTAACCAAAAATATTTATAACATTCCTCTTCATTTGTTTAATATCATATTTTTCTAACGGGAATAATTAATTTACACGTCGATTTTTGTTTGTTCTTTTTACCAGAAGTAAAAAACCATATATAAGAACAAGAAGAATAAAATCATAATAAGAGTTGAAAATAATGAAATGAATATGTATTGGTATTAGTTTTTTAAGTAGTAAATGTAAGTTCGTCATAAATGCAAGCATTGTTAGTTTGTTTTTCTTAATATTACACCATTTATTTTCATAATTTTTAAAATTGATTACGACATTTTTGAACTACCTTTTACCCATAAGTTAATTGGTGGATTTTAAAACATCTAAAATATTGAATAAAACCCATAATTTTTATATTATTAATATTATAATTTTATCGTTTTCAAAACCTACTTCATGTAAAACAATACTCTCATTCTTTAACTTTTTTCAAGAAATAGTTATCAAATTTATTTATTAAAATATATGTATATAATGTTCCACTATCCACTTACATTGCGAATAAGTTGTGTTACCGAAATTGTGATACCCAAAATATTACACTATAGAACTAATCTTGTAATTATGAGACTTTGGAAAGTATGGTTCTTTCCAATTTCCTGCTTTCACTTACACTTCTTCATTCATAAATTAAAATATCGATGGCATATATTCTCAAACAAATTGAAAACATTAAAGTTCAAAGATTTTGAAATGCAATGTTTGACAAATTTATGACGTAAATTACATGTTATTTTAAAGTTAATACCTATAAGCTAATAAACATTTTACGGATTTTCAGAAAAATAATTATTAATCACTTATTTTATTAATCGTTTCTTGTTCATTTTTATTTGTTACTTGTTTTCATCATTTTCATAGTTCATATATCGTGATACTAACTTTAACATTCCATATCAAACTGACATCGAACGTAAGTAAATTATCCTTCAACATTCCAATTATACATGTGTCATTTAATTTAAAATGAAATTTTTTTATTAAAAATTTCTCACCAACAAATGCTCTCATTAAAAGCATAGATGATTATTTTTTTAGAAGCGTTGAAAATTTTTTAACATTCCACTGGCAAAAAGAAGAGAAAAATAATAATAATTAAATAATATTTCAATTCTTTCACGAAATATGTGATTTTATATTATATAGTATTTGAGAACTTTCTACATAAATTTTATTTCATATCATTAATTTATGATATTTTTAAAATTATTGAGGATTTTTACCAACGTACATAAATCAAAATAATCAGGATATTTTTTGAAAATAATATTTTTTTTTCTGATTGGCTGGTAAAAATATTTTTACAATTGTAATACAAATAAAACTACTTGATGGGAGTAAAATATCTGTGAAGAAATACAAAAATAGTGGTCCTGTATATAATATAAGCAAAAATTTTGTAACTAACTAGTTCATTTTTGAACGTATAAAATTAAAAACGGAGAGGAACATATTATTCATAAAGATATTTAACTTTTAAGATGCAATTCCTGTTTGGCAAAGAAAAACATTGTATAAGTGGGTCAAAGTTGCGTGTGGCTAATTCAACTATACTACTCAATAAAATAGTATACTTGCTTGCTCGCCCTATTGAAGATGGTATTCCAGAATGTCAGGTTCTCCGATGACTTCGTTAAAGTAAAATTTTGTAAAAAATCTGGGGAAAGTTTTATAGAAATGTAATATTTAAAATGTATTACGTTCTTTAATTTACGATTATGTTTTTAATAATATTCGCTTGAGGTAGTAACAAATGCTATAAACAAAAAATTATAATTAATTTTTAATGATTTACGTTTATACGAGTCCTTCCATGTTGCGTAAAAATATCAAAACAAATTACGTTACTTCTTATTTTCGATGTTACTTCAAATGAATTATGTTTTAACTTAAGAAAAAAAACTTTTTTAAGTTATTAATGTAAGAATTATTCGTTTCAATTTTCATTTATAGCTTACCATCCAATTAAATCTTTTGTTTAGTTATTTATTTGAAATCGATATGAGTTATATTTGAAAGGGTGAAGAAAATTTGGTTAATACATCAGTTTATTTTACAAATATTTTATTTTTGTCAACAAATTGCCTTTTCATTTAGCGAAAAAAAAAGGTAAAGTTAATTTTCGTGATTTATTTTGATGTATATACGTTGATAATAGATCCAATATACATTTCAATATACGATTTGTTTAATAATTCGACATATTATCAAAAACTTTATTATTTAGTGATAATTATCAAAAAAAAAGTAATGTTTTTATTCCAAAATAATTTATTGTTGTATCATTTTTGAATTTTATTAATAATTGTACTTAATTATATTATATTCACATATCTTATTGTAATTATATAAAAATTATATTTCAGTATTATTTCGGTAAAATAAATACAAAATTTTTTAAAAGGCATGCAAAATAAATAATGAAAAGCAGACTACATCCTAATTAGATTAAGTAAATTATATACTGCCATTGTTTTGTATTTGTTTATTGTCATCGGATGTTGGAAAAATATTAATGAAAACTTTGAACGCGGTCAGATTAAATTAAAAACGAAAAGTTGATGTTTAGATTTGTGCATTCTTTTTATACAAAAGTGCATATGTCTAACGCTTTTGCATAAAAGGAATATTCAGTATATATGTTTAAGCTAGTTTTGCTACATTCGGAAAACGCAAAGCGTTAAAATTAACTTAGAACGTATGTTTTTTTCCTGTTACTAACAATGAGAGCTATTCATAAATTATTGAGTATAAATTTCAACCTTTCTCATTAAGTGTTGATACAACTTTTGTTCGTAACTACAAATTTTCCGTTATAGAAACTTAATTTTAAAATATTTCAATTTTATTTAACATTTTCTCATAAAGAAGGAAATGTGGAATTGTTAAAATTTAATAAAGTAGATTTAAATAATTTATGGATGACTCCATGACTGGGACACACAAACAATTACGGGCGGATATTATTTGAAATTATCAACTGGAATATTCATCCTCGAATTGAAACAATTTATAATGATGATCTTCATATCTATTTTAGTTAAATTAATTTATTCTATAAAAAAATGAAATTTTTAAACAAATAAGTCTCGTCGTGTTAGATACAAACTTAAACTAATCGAGTATGTAGTCTGCCTCAGGTTTAAGATTCATTTATACGAAATATATGGTGCAAAAAAAATAATATTATATATTTTTTTTTTTAATTTGATAATAACGGCTGTTTTTTCAATTAAACGTTTTTTTCTTATATTTTGATAGCCATGTAATTTTTTGTATCATTAGTTCCCAAATATGATCTGTTAAAAAATATGTATCATTATGCGAAAAATTCGTAGCTGTCTTTTCATGAATTATCTTATAAGCTTTTTTGATGTTTTTTTGAATTCAGCTGAAAAATTGTTTCTTGTAAAAAATTTAAGCCAATTTTGAAGTATTAGTTTGGCATTTTCAATTATATAACAGATGGATATAACCTAAATAAACCCGAAGAGTGAAATTGTTTTGATTCTCACTTTATTTTCTAAATTATGTACTAGCAAATTCATTAAAATTTTGAACACAAAGAACGAGTTCAAAATCCAGTCTTATCAAATTGCTATAATTGACATTATTTCATTTTCTAAATCAACCAAAATATTTTCACTTTTTAGGATGAAATCAAATCATCTTCTCGCCGAGGTCCCGCATTGTATAGAATACTGAGCTATTTATCAAGTTTTATTTATAGTATTGAAAAATTTAGATTCTAATTTCCATTTCAAGATATATTAAAAATAAGTTTTTACTTTCCACAAGATTACTGGTCTTATAATTTACCAATATTGGCGCATTTCCCAGTTTTTTAAATAAGGATTTTTATGAAATTCTTTAATATGTTTTTTTTTTTTTTTTCAATATAAAACTGAAAGAATAAAACGGTTATAAGACGCAAAATAATTTGTATTTTGAAATATAGCTTTCTTTTGTGCTTCTAATGAACGTACGGAAAATCCCTATCGATCCCTGTAGTGTAAGTAATTTATGGGCGGTCGAAATAGCATTTCATGCATAGTGCCCTAGAAGTCACTTGTACAGAAAAATTTATGGTATTAACGGGGTTTATGAACAGCTGTTAGAAGCATACAATTTTTCCAGCACAAATAACACATACTTATCCAAATTTTATGAAATTTTGTATGCAGAATATTGACATGAAAACCTACTGCTTGTCGAAGAGATTTTGTTAAAAAACATAGCTAAAAATCAAATTTGGATTTTTACCTTAGAAATTTTTTTCGGGAAAACCTATTCGAAAAGGCTGGGTTTTTACTTCAATATTGTGCATACCAAATTTCAAAACATTTGGATAAGTATATTTTGAGTTATTTGTGCCAGAAAATTGAAAGAAATACAATAGTATATTACATGTTTTTTAAGGCTAATGCATTAGTATATTTCATGTTATTTAAGTCAATACATTGTGTCATACATAGAAACTTTTCAATGTTGATAGAACACAAAAGACAGTTATGAATTGAAATCAAATTTTCTTGTAATTTAAATGTGTTATTGCCGAAAAGGAATTCTGGGCCGAAATAATTGAAATAAATAAAATTTAAAAAGACATCAAATCAGTATTTTAAAAAAACTTTAGAGCATAATTTAGAGAACATATGTCTTAAATTATGTATTATGTAGTTATTTGTACTATAAAAAACTATTATTACTGTGACTGATAAAATATATTTAGTATTTTAAATACTTATAGGTCTTTTTGAGACAGTTTTAAATTTTGTGTAAGATAGTGATAACGGTATGTTCTACAGATCCAACGCGGCGTCAAAGAGCTTAATAAAAAATAACGCTACGCGTTTTATCTGCTAGGCAAACTCAATTATATATCTACATAACACCATACAGTTTAATTTATGTCTTAGCATTTACAACAGTTTCGAAATTGTAAATAATATAAAAATTAATTTAACTAAATAATTCATTGCTCATTAATATTTAATAATATAATTATCTTTGAAGTTTTCGCACACTAAATTAACCAAATAAATTTTGATTCTTTTGTTTTAATGATTGACAATAAAAAAATAAGTAAAATAGTTTTAAAAAAAATTGTATTTTAGAGAAAAAAAAGGGTATTTTGAAAAGGTCAATTGAAAAAAATATACATATATAAATCCGTCCATAAAATTTATTAAAAAAAATACAAAAGAACTTTTTTACATAAAACTTTACTCACCTGTAAAATCTGAATATTAGTAAATAATAATGTAATTTATCCAATTGTAAGGGTTTCCATATTGTTACAAAAGTTTCATTATATATTAGTATATAAATGTGGTTTCATTGCTTATCCCTAGTTTTTAATAATCCTACAGAGACTGAATTACTCTGACGAATTATACATATGAGGAAAACACGGGAAAAATTAACAACAAAATGTATTTTACTTTTACTGATTCAAATAAAGTGTCATCAATAGCATGTCGTTATAGTGAATATAAATAAGAAAGCAAATTCTCAATAAATTATTTTTAACACACATGAGCGCCTATTATTTAAAATACACAAGCAGCGTGTTCACAATGTTTTTTTATTTTTCGATGAGATTTTAAACGATTACTTAATAATTTTCCCCAACGAACGGGTGGTTTATCAGGCTCAATATAATAAAAATTAAATTTACTAAGGTAAAAATCTATTTTCAAAATATAATAATAACCGAAAATACTTCAATTTTTGAAATATTTAATTAAATGAGAAAGTTATGCAGCAACGTAAATAACAACATCTGAGAGATATAATAATTATATTATAACCTTTAAACGCTAACAATTTTTAAGAAATAAAATAAATCAATCCATTCTTGTATGTGTACACATTATCTTAAACAAGAAAAGAGGTATCAAGCTGAAAGCGTGTTCTTTAACTAAAAAGTAATTATCCGTGAAGGAAAACCCCTCGGTCTATGAGTATCATTTAAATCGTAAATATCATTTTTAAATCCATAATATTGTTTATGTTTGGTTCATTATGCGTAATAATAAAATTTATCCCATCTAAACACAAAACTTTTCGAAAAATCGAGATTCCTCTTAAAAGCTGAGAAAAAAAAATACTATGAAATCTAAATATTTTTGTGATTATAATATAATGCCGAAGTATCTTGTGTACACACAAAAGAGATTAACTCTTTTTAAAATAATAATTATGTAATAACACAATTTTGTTGAATTAAATTAATTTTAGTGTTGGTTATCTATATAAATTTTTTGTGTATGTATGATTGAAATTGTTATATTGTATATATATTTTAACATTGCTTTCCGTATGCAAAATGAAACGAGCCAATTCGTTTTCACCATAAAAAGACTTAATTGGTTCCCTTAACGAGTTCTTAAATTGTGCAACGATAAAAATAATCTTTCGCCACTCTATAGAATTTTACTTCTAATTAATGGGTTCCCCAATTAATGCAACTCCATAGAATATTGGATCCAATGATTGTATGACCCAATTTTAAATCATAAGAAATGTAGGAGAAGTTAAAAAATTTCTTTTTTCAAAATAAACAACTCTTCAAATAAGAGTGAAACATTTTGATACTGTTTAGATTCGCCACAATTTCTTCTCAAATGCAGATGATACACATTTCTTCAGAAATTATATTAATATCGTTTTAAAATAATTATAGAGTTTAAAGTGGTCAGAAAAAATTACTTCATATTATGAATATATTTCTAAAAATTAAAAATATTGAAGTAAAAATTACTATTATCTAGAAAATATTTTTCAGTAGTTTCTAGTCTAAATGTAAATGACAAGCTATCTGCAATTACATTTTACATGCAGAATATTTAAACGTTTTTAATTTATATTTTCGTTTGTTTTCATTTTCTGTATTCTTATGTTTTTTGTCGGATTTCCAAGTAACTATTTTGTCTGTTTACTTTGATGTTGTTTAGATGTCGTTAAATACTCAAAAAGTAGTTAACTATTTAATTTATTTGTTTGAAAAATACTACTTTAAAATTTTCATATTAATAAATTTCCAATTAAAGAATAAGAAACAAATTTTATCATAAATAGAAAATTTTTATCAAATTCAGCGATATCGATAAGAGAATTACATTAAGATATTTATAAAATAATTATATGCATATTATACACCCAAAATTGAACAAATTTTAAAATGGTGACGTCATGCTTATTCAATTTTCGGTTAAATACCTTTAAATGAAAAAAAAACAATAGTGACTCTCCTTGTCTAAACATAATTTTCACCTTTAAATATTTTTTAGTGTGATCCAAACAAAGATACAAATTATCGTTTTAAAATGAAAGCTGTATATAATATTTAAGTAATAATATCGCAGTCTGTCTTTGTTTATCATTCGAATACGTTCTATACACTTACCTTCGTTGTATGGAAAGAGAAAACAATATTAAATTAAGAAATATATTTGAATCATTTAATAGTGCTTTGCAGCTTATGTTTCCTATTAAATATATTTAGCTTTGTTTATTTTAATAATATTGTATATGTCATACCTTCTTTAAAAATAGTTGTGTGTAATATTGTGCGTTTTTTGATCGTATGTTTTGTGTAATGTGAGTTGAGATACCAACTTGTTTCGTCCGTTGTTTGTATTCATGTTCAGAACTTGACGTACAAGCTGTATAGGTAGTTTTTAATCGTTGGCATAGTAAGAGCCCAACCCATATATTAATTGAATTCAGTTATTATTTAGTGTTTTCTAACGAAAATTTTTTCTATAAAAATAATATTTTATTATAAAATAAAAAACAATTTAGTGTTAATTTAAGAGTGCATTTCAATAGAAAAGTGTTTGTATTTGTGGTGTGTTTTCATTATGGATTTTTATTTGCGCCATCTCAAAACAAGGTTTGTTAGGATTTTTAATCGAGTTTTTAATAATGTTATGTTATTTTTTGAAAGATTTAAAAGATACCTGTTAATAGTATTTATCTTATTTATTATTTACCCATTTAACCTAAAATTAATTAATTTGTGATAAACACTTTGATATTGTGTATATACATTAGTTTAAAAAAAAGCAATCTTACGGAGAAAATTTGCATCAGATCTTATTGGTTTTGTTTTTAATTTTGATTGGATTATAATAATGAAGAGTTAAATTTAAACTATGACTAATAATTCGATGTTTCATTTTCATGATATATTTTTGTGTCGGTATTAGGTCATATGTATAAGTCAGTAATAATTGTAGGTCAGGTCACCGAAGTTCAGTATTAATGATGACTTTACTTCTGATAATCAACAAACATAAGTATAATTTCGGTAACTTTTAAAAAAACTTAATTTGTTGGTTTTATATGATGGGGTTAGAGATATAAATATTTAAATAAATAAATAAAATGGAAAGGAATGTAAAATGATTTTAAAATATGTCATGGTTAATTTACTATCCTTTTTAATGATTTATCAAATTCAAAACGTAACTTGGGTCAGTTGGGTGTCAACCTTTAATTAATGTTTCTATTTTAAAGAATTTTTATTTAAATGTCTCTTCTAATAGAGTTGTATTCTAAGGCTGATCTCACACATGTTTAAATAATCTTGTGAGATACTTTCTTTGGGTTTATGAAATTTTTGAATTAATTTGTACTTGAAAATTTTGTTATAAACTTTGGTATATAATTTTACTTATTTGCTCTACAATTTTGGTGAATATACTTACCTAATTGTGCTGCTAAATTATTAATAATGTGGTGAAATATTAATTACAATTTAGTATAATTATTAATTTCTTTTAATACACCCTTAAATGTTTCGTTGTTGCATCAAGATTTCCATCAAAAACTTTCGTTGTATTTTGTTGTAGTAATTAGATTTTAGATATGGTAATAATCAGTGTTCGACCGAATGTTTGATTTTTAGCCGAAGTCTATTGTTTGACGCTATTTCTAATCTTTGGCCGAAGTCGAATGTTTGAATTTAGTAAAAAAACTCTTGATTATTGGCTAAAAGTAACGAAATATAGTTTCGTTGGAAACCTTCGACTTTGACCAAATCTTCGGATGGTTTATGACCGAAGTCGAAGCTAATTTTTTGATCGAAGTCGAAACCGAATGTTCGATCGAACACTAATAAAATAATGAGTTCAACTCTAATTACGATCATGTCTTAATCGGAGGCGCTGGATGCATAATTTATTGAAAGAATACTAGGAACTACTGGGAGAAAGATGAAATCATATGAATTTGAATGGCTTCTATAAACAAGTCGGCAATGTCCAATAAAGTTTGACCCACTCATCGTTAAAATTAAATAAAGGCTTAAATCTCGAAGACCCAAGTATACAAGTTCTTGGTAGCATCAAAGTACAAAGCAACATACAATTTTTTTTTATTTTAATAATAAATTAGGTATTATCTTCTGAAATGAACATCGCTTGTCATATCGCCCGCTTTAAGGTTCCTCATTCTCTATTTTGATATTTTGCTTTTTTGTTAATGATAATTTAAAATAATGATATTTTATAAGTAATATTTTTTTTTTTTGGTATTTATGACTAATTTGAACTTGGTGAAGGCAAAATGAGCAATTAATCAACTATCATTGGACCTATAAAACAATTAAGGATTTCACTTTCGAATAATGGACCTCTCTAATTAACCCAGAAGCTTGGCAAAGAGTTCTTCAAGATAATTTTTTATTTCCCTGTATTTTATTACAGTGGTCAACTGCAAGTCTGTTTTTATCTTGTCATGTTACTCATATTTGGTTTAGATAGTTCTATTTGATTTTCTGATTCCATTCTATGTTCAAAAAAATTTTATCCATAATTTCTGTCATAAGGTGGAAGTAATTGCTTCTGTTGTGGAGAGTATCTGAAGCAAGCACATATCAAGAACTAGTATTGGAGTTTAAATTTTTAAAGCTGCTACTAAAATTTATTGTAAATTTTGGTACTTTTTATTATTATTTATATTTAATTAGAAAACTACACCAGTCATCTATCTATATCTCAATATCGACAACTGCAATAAATTTTTTATGCATATAATAGCACTGTAGTGGTGGTATATATCTTTTGCATAAAATTGGCTCATGAACTAATTTGTGTAAATATCGAAGATTTATTCTTTTTGATAATTTCCAGTTTAAGTCTCCAAAAAAGAAAATTTTTTTTTGAAAAATTGGTAGAATATGCTAATTATTTGTATTTAATATAATTGTTAAAAATATTGTTGGCCATTGGGTTTGGACTTTGGCGTAAAATTGGATCCAATTTCTAGCAAAGATAAAATATGGACAATATAAGTTCGACTTTACAAAAATGTTAAGTCAATAGAATTATTAATATGATGATGAACTGATGACGATGTAGCAGAAGTCGATTAATAAATATTTGTATTCAGTACATGGTATGATGAATTGTCATCACGGCATTCTTTAACTAATAAACATTAATTTATTTATTTTTTTTACAATTTACTCTTTAAATAAAGAGAGCTATTTTTACTAATCATGATGTCTATAATACATAGTTCGTTTCACTTGTTTGTTGTTAAGCTTGTGATTAAAATAATGAATGTAAGTCTAAGTGTACATCTTTAACTTTTACAGACAAAATAGTTATATATATGGTACGTTTTTGCTATCACCTACCATAGGAAAAAAGGGAAAATCGAAATTAAAATCCACCTATATATAGAATGAATACATGTATAAACAAAAAAATTAATATTAATAACCAATACTACAATATTATTTTTATAAAAGATTTAATAGTGGGTATTTAATACTTATTTGTTTATTCTAAATAATTGTATTTTAATATTGATTTCCCCTGGTTCCCTATGGAAAGTGATTTCATGGACCTATTGCCATGAGGAATATGTCATATGTAAATGAAAATACAGAGTTTTGTTGTCTCCGCAGGCAACTCAAAGTAGCCACTTCTCTATCGAGATTGTTGCCATTTTGGATAAATCCAAACATTTTACTTTTAAGGCTTTGTAGGATTCTACTACTGCAAAAAAAAACTACTATTAGGATTCTACTACTGCAAAAAACTTGAAAAGAGGCCCATAGCGACCGAGTACCCCAAATCAGTCTCACCGTGATATTGAGTTACCCGATTTATGCTCGGGGGAAGCAATTCGTTTGTAATTATTTCAAAAATATTATTTGAACTTCTATACCGAATTAAAACAATTTTTTTTTCATGTTCATAGATTATCGAAGGATCATTAAAAAATGCCCTAATAATATACAATTTTGGAACAGGAAGACTTGTTTCTTGTATTTTCTTTGAATAATTTTTATTGAAATATAAAGGTAAATAGGTAAAGGTGAATGGTTAACTAAAGTTTAACTTTATGATAAAATTGTAAAGAAGTGGCCTACAAGGCTAAGTTACCAAGCTCTCACTTGAATGTTCTTTAGGTGATTAGACTTTTAGATTAGGAAAATTATATATTAATCGCATGACATTGGCAGTGAATTTTACAAGGTAAAAATAAAAACCGCTACGATAAATCAGATTTGTGATAACAATTGGTTACGATTATACACGATTTCTCTAATCTCTTTACAATACATTGTTACTGATTATATCAAAACTGTTCTAGTACTACCCTTAATAATTTTAAGTGTTGTTATTTTTTTTGGAAGTATTTGTAAAGAATTATTTTTCTTATGCAATGTATGTCGTCTTGTAGCGTTTGTGTCGTTTTTGTAACACATAGTATTTGGGTTTTTGATTATTGTTTTTCGAGCTTAAATCGCAAAAACGAAGCATTTTTCAAAAAAATGAAAAAAATTCAAAATTGTT
Organism: Chrysopa pallens; assembly: GCA_020423425.1. NCBI lineage: Eukaryota > Metazoa > Arthropoda > Insecta > Neuroptera > Chrysopidae > Chrysopa > Chrysopa pallens. Next base: position 60,777,684 of record CM035591.1, read on the forward strand.
TTATAGATTAAATAAAACAGTTTAGAATTTTTATTATTTTTACGAAAACATGTATTTAGTTAAATTTAAAATTTAGTTTAAAAAAATTGAGGTGAAATAGTTTTTGGTACTCATGGTATTATACTCCGGGAGGTAGCGTTGCATTTTTCATAGTGATTTCAGGCCGATCAGTTTTCAATACTATTGAAAGTTTATATGAAGTTGATAATCGAATGGCGGTTTAGCAGACGCACCCAAGGTGGAGGAATAATAAAATATATTACAGGTCGCTTGAAATTAATAATAGAGATAGTTTCAATAATGTAGTAAATAAAAAAAATAGTATAATATTTACGGGTGGAATAATTGTCAGCTGAATATAACATTTGATTACCTTAGATGAAGATTGCATGGCTACTCAACAGAAATTTTTATGTCATCCGCCCACCCTCTCGGATCCTACTGACTTTTATAACAGTGTATGATTGCTAATAAACATTCAATTCCAACATGAATTAATCGACTAGAAATGATTGTATTTGCAACGCTACCTCCCAGACTATAAGTCATACACATCAGAAAGTAAATTTAAAAAAATAAACTGTTATGTAAGATGTTTTGTATTTATTTAACACCTGAGTGCTGTTTTTGTAGATTCTTCATATCTATGCATGCATTGTAACAGGATTTGTAAATTGTCTAACTTTAAGTGAGTATGTGTATTTGATAGACATCTACAGGCTGTATTTATAAAGACAATCTGTAATGTAATAGATATTGTATTTTTTTTCAATTTTCGCGCATAAATAACTCAAAAAATAATTATCCAAATGTTATGAAATTTCACATGAAAACGGAGGGAATGTTGAAGAGTTTTTCGCAATAAACACATTTCTAAATTTAAAATAAAATTTTGAATGATACTTTAGAATCCTGCTTAAGCAATAAAAGCTCTTCGACATCCCCTCCGTTTTTATGTCAAGATTGCGCATACCAAATTTCCTAACATTTGAATTATCATTTTTTTAGTTATGCGCGAAAATTGAAAAAAATACAATTTATATTACTTTACTGATGGTCTTTATTAATAGAGCCAGTAGAGGTCTCTATCAAAAACACATATCCACGACTTAAATTGATGTTTCCAAACTTTTTATACTCGACATACATAATATGTCAGAGTATATTAATATTAGTCAAAAGTTTGTAACGTTACCTAATATTGACCACTGTCTGTCCGTCCGTCACGACGATAACTCAAAAACAAAAATAGATGGCGAGCTGATTTTGGTGACATTCTAAACTTAAAAAGTATGTTTAAGTTCGTGAATTAGCAAAATCGGTTCAATAGATCCTTGACCCAACTTTTAAACTATAACAGATAGAAAAAAATTTCAAAAAAATGTTTATTTTTTTGAGACAAGCAACACTTGTGTTAGAAACATTTTTTTGTAAAATTTTAGCTCAAATTTGGCTAATAAATACATATAGTTAATAACAATACACAGTATAATGATACATGTATACATATATGACTGTATAGACTGGATTTGTATAGTATTTTATGCATGCTAATTAAGAATAGTCCAAACAATGATATTCAATTATATGTAGAGTATCTAAACAATTAACTCTGTTATTTGTTATCTTCACTTGTTTTATTTATTTTTTGGTGAAAGAAGAATTTGAACGTATATCACAATTTCTTAAAGTGCAAAACATTTCTCCAACTTGTTTATTTTGAAAGATTGGGATTCTCTTGATTTTTTAGGCGTGTAATTAAGGAATTAATTCGACTTATCTGTTGCGTATCATCATATTAGATTTGTATTAGTTATTTGTTTTAGAAATATTTATGTCAACATAATTGAAGTCTAAAAATTATTCAGAAATTTTTGTGATCATGTTTTTAAATTATTATTTATTCTGGAAGATTATAGACCTACAAATTTTTTACGGATTGGTCACATTTTTATATATTATTATTCTCGAATTTTGTTTCTTAATAATTTTTCGTTCAGTTTTTTAACGTCCGTACGTTCTTATTACATACAAATTATATTAAATTCCAACTTATATTTAAATATATTTAAACAACTAATTTTTATGCATTGAAATTATACAAAAATTCTTTTGATGATAACACTATTTAGACCTAAGGCACGTTATGTTTTTGTGTGATCATGTCCGCGCCGTGACCGTGAGAAATTTTTAGAAAAAATTTGAGATCCGTTCAAAAAATTTTAAAAGGTATTAAAAATTTAGTAAAAAGAAGTTAAGATAACAACTAACAGAGTTAATTGCTTATGTAGGACATATGATTGAATTTCATTGTTTGGACTTTTTTTAATTAGCATTCATAAAATACTATAAATAACAAGTCTATACAGTTATATACATGTATAATAATACTATGTACTCTTATTGTATTACCTATATGTGTTTATTTGCAAAATTTGTGGAAAACGAAACAAATGTTTCAAAAAAAAGTAGTTGTTTGTTAAAAAAAAAAATAAACATTTTTTGTATTTGAAATTTTCTTATCTTTTGCATTTGAAATTTAAAAGTTGGATCAAGTATCCATTGCATCCAATTGACCGATTTTGCTCATTCACGAACTTAAACTAACTTTTATGTTTAGAATACATCACCAAAATTTCAACTCACTATCTCTTTTTGTTTTTGAGTTATCGTTCGTCATGAACGGACGTACAGACGGACAGTCGAAAATAGACTAATTATGTGTGTTTCTATGAACACATATCCAAAATTTTGTTTGTGCGGTCAAATTTAATGTACTCTGACATATTATGTATGTCGAGTATAAAAAGGACTGTTTCGTTTTTCGCGGATATCTCAAGAATTGTTAAAGATAACCGAATCTCAAAAAAATATTCTTAAAAGTAAGAAATTTTTCCTAAAAATTTTCGGAACTATATCACTAGTAATTATACTATGAATTAAACGATGAAAATAAGGTTAAAAACGAGTGATATGGCCACCACGGTTGTTGACACACGATTCGTTCACTTTAACAAAAAATATTTTTTTAAATCATTAAATATGAATATTATGGAACAAAAACAATTTAGGTAGTTATTTGAATATATGAATGAATGGGGGAAAAAATATTTTCTGTAATTTTTCATTTTCTGTAGTTTTTTAGTTCTGTAACTGTATATCGATAAAAGAAATTTCGTGCATGTCTTTGTTTATATATTTCTTTTCACTATTACTACAATAACCTTTTACAATTAGCATACTAATTTTATTTTCAAAATTAATTTGTAAATGAGGTTATTTTTTGTTGTGATAATGAAGTAGAGTATTTTTATTAGTTTTTTTTTTTTTATGTAGTGAATTAGCAATGTGTATGCTACATTGTTGGTTAGGTTAGGGATCATTAAAGATTTATAACACAAATAGTATTACATTTAAATATATATATTTAGGTTGAATGTTTTTAAATTGTAGTCTAACCAGTAGCTGGCGCATCTCTTAAAAAATATTTTTATTTACTTTTTGGAATTGTCTAGATTAAATAAATAAATGCAACAGCATTATAAAGTACACATATAGGGATCGTGTTTAGTTTCAATTCGTTAATAGTGCCCTTTTTTTTGTTAATTTTTATTATTTATTTAATGTTGTTTAACGGCTGTATGTTTAACATCTATGGTCATATGTACAATCATATACAGAGTCAGGTGTTACAATTTGTTGATTAATTTTGTATCAATTTGGTATTGTTTTGCCGTATTTTGGTAATTTTTATTTATTTAATGTAATTTAATGGCTGTTTATGTTTAACATCTATGGTTTTATGTACAGCAAGCCAATCATATACAGAGTTTGGTGTGATTTATTTTGTATTAATTTGGTATTGGTCTAATTTGGTTATTATTGTGTTATTGTTAAGAGTTGTTTCAGATTTCCTGATAGATTATCTTTGTTTCTTGAGTTTTGGTATTTTCTGCATTGTGGTTGTGTTTTTGTTAATACATATGAGTGGGTGAGTTTTGTGTGTCCCAGCTTGGCTATCTATCGGCTGTAATCAATTTTTTTTTGGAGGGGTGGGGGTTGGGTGTATTTTGACAATTTTCGTCAAACAGAAAAATATATTCGAATTTTTTAAGCTGTAACTTATGGTTAAATTATTTTAGAATACATTACGAATAGTTATAGAATAGAGTTTTAACATTTTTTTTTTTACAAATTTATTTTCATACATTAATTTATTAGTCAACACCTTAAATAGTTATATAATTAAAATGTTGGTACAATCGTCAAAGATGATACATTGCGCTCTCTTTAATACATAGTGTTTGTGATAACATACGTTTTTCTTATCTATAAACTGTCAAATTAAAACCATAATATTAAAAAAAATTTGTTAAGATTTTTGTATTAAAATTTTTTAAATTGTCTAAATCATGCCTGTATTGATGGGGAAATAAAATAATATTCCACAATGTTTATTTAATCGAATTAAAACGATTCCAAAATGTGTTAAAAGGAACAATTGCTAGTGACTATAGATCTCAACTGATGACAGTATTGTCGGAATTTCTTATGTACTCATTAATTTTTCCATTAAAACTGACATTATCAGCCAGTTTTTAATATTTTCCTCGAAACCTGTTTAGTGAATTTTAATAAATTTATACTCAATTAGTTCGTTAGAGTAATTATTATAAAAGTTTGAAATTCATAATATCATTTTCAGTTAATAAAAATAAATTAAATCCGTTTAGCTAACGAATCTGCATACGATTACATGTAAAATTACAGTTTTTTTAAGATAGCACGATAACCTTTAAACAGTTTAGTCAATCGGTTTATTTTTTATATAGGTCATTTAGAATGGAATAATGTACGTTCTACTAAATTTTCATTCGTCTTGAGATATTTTTATATATCTTCCAAACATCCTTAATAGTTTCGGGTATAAATTTGTCCTCTGTCGTGTCGCAGTAGACATTTTTTTTTTATTGATGCGCAATCTTATGCTAGACTAGAATGATGTTGCAGATGTGTGTGAACATGGTGATGCTTTATGTGTATTAAAACTAAATTAAATAAAGCATGTAAACAGTTACTATATAGTGTTGTACAACGTTATTCGTTCGTTGTCGTTGCTGGTTGACCCACTTTTTGATATTTTCCTCTAACGTAATGATGGTCTCTAACATCATCATGATCATGTTGTCGCCCCCTCTGTCGTCCGACTGTCGTAACAATATTGTTATAGTTATTTTCGTGTCTACTTAGTGTTATATTGGGTACAGGTTGTATTTGTTTTATTTACTTGTTCTAAATATTTTAATTAATTATGTTAAAAGAAAATAACCTTGAAGAGGATTTCGGTAAATTGAAAACAATTATCTACAACATAAATTTTGACTAAATGAATTTGTTCATATATTTGTATTTTAAAATAGAATATCTTCATCAAATTATGTATGTGTCTTTCAAGTCTTGTTTTTTAGTTTTTTTTTTTTTTAATTTCTTAATTTTTAGTCTGTACGTGAAATAAAGACGCTTCAATTAAAGTGATAAAAAAAAAAGTGAAATAATTATTTCCTCTACGAAAATTCTGTAAAGGTCTGTTTTCATTTTCGTTTGACCCTATTAGTTTAAAATTGACGGACAACCGTTTTTAACTGTCCATTGGACAGTTCTTGTAATGGGGCCGATTTTTTTAATCCCGAATTTTCAAATATCTTTACGTTTCATGGTCACTAGAACCCTAATCCAATGTTTTTAGAGAGATGTCTGTGTACGTATGCATGTACATACATACGTACATACATAGAAGCGCTCCTTTTTTTAGGTCTCGATTATCCTGTGGACTCACTTGTTTTTATTATTGCAGTAGAAAGGCCCTTCAATAACAAAAACAATTTTGTACAGCACTTGATAAAACCAGATGCCTGATGTCGTCCGACAACTGGAAAATTGTGAAAAAATGTAGTTATTCAAGTTGCCATACAGATGATATTCCATTTTGTCACAAGTTGCAGTTTTTGTCACAAAATGGTTTTTGCATTTGTTATTGAATGATCTTCCTATAAAAATAATACAAATTTTACGGGCTCCGAAAAACAAAACGGCATGCTTTTCAAAGTACCTGCAGACGAAAAAATTGTTACACTAATCATAATTAAGCTAAATTCTGGCAAGGGTATTGAATTAATTGAAAAAAGTCTAATTTAAAATATTAAGGTGAAATTTTTCATTAGATATAACACAATCTCTTCACACTTCATCCGATCTTGTAATGAAGTACCGTATTCTTCATCGAGCTCAAATGAACACAGCTACAAGCACGGATATTGATTTTAAAATAAACAAGTGAAGATAACAGCTAATAGAATTAATTGTTTAGATACTCGACATATGCTTTTGTATCATTGTTTGGACTATTTCAAATTATTATTAATAAAATAATATAAATATCCAGTCTATACAGTTATATATGTATACATGTATAATAATAATATGTATTGTTATTAGCTATATGCGTTTATTAGCAAAATTTGTGCTAAGATTGTGGAGAAATGAAACTTTTTACGAAAAATTTTTTTTAAATAATAGTTGTTTGTTTCAATAAACATATTTTGTGTTCTTTTAAACTTTTCTTCTAACTTTTATAGTTTGGTCAAGGATCCATTGAACCCAATTGACCGATTTTTCACATTCACGAACTTAAAGTCACTTTTTATCATAACGCCATTAAAATTTCAGGTCGCTATCTCTTTGTTACTGAGTTATCGTGATGACGGATGTACGAACAAACGATGAGCCGGAATTGAAATAATGATGTGTTTCAATGATGATTACCTATACCAAAATTTTGTTTGTGCGGTCAATATTAGGTAGCGTTACAAATGTTAGACAAAAATTAATATACTCTGATATATTATGTATGTCAAGTATGTAATAAAAATAGTGTAATTTAGGTGCTTTTAGTTTGAAAGTTCATATTTCACTTTAGTTTAGGGTTTATGTTAACGTCAATGAAAGCAGTCATAAGTGACTTTATTTTGTGATTACATCACATTCTATAATTAGTATTTAGTATCATAGTTTTTATTTAAAATGCTTTATAAGAATATCCGGAAATCCTTCATAAACTATGAAATATGTTTAGTGATGATATAAAATATGAAATATTTCACTGTTTTATATGTTTTTGATATGAATTAGATAAGAACTTGTAGGAAATAATTATTTAAAAGTTTCAAATAATAGAAATGACAATAAAGACTTCAAAACATATCCAATAAAATTAAATAATGTTTCTGGCACGAATGTTACAATAGCTTTGAATTTTCATTTTGTACAATTTCCGCTTTTGAAGCTTTAATATATTTTTGAGATCAAATTTTTTTTATTTGTAAACTTTGCTTTTAAAGTTTTGGAATAAATATTATGATATGAAGATTATTTATTTTTGAACCTTGGTTTCTATTATTATTTAATTTTTTAAATGCTTTTAACTCAAAAGCATTATTTTCCGAAATGAAATATTAGTGTAATTTAATTTTAATTGAAGTAGAGATTTAAAGTAGATTGTTTATAAAGAGTAGTATCGTATAAGTATTCTCCGGTTTTATAAAAATAACCGTAAAAAAATTATAATATAATAATAATTAATTTATTATTAAACTATTTTCTTTGCCATTCCTCTAAATTTGTAAATAATTATGTTGACAATTTTATGGTAATTACTTTTTTATTTTTAAATTTGGGTCGATGTATTCTCATTTCTTCTTAATTCATTATTTATTTAAGTTTTTTTAATTTTTTGGTAGTTTTTCTTAATGATTTTTTTAACATGAATTTCTTTTTATTTTCAATTGTAATGCAATTGATATGGAATTTTGATGGAAGTGAAAATTACATGTAAATAAAAAATATTTTTTTTTGTATATAGGATATTAAATGACAACATTATACTACTCACATTACTTTCATGTAAATAATTTAAATCTTTCAATGCGTGAAATAGAATTAATCCTATTAATTAGTCGCAAAACATATAATTCGACATATTAATAATATTATTTTCCATTTGTTGTTAGAAAATTATTTTATTCCAAGAGTGTGAGTCAAGAAAATAAAAAACTTCGTTTCAACGCTCGTTGAAATAAACTCTAGTGTGGCAGGCTTCATTTAACTCAATGGAAAGCTGCTGAAACGCACGTCGATTTTAGCGTTCGTTGCTCCGTTGAAAAAACTAACGTGAGACAGAACGCTAAGTATAATGAAAGCATTTACATACTATAAATAAATTAAAATCAGAGTAATTACATAAAATCTTCATTATAATGTTGTATACGTAAGTTAAATGACAAAATATCAACATAAAAAATTTTATTTAATAAAAATGGTGTACATCCATTAAAAATGTTATTCATTTTTCATGTTTATAAAAAAAAAAAATTACATTTAATTAATTTTTTTTATAGAGAATTTCATCTTTAAGAAAAATAGGCTATTGGTTTTTTACCGTTAGAGAAATTATGACATTAGTTATGACTTCCGTTTAAACTTTTTTTTTTGTTTTCCATACTCTTACCGAGATGCTTTTGTTAATTATAATTTTTTTATTTATTATTTAGAAATTTTGATTATGACCTATAAAAGTGAATTTGTTTAACTTAAGTAGGTGCTGCGTGATGATTCGTTATATATAATTTTTTTTTTAATTCAATTTATCCACATGATAGATATTTACTTCAAGTAAATTGAATTTAAACACTTTAAAAGGTGTGTGTATTTGATGAGACATGAAATCATGTAAATGTCAGCAATTTTATTCACATGAAAGAGAGCTAGTGCATTTAATTATTTATATACTATACTACTTGGAGTAGTAGACCAGGGTCGATAATTTTTGAAGCAAAAAAAAAATTAATAATAATAATATTAGGATGAAACTTATTGAAAATGGAAGAAAATATAACAAAAATGGAAGAAAATATAACAAAAATGAAAAGAAAAATAATTTACGGGCGATCTTAGATCGGTAAGTGGCAGGAACTGAGTTTTTAAGAGTAAAACACGGATTATATCGATTTCCGGAAAAACTACAAGTCCTATGAAAAAATATTAAATGACAAAGTTATAGGTAATAATAACATCTACTTTGGTATTTACACTTTTTCACATAACCTCAAAATTTATGTGAAAAATTGAAATAACCTTTTTATTTCTATCTTTTACAAAAAACATTTTCTGGATTGTGTTCCTCTTCTCGTGGAAATACAGGGATAAAAAGTAGCCTACGTGACGCGGAGATAGTGTAGCTTCGGTTAAGTAGTTTTTAAGTTTATTAGCTACATACAAATATTTCCTCTATATAATATTATTTTCTAGGTCATAAGTGTTTCTGGCGATATCATCACATAAAAACGTTCATCCTCAATTTTACACCCTTTTCTTACAGGCATTGAATGTCGTATTTACTTATATCTAATCAATAGTCTAAAGTAAGTTTCAGGATTCTTGCTTTAAAAATAAATTACAGTAATTTCCATACAAACTTTCATTTGTATTTTCCAATTTAAACCCCTTACAACCCTTCTTTCGTATTAAAAAGGATCCCATGTCCTTTTTCAGGCTCAAGACTACCCCTTTGTATCAAATTTCATTTACATCGGTTCAGTCATATAGGCGTGATTGGGTAAAACACACAGACAGACTTACTTTCGAATTTATAATATTAGTAAGGATATGGATCTTATGTTTAGCAAAAAAATATATCGGTGGCACTTATAATCAATTTTCTTATTGATTCTCGAATTTTCAAACTAGTGACCATTCTGAATATAATTTCAAATTCCATGGGTTATATAAAGGAATCTATCCATATTGAATTAATTTTTTTTTTTAATTAGAAGCCTATTATGGACTTCAAATTCACCGTTATGGTAAAACAGTAAATTCTACATTTGATAAAGTTGAAAAATTCGTAAAGCTATTGACAAATTTAATTCATTACATTATATAATTTTATTTGTTATACTTAGTATTTATATAAATTTGCATAATATTTTGAATTATATGATTAAAAACGATCATCGGATATTGAATTCAATTATCTAACCTTGAAGAGTATTGTTTAGAAAATTACTATATATAGGTTTATGTATGAATACAGTCACAATAAATGTGGAGCTATCATTTAAATGCAATTTAGAACGTAATTGAATTAACATGATGGAAAATTGTTTTTTTTATGCAGATAAAGAATTGTCTCGCATTTACACGCATTATTGTTTTATTCTTCAAGTTACACGAAATAATCTCAACAATTGTATAATTATAGTTTTTATATAATTTAACCAAAAAAATCGGGAATAGTTTCTTGTATTTAGTGTAGAACCTGAGCATTTTTGTCGAATTTTTAAAATCGTTGTGGACAGTTTTTAAAAAAAAAATAGTATGTTCCGCAAAATTTGTTTCTAATAAATTTGAGTTTTACCACATCATTATCCAATAAAATTAATTCTAAATGCATCATGGTCTCACTGCGTAATGTAGCAAATAAATATTAGTTAGTAGATAAAAATATTTGGGTCTCACTGCGTAATGTAGCAAATAAATATTAGTTAATTACTCGATACAAATATTTCGCAGTAATGATAGTCTAGGGTTCAATTTGAGAGTATTTATTATACAATTTATCTTAAAAATTTGTTTTAAACACTTAGTAGCAAAAAAAAATTGCACGACAAAAAATGCTAATTGAACGATTAAATATTGACCTGACCAAATGGCATTTGGCCTCCAATGGGGTTTGGCCTCCTCAACAATTGACCTCCATAGCACTATGTTTTTCGCCTTACAACACCATCCTTTGATCTTCATGATTATAAGATCTTCTCCTTGTATTGTAAACTTTGGAATTTAGTATTTATTTGGCAGTTCGGGAGTCGTCTATGCGTTAATTATGTGGCCAAACCATTGAATTTTTTGTGCTTTGATGAAACGTACAATGTATTGATTTTGCAAAATGTTATTTATCTTGGTGTTGTATCGGATTCTCCATTTGTTATTTTCTTTCACTCCGCCGTATATCATCTTATTGATTACTTCCATTCGAATCTTTTCAATCTTTCCTTATCATCTTCAGCCAGCGTCCATGTTTTTCCACCATATATCAATACTGGGCGAAGTAACGATATATAAATTTGCATTTTTGCTTTGTGGTTTAATAGTTTGTTTTTAAAGAAATTTTTATTTTGCGAACGTTTAAATATTGCGAACAAATCAAAAAATAATATAAAAAGATGTGCAAAACAAGCCACAATGTTTATAGTAAATTCTTAATATAGATATTATAAAATAAACAAATAAGAAAAATAAATTTATTAAAATTCTTTGAATGTATTAGTCCGGGAGGTAGCGTTGCAAAGAACACAAACATTTCACTTCGATTAATTCATGTTGGAATTGAATGTTTATTAGCATTCATACACTGTTATGAAATTCTGCTTAGTAGCCATGCAATCTCCATCTAAGGCAATCAAATGTCATTTTCAAATAATAATTATTCCACCCGCAAAGATTTTATTGAAACTAATTTTATTATTAATTGCATGCGACCTGAAATATATTTGATTATTCCTCCACATTGGGTGTGCCTGCTGAACCGCCATTCGATTATCAACTTTATATAAACTTTCAATAAAATCGATAATTGATCGGCCTGAAATCACCATGAAAAATGCAACGCTACCTCGCGGACTATTATGTTTATTAAAATTAGGTTATAAAGAAGTGCCAGCAACTCAGATCAAATGAATTAATATATTATAAACAACAGATTTTAATAATACACAGTTATAAAGAATTTTATTACAATTGATTGATTGGATTTGCACACACAAACATTGTACACTTCAAATAAATCTAATAAGTATGTTGTGAAGTATAAATATTATAACGTGGTTAAAATAACAATTTGCATGTATGTCCGTAATGTAATAAAAACAATATATTAAATAAATAACAATTAATTTAATTAATTGTTTCAATTCTCTACATATACTGTAACCTATTGCACAGCTAGCGGTAATAAACACGGGGAAGATAATAGAGGCAAATATTTACGAGATTGTTTCTTGTTTTTTATGCAAAGTGCATACGTTAAATATGATTAAATATTTTTTTAAATCACATATATAAAGAGGGCACTAATGATTAAGGTAGATAAATAGCTTAAAAGAGGTACGAAGTGTTTTAAATATATGTTTGAGGTATTTTCTAACTCGTTACGATCTCATGGTGTACATTGGACCCCAGCCAAGTGTTTTTTAATTTTAAATTAACAAGAAACTTTCAGGCCGGTGCGATTTTTTTTTTTTTTTTTTGAGTTACCTGTATGTATGTGTGTATGAATACTCAAGTATGAAAAAACTCGACGACCTGAATCTTCCACGCTTGAATGAATAAAGAAATATAAACACAATTAATTTGGATAAACAACTAAACACAACCCAATAAAATAAATAATAAAAGAAGTGTCGAGTAAAGAAGTAAATTTCGTATATTTCGTTTCGATTATATCAAAAACAAATAATGCTATCGACGTGGTACCACTTTTATTCGACGCATAATTACGTAACCGTAATTTAAAATCGAATGACTTTTTCTCCCAAATGTTATTTGTCGAAGATAAAAACCTAAAAAAAAAAATACTCATATTCGAAATATTAATTATAATTACTCTTATTCTTCTCATTGAGAAATTTGCCGTATGCACCTTGTGGAACTCACCTAGAACTTTTTTTTGTGTGGCAACTAATTTTCGGTAAATTTTGAGTTGGCACTTTTTGTCTTGTATTACATCTATTTTTTCCTTTTTTTGTAATTGTATTTATTGTTTTGTATTTCTATTTTTTCCCTTTCATAAGCGTTTTCTAAGTTTGCCCTTTTTGGATCTTATATTAAATTACTTACACACTGCATGTCGTCAACTCGTAACATCTTCTTGGATATTACTTACGATAAGCTAATTCCAATTGATGATGACTACCTTGTAGTCGAAATACGTATTTAAAAATCGAAATTTATTCGATAAATCCTAGAGTACTCTCTCATAATATTCATAAACTATATTATTTAAACTGTACCATAATGTATTAGGTATGTTTTGTAAGTTGGCCAACAAACTTCATTTAATAATATAACAGTTATTTAATATTTAAAGCCTTACAAAAACACAAAATAAACATATCAAAAAAAAGTTTATTTGTTGATGAAGGTAATTATTAAATTGTTTTGCTATGACCCTTGAAATATTTTATGAACACAGTAAGTAGTAGATATTTAACCCTCTTATTATGATTTCTTGTATATTCATTCATTCATTCAAGCTAATCTAATTATGTGAATTTTTTTAATTACTGTTTTGTTTTTAATCTGAAACATGTTTGAGGTTAAACTTTATACATTCTTGCTCATTTGTAAATTTACTGTCAAGTGTATTAGTCATGGTACTTTTTAGGAGAAAAAACAAGAAGTTTCGACATGATAATTATTACTCATTTGCATTCGTACAATTGTATATGTTTTATGAGATTACATCATGGTTATTAAAAAATTATTTTCTCATGGATTCTGTAGATTTAAATTTAATCAAATGGTTTTGGTCTAAGTGATTTTGATAATTTTTTTTTTTTGTATTAAATTACCTTGAATGTATGTATAATTTTGAAATATCATTATTGATACGAAATTTAACCCGATTTAGTAAAATATTTCCTTATAAATAAATTTCTATGTTGAATTTTTTTGCCTACTAGAATTTAAAAAAGATTTATCAATAGTGAAATTATTAATAAAATATTTCCTTAAAAATAACTGTACTGTGTTATTACTGTTTTTACTGTCACGGTCATCGCAGTATCCTTGTCACGCTTATATAAAGCTTATATACATCCTATTCATTGCTATGAGTACGGTTAACCGTTCAACAGTGAACCAATTTTTACTTGCGTCAATATTCCTAAGTTGTATAACTATACTTTATTTAAAAAACATACTCATTTTGGAAAGCTTGTAGTTTTGACTTGTAATTTGTGTATGTAATTGGACACTATATATTTACTGTACTTAGTAAGATATTTGTATTTTTTTAAAGGTGGTCGGAATGGTTCACTGTGTACTGGCTAGTGGATAGAGTGAACTACCGCTCAGTACACACTGACCCACGCTATAAATAAAACTAAAAAATACACTTGCTATGCTCTTTAGACAACAAACGTAAAGTGTCTGGTGGAGTATAACTTATATCATATAATTCTTAAAGTGATTTCGGAAAGCACCTCAACAGGAAGACGTGATTGTCCTCTAGTCAAGTTTGAGAACTTTGTTTAATTGACTATTGGCGCTTTAAAAGCAAAATTTTTACACTATTTTCTGGTTAAATTATAAGACAGAAGTGTACAATTCTTTCGCATTAACGTGTTTTTCTGCATTACATTAAACGTTAGTGTAATCTCAGTCTAAATTGATACAAGGATTCTCTATCATTTTGCAATTTATCTAATTTTCTCCGCAACTTCAAAAAGCTGGAGAACTGCTGCCATGTTCTCCGTACGTAAACCAGAGGTTCACTGTGTACTTCTTGCCCATAGTTCACTGTTGGACAGAATGCATTGTTTTCTTTTTGAAATACACACTATTTGAATGCCCGTTCAAATTACCATTGTTGGATAAATTACGCGTTAAGTAAATGCTTTTCAACTGTTGTACATGTTTTGTTCCTATCGATAGTTTAATGGTAAATAATTAAGGTTCACTGTGAGGTATGGTTCATTGTTGGGCAGTTTACCTTACTGTTAACGATCTTTTACATTTGATTATTCTGCATATTCCTATTTTCGAACGAATTTGAACTAATAAAATTATCCAACTATAAAATTTGCTTTTCTCAACACTTATGAAGTGATTTTTTAATTTTTTACATAACAGGTATAGACTAATCGTTTAATTTTTAGAAAAAGGGAAAAAATCGCTATTTTCCTATAATTAAAGGATAATATATCATTTTTTTTAAAAATATTACATTTTTCTCACGATTGAATGGAAAATATACGACTTCTATTTAGTTGTGATGCAAGTTTATTCATGCAATATTTGAACATAAATCATCTATCAGCTTAAAAATTGATTTTAAATATGATTTTAATAGATGATTTTCTCACCATTCAAAATCAGGACTGCACTCGAGCCAGCTGCGATGATCTGAAGTGTTTAAACCATATTGGTTTCAAACTATCTTTTCAATAAAGTCAATCAGTGTTAATAGAAACATTGAGAGAGATTATAGGCCTTAAAATGTAGTCAATAAAAAGCATTATTGTAAATATTCAAAAAAAAATCTTAAAATCTGATTAAAAATTAATAAATTAATTACTATATCAGCAGATCCTACCCGCACCGTATATAAAGAAACAAAGTATTTAAATAATTAATTATATTGGCTGTTGTATTTTTTACTTTGATAAACAAATAAATACTACTATTATATGAAAAATAAATTACATAAATATTTAATAATTATTCATTTATAAATAATAATTATTATTAATAATGAACTAAATAGTTTTACTAGTGAGAGTGACTAATTATTTATGAATTTTAATCTCATTATTGATTTCCGCAATGATCAAACATTATATTCTGTGAATTTTTGTTGTAAATAAATAAATAGAAAAATAAACGTTATTATCATTGGATGATACATCGTCAATTATTTGGAATCTATGCCTTTTTCTTCAAGCGTTTATTTAGTTTCATTTTTTCTAATGTTTGGAATCAAATTTTAAAATTAAAGACCCATAACACTAGATAATATTACATTTATTTTATAATAGAAATATTATGGTAGCGTTGTAATAGTCAATCGTTTTTAACTTACCAACTCTTTTACGATATTTTGATCGATACGCTGTTTAGTTTCTTAAAATCAAGTAAAAATCTTAATTCAACGAAATTTTTTTCTTTATATATTTAATTAATTTCTGATAATATAAAAGCTTAATTTTAGGCCTGGCGCATATTATATGTGTGGCACAGCGCGACGCGTTCGCGCCACGTGTTGGGGAACGCATATTGCATGGCAGTTCTCTCGCTCAGTATATGATAATATATAAATAGTATTCTAACTCTACAAATGCATATCTCTGCTATGAGTGTGTCAAAAGTATTGACTTTTCTAAATGAATCGCATCCTGCCAAAATTTTACTTTTTATAATAAATATTTTATATAAATAACATTCCTAATTAAATTATTGATAATTTTAAAATATGTTTATGATTCAAAAACATTAAGAATGACATCTTCATTGACAAATACAAGATAATATACAAGTAATCTTAAATATAAAAACTAATTGCACTATACATAGACTGTGACTAGTGAAACGTGCGACGTTTGACGCAAGAAACTGTGTCACGCGTTTGTCGCGTCTTGCCAGTCGTGTCGTTAACATTTGCGCTGACCCATTCATTTGTGTATGTTACAAAGAATGCTGTGCCACACGCACCGCAATATGCGCCAGACCTTAAATTTCTCTTTACTTTTATTCTTGTTTTATTAAAACTAAATTAATTCGTTCATAAAAAAATATTTATAATATCAAAATATTGCATAATATTTTCCAAATTTTATCTTCAAAGAAATGCTCTTTTTGGACGTGTGATATTATGAATTAGAAATAGTGGACCAGTTTTCTGAAAAAATTTAGCTCGCAGAAAGTGAATGACTAAAATAATTTAAGCTAGACTGATTAACGGTTAATGTGATACTAAATGACCCAAAATACAATCCGCGGTTATTCACTAAAACCACACGAACAAAAAATAATTGTTATTAATATTGTATTTCTATTCTTCAACATTGAATACTTCTATAAAACGTTTTAGAAATTTAATATATTTATTTAAAAAAATTAAATTTAAAAAAATTAAAAAAAAATATTTTTCACACTTAAAAATTAATTATTAATTAGTTGAAAAGTCGATGTTTCAAAACAATATTTCGATCTTAATGATGTATTTAAAACTATGTTTTTTGGAAGAAAATTTTGATTGGCGTAGTTAATATTTTACGATTAAAACTCTAAAGTTTTAAATTTCTAATATGTATATAATAAAAATAGACAAAGTGAAAAAAGTTTAGACCCCTTTTTTTGTTTGATGGTTGTCTCAAATTTTAAAAATAATCAATTTCTAAAATTCTTTTTTTAACCTACCGGTAAGTTTTGATATGTGTAATATAAATAGTAGTGTGTTTTATAACAAGTAAATTGTTTTGAATTGGTGTTGCTTATATCTACATATATACTTAATATAAAAAGGCGGGTACATAGTGTTGAGTGACTATGGTAGAATTTCGACCAAGGTGTTGAACTTTGATAATAAAAAATACTAAATAAATGAACATAACGCAACGCAAATAAATAGAAAACCATATTTACGGAAACTCAATGTGGTTATTTTTAATCGTTATATAAACATATTATATAAACGTTATATAAACGCACGAAAACCGCAACACATACAACATAAAGTGGTAAACTTTTAAGTCGGCTTATGGTCGGTTTAATCGTAGAGTATTGTCAAGTAGAATATGTTGATTGTTTATTTCTTACACATAGCAGGGAAGTTAAGAGAAGAGAACATTTTTCACACGACTTTAGAAAGCTCAAATCACGTGAAAAATGCTTCTGAATAAAAAAAATCACACGGACATTCTTTTAATTTTTCAAGATCTATGAAGAATCACAAAATGATTCGTTATGCGAAAATTTACATCCCTTCTATGTACGGTTATTAAATTAAATTGAATTAATTCATATAAACACAACTTTGTGGCAGTTCACATAAAGCAGATTTTTTTGCCTTTCGGCTACGGAACACTAAAAAATGTGTGATATTGAAATCTCACATAAATCACTAAACCACAAGAACTAGGTAATTATGGCACCAATTCAATCGACAACTACTTTTCATTTTTGTTTCGGCTTTCACTTTCAAATAATAATATAAGTAAAAAAGCTGTTTTTACTTATTTTTTAAAAGCTTTTATTTGCCTTGACTTATTTGACTGAAAAATTTTGAACATGTAGAGACTTTATTTAATTTATGTAGTAATTTGCTTGCATTTTAAAGAATTTTTTGATAAATAGACAGTCAATAAATAAATAATTTTTGAAACCAAAAAAAAAATTATAGTAGGAAAAAACCCATCGAAAACGGAAGAGAATATAACAAAAAATGGAAGGAAAATAACTTACGGGTAATCTGAGGTTGGGAAGTGAAAGAGAATCTACAACTGTTTGTGTATTTGGAACATAAAAAAGTGAATTTTCCAAAAATTTCGCGAAAAAATTTACCAAAAATAAAAAACCAAAAACTAGGTTATTTCAAATTGTCACATAAATTTAGAGGTTATGTGAATTGTTATATTCTCTTCCGTTTCCAATGTGTTTCAATGGTTTTTATAACCAATATTCTAAAAAAATAGGTTTGAAATATTTTTGTAATAAATATTTACCACAAATTTATTACAAAATATTTATTGATTTTTTTACATAAATTCTCAATTAATTTTTTAAGTGATAATTCGATAAATTTTCATTTTTAATATAAATGTTATGAATCATTGACAAATATTTAAATTGCAAAATTATCTTATCAATTTTAATTATAATTTTTATGCTTAAACTTATATTATTTTTGTGGATTTATTTTAAAATCAATATGATATCGATTTAAAAATACATTAAACTTGTAAGTTACAATTTAATTTGATTTCAAAATTGTAAACAGCTAATTTCGAAATAGTGCATTAGTATACGGTATCATAATGATGTTTCTTGAAACAATTAAACTCATATCTATGATTTATAGCGTGAACAAATTATATTTCAGTTTGCAATGAAATATTTCTGAGGATGATTTTGTGTATACTTATCTTTCTTATGTTTACATAATTATTACGTTTTTCAATTAAATAAATAAGAAAGTCAATAAAAATATCGGTTTGAAGTGGATTATCCTGCGTACACTACCTAATCTGAGTGATATAAGTTAATATAAAACAATAAATAATAAAAATGTCGGCCTTAAATAGATCTACAAAAAGTTAGCGAGATTATATGATTATTTTTAAAGTATTAATAAGATTAACCATTTTTATACACGAAAGTGTCAGAGTATATTAAATTTAGTCTAAAGTTTGTAACGCTGGGAAATATTGACCGTACAAACAAAATTTTACTATAGGTGTTTATAGAAACACCTAATTAGTTCATTTCCGTTTGTCCGTCCATCATCACGACAATTCAAAAGCAAAAAGAGATAACGTGCTGAAATTTTGTTGACATATTTTAAACATAATAAGTGAGCTTAATTTCGTGAATGAGCAAAATCGGTCCATTGGTTACAATGGATCCTTGACCTAACTATAAAAGATAGAAGAAAAAATCAAATACAAAAAATCTTTATTTCTTTGAAATAATCAACTTTTGTTTGAAAAATTATTTCGTAAATGTTAGGATTTGCCCCAATCATATGTCGAATATCTAAACAATTAACTCTGTTATTTGTTATTTTCACTTGTTTTATTTAAAACTTTGATAAAATATTATAGCGCGGTGTACTAAAAATCAATGTATACAAGGTGTATAATCCTATTGGTAATCTCGGATACAAAAAACTGATTTGACTTCAAGTGCCGTTTCAAATAAAAAATTTATTTATAAGGAATCTATAAATTAATACGTGAAGGAAAAACTTTGTAGTCCTTTTTACGATTTACGATAAATTGGGCAGGCGGAGGAGTATGAAATTTGGCAAACTTATAGTTTATATAGAGAAGGGCGGGAGAAGGACTGAAGTTATACATTAAATCAATAAAACAAACATTACACACACACATATTAGAGATGTGGCTTATATTACACACAATACCATACACTCGTATATTATATGTACTCAGTTGTTTAATAAAACAGTTTTGTTGAAAAGCACCCATATATACTGTTTTGTTTAAAGAATTTCGATCGCCTTAACGGAACTCTAGTACAAATAAATATGTTAATTATTTTAAAAATCAATTGGTTTCGAAAATTAGGGACACTTAATTTTGATAAGTATAGATTCTTGTAGAAAAACGAAAAATGTTTTCCTGTATTTTTGTTAAAGTGTTTGTTGCTCAATTCTTTAAATTTCCATAGAAAATATTTTGAAAATATCAATTCCTTGCATTTCCACAGGCAACTGACACTGAAAGTAACAAAATTTTTGCATTAATGTACAGAATATTCAATTTGACAAGTGTAATATTATAGATGTATGACTCATTATTTATAAAATTTAAAATAAACAAACCGGTGAATATAGCCCGTTGAAGTCAGATCAATTACATTGTTGTATTATAAAATTTTTGTATAAATATCGAAATGATCGTTATGTGTAATAGATAGTTCTAAAGTTTTCAAGCTTTATTCTTTAGAACCGATAAGCCAACCTATGAAAGCATTTTATTAATACATTTGTTTTTATTCCATTTATAATTTTATCTTTTACTAGATAAGTTTTTATATAGTTCTTGAATATATTAACTATATGCAAATTTATTTTAATTATTACGAATTGTTAAAATTCAAATTTGAGATCTCATTTCAAGAATTTCTTAAAAAGCAAGATTTTGTGTTTTAACTTATTGCATTGCAGTTGATTTAATCAGTTTTAATTTTACTGGATATATGATTGAATTTCATTGTTTGGACTGTTTTTAATTAGCATTCGTAAAACGGTATAAATATCCAGTCTATGCAGTTATATAAGTATATGTATAATAATTTGTATTGTTATTACATATAGGTATTGTATTAGCGAAAATTGAACTAAAATTGTGAAGAACTCAAACATTTTACGAAAAAAGGTTTAAAGCAAAAGTTGTTTGTTTCAAAGAAATAAACATTTTTTGTATTTGAACTTTTCTGCTATCTTTTATAGTTTAAAAGATGGATCGATTTTGCTCATTCACGAACTTAATCTTGGAATACGTCACCTAAATTTCAGTTCGCTATCTCGCTATTTATCATAATGACGGGTGTCGGAAATGAACTAATTTAGTGTTTGTGTGAACACATATATCAAAATTTTGTTTGTGCGGTCAAAATTAGGTAGCGTTACAAACTTTAGACTACAATTAATATATTCTGACATATTATGTATGTCGACTATTGATAGATATAACTTAGAAATAACATTTCCAAAGGACAAACATATATACATTTAATATTAATGAAAGTTACAATTTTATTTTTCGGGATGTAGAACATAATTTTATGGCAGAAAGTTTCAAAACATTGATAAAAATTATTTATTATCAGCAAAATAATATTGTGTTAATTGTAACCAAAAAATATACACTAGACCGTATGCAGATGTCATTTTACAAAACGTTCCAACTTAAGTAAGTTTTTATTTCTTCACTTTTTTATAAATTATACTATAAATTATAATACAGTATTCTAATTAAGAAAACAATAATAAAAATTTTCATAATTAAAATATTATGTAAATAATACAAAATAAAAGTTTTTCATAATGTTGAATAGATCATTAGCAACTCTTACTTTATTAATCATTCGTTTGGTTTATATCAAAATATAGAGTATATTAAGAGGGGAACCGCAACTGCGTCTCTTGTACTTAGACCTTTTGGTCCTCCATACCCTCTTTAGTACACTCCATCCCCTGAAGGCAAAGATGCTTTCTAGAGCAAGGTGACAATTATATTGTTATTATGTTGTTGATGGAGCCCCGGTTACTTCGTTCTTATCCAAGCGAGGGCAGTGTGGTCAATTAACAGTACCTTTATTTATTTTTATTAATTGATCCAGTCTTAGTAGACTGTAAAGGTGTTAGTGCCTTTACCCACTTTACCACCGAGCCGGTTATTTCAAATATAACATATATCAAATACAATGTCTTTAATAGTCATTCATAAAATCCCAACGATTTAGGTGGTTCGATCTCATTAATCGTATGGAAGACCTGCGAATGCTAATGAAAACAATATAAAAGCTTAAATATATATACCCAGAAGAAGAGAAGGCCAAGGTGAGTGGGTGACTTAATCAAGGACTTTAAAGTCAAAAGCATGGGTGGGGATGGATTCTTATTAACATCAAACGAAATAATTCAGTTACGACAAAAATTTTCTAAATGTCGAAAACCATTTTTTTATCGTCTCTTGGTAGAAAATTCGAAAACCAAAAAATTGATAGAATAATTATTTTCATAATAAATTTGAATAAGCAATTCTGCAGGTGGCTAGAAAAAGTGGGTTTAATGATATTTTGTGAGATGATATATTGTCATTATCACATGCTGTTTGTTTACATATATTTTTTGCTATGTTAAACTCACTAAAATGGGATTGACAAAACTGTATTTAATTACATAATGATAAAATGTCAAACTCCAATTTTAAAGCTAAATAAATCCATCAATTGTAAAGATATTAAAATTTTGTTTAGTTTGTTCATTTCAAGATTTTAAGGAATTGGAAACTTCGTTTTTAATAATAAATCGATAAGCTTGACCCAAAAATTAAAACAATTAATTTAAAACTGATTGTAATTTTTTAGAAGATTTATAGACAGGAACGCGATATCCATAGAAATCCACTTTTAGAATATGATATATGAATTGAATATGATCGTCAAATAAATACCTCACATTTAAGCTTTATTTTTAATTCTTCTAAAAGATTTTGACATCATATATTTTTATGTGACAAAATGTCTTAAGTAATTTATAATATCAATGCCATAATTTAGATTTTGTTTCTAATAATTAATAAAAAAAATACCCAGTCGTGTTTCTACGTTGTCTCATTCATTGTATTATTCATTTGAACCTTTGAATATCCTATATAGAGGTTTTAATTACAGTCATTTGTTTTGATTTTATGTATTTAAATAGACACTATTAATTTATTTTTGAATTTTTGTATAATAATTATATAAATTAAGTATCATAAGAAAGACAGGGTTAAAATATTAATTTTCAATTGTTTTAGCATATGAGAATTCTTATGTTGTATTGTCTGGCCAAGTTCAATTAATCTACTCCATGTCATGTAAATTATTTTTTCTACAAGATAAATCCTTGATTTTAAAGATTAAATAGATAGTAAATTATTTAGTTTTTCCTGAAAAGAGACTTAGTATCCAAAATTTAAAAAGTTGTATGCATTTATTTATTATTTGTATTTAGATATTAAATTTTTACAAAGACCCTCCACTGACGTAACGTAATTACTGTTCTCAACCGATCAATAAAGAAATTAAGAAATATCCATACACAGTACATCAGTAATTTGATGGGTGACCGTCTAGGATTGCCAATGTATGACCTTAGTAGTTGAATGTGACTATAATATAAAAACAAATTTTACAGAAGCTAACAGTAGCTTAAGATTATATAGTTTTTATAAAAAACATTATTTTTTGGAATGAAATAAACATCATCCTTAAGTTCTATAAATATTTTTTAATAACCCGTTGTGACCTCCCCTCCATATAATTACGTTACGATCGCATGGGGTCCAGTAAACCCCACGCAGAAAAACAGTTTCTATTCGTGTTCTATTTGATTTATTTATAAACTCGCAATAAAAACCTAGCAAATTTTTTTTTTTTTTTTTATAAAATATCGTGTAAATTTTAATTTTAGCAATATTTAAAAATTATGAAAATAAAAAACAGCATTTAACTTGGAAAACAATATATTTTCAAGGAAAATTAAAATGAATTTTGAAAAAAAAAGTACAATTTATTTGAAATAAGAACCCCAAAATTTGACTGAGATCCACCGGACTGGACTTTATATGATCGTAACGGGTTAAATGCTAAATAATAAATATTTGAAGAAATAAAATCATTTTTGTGAAAGTCTAATATGTTATACTAAGGATTTAAATAATTTCAAAATATTCTAAAGTAATAAATCTAAACGGAAACATATTTTATCCATTTTTTAGAAGTATCTGGAGAAAGAAAGTAAACAAGTCGTACCAATCTCCAGGCAATACATTATTACTAAAATTTTAGATCAATAACCCAGTGTTATTGTTACCATTAATGAAAAATATATTTCATTCACTAAATTTTGAAGAACGTGATGTAGCGTTGCATTTTTCATGGAGATTTCAGGCCGATAAATTTTCAATTTTATTGAAAGTTTATATTAAGTTGGTAATCGTATGGCGGTTCAGCACAAGGTGGACTAATAACAAAGTGGAGGAATAATAAAATATATTTCAGGTCGCTTGAAATTAATAATAGAGATAGTTTCATTAATGTAGTAAATAAAAATAAATAGTCAGCAGAATACTTACGGGTGGAATAATTGAATGGCTACTCAGCAGAAATTTTTATCCAGTCCGTCCACCCTCTCGAAGCCTGGGGACTTTCATAACAGTGTATGACTGTTAATAAACATTCAATTCCAACATGAATTAATCGACTTGACTAAATGATTATGTCTTTTGTAACGCTATCTCCCGACAATAAGTACAATCTGTAATTTAGTTTGTGAAAAGTTAAACATTAATTTTTGTTAATTTAAACAGTAAGCAGTTTTAATTTAATAAATTCTACTTTACTTTTTAAGTAATATCAGCGGAAAATGAAATTTTTAAGTCTGACAAGCTAAAAATGTCAGCTTGCTAAACTTCTTAAAATAATCGTTATTAAATTGTGTAATTGTTAAATATGTAGTTTTAATAGAAATTATAAACAGAAATTTATTTATACATTATCGGGATTTAAATTTTCGATAAAAATTTAATCTGATTTCTAAATCACTCGACTTTCGATCAGTTAAAGAGTCTACAGAAGATTATTTAAGAATTTTTATTAGTTAATTATCGAGAGTTCGATTTCCAAACATAGAATATAAATTTTTTTGTTTAATATTTTTTATCTTATCAAAATTAATCTCCGTAATTAAATTTGCTATCCAAAGTACCATTATTTAGATATAAACAATTTTTAAATATTATTAGAAATGTTGATACATTAACTAAACAAAACTTGTACTACGAGTAATAACCGATAGTTATAGATTATAAATGTTTTTATTTCTTTATACATCGTATTAAAAAAAATGTTTTTATTTCTTTCAGGTATGGAATTACTCCTTGAATCTTACACAGTATCTACGTTTATGCTAGAAAATCAATACACTCGCCCATACAAATGCAGTAGTTTACCGGTAACATCAGATTTTTATATAATCATATTGTATCATAAGTTTTACTATCGGATTTAAAAAAAAAAATAGTTGCAATATTTTAGAGAATTAAGTCAATTTGCGCCTTATTTCCATAAATAAACGATGGCGCATGATATTATAATAATATACCTTTGACGCGAAAGTTGTAATCTGCTAATAATTCAGCTTAATCTTGAAATGAAAAAGCCAAAAAGTTTTTCCGAATAAATTTTTATTTTAATAATACTTCAGGGAAAAACTATTTGCCAAACCCACTTTTTTAATTTTTAGATTGTGTGTGCGAAATTCCGTAACATTAAGATAACTTTTTGAGTACTTTAAATTAACTATCTTTAAAAGTAACTTTTATTTTAATTTGGTATCCGAAATTGTAAATATGAAAATTCGTATATTATCAAATTAACTTCATTCAATAAAATATTATTCCACAGTTTTTAAAAATTTCTTGGGGGACCTTAAAGCTAACAATATTTGTTTTTTTTTTTATTAAAAACTTGAATTAGTGTAAAATTTGTTTGTTCCAAATTTGAGAATAATTTAATTTACAATCATCCTGACAAACCAATGACTAAAAATTTTATTTATTCGAAAAAATATTGAATAATCAGTAAAAATGATGAGATCGATCATTCAAATTCCGGAATTTTTTTTAACAAATTTGATACAATATTTTCAGGTATGTATTTGAAAAAATCTTGAAATATCCCACTAAACTCTAGATTAATATTTTGAAATATCAACACACAGTTTCATCAGGAATAAGTACAATTTTGTTGACAGTTTCATTAGTTTGATGAAACTTCGTTAATTTACGATTAGCTAATTTATACTGACTTTATGTATCAAATTGTAAATGGTTAACTTAACGAAAAAATAACAAAATGAGTTCTTTGTAAAATAATTATTCAGAAAAACTGTATTATATCCTCTTTATCTTTCTCTCTATTGATTCAGAAGTTTTCTGAAAACGTAAATTAGCTATGAGAATCGAAAGTTTTTGCAGTTAAATGCGACTTTATATCCTTTTCTATATATTAGATATATGAAACCATATTACACAATAACAATATTTTAGTCTTGTAAAACATTCTTTTAAAAGAAATATTTGTTTCCACCACCAACCCCTGTGTAAAATAACTATATATAAGGGATGAATAAACTCATAAAAATGATTGTAGTGTGTACGCTCACCTGTTGTCAAACATAAATATTATGTTTAATAGGTATTCTTTACTTTTTTCTATATTTATTTTATGTGAACAAATATTTATTTTGGTTTGGTCGATAATAATAAAATAATAATTATCTTTAACATAACAACAGAAAATACTATATATATGTATTCACAACATGATAAATTATTTTTAAGTATTAGGGCCAGCTCACACCGAAAGATTTTCTGATAGCCAATACACATCACCAGACAGTCCTATAAGAAAATCTGATCATACTAAATCCTTAAGAAAGAGCATATCATCGGTTATCATCGTATACGTACAACGAACCACAATGAACCAATGAACTTTCAAATATTTTAAATTAATTAATTAATTTTTACTAACAGGTGGCCTACATCAGACAACATCGTAAGATTTTCTGATCAAAAATTCTGATGCTACTTCAGACAGCATTATGTGTACCCCCACACCATCAGATTTTCTGATCAGAAAATCTGATGTCTTATGTAGAAATCTTGCCGTGTCCGGGGTCTAATATAAAATGCATGTTATTTAGTCACATCAGATTTTCTGATCAGAAACTCTGATGGTGTGCGCTTGACCTTATACTCATATTAATATTATACAGTGTGTTTTATTAACAATTACATATTCTAGACAAAAAGCCTTTGAAAATGATTCATTAAAGGTAAACCACGTAAATCAACACATTCCTTCCTGACAAACAAATACGACCGTGTAAAAGACGTTCATTGCATAAACGTCCAGCTCAACATTTACATTCAGAGAGCTAAAAGCTGATGATGTTTTGGAATTTAAGAAACGGTGAACAAATTATTACAAAGAATATGTTTGTCAGCTAAATCTTATGAAACAAAATTTCGAAAAGAACAAACAAAAATATTCTTGCCATCGACATATAATAATGTTAAGGTGGTGGATTTTATCTTATATAACTACATTTATTCATATTCAAATTAACTTTATTCTTCTTGTATAATTACTACATATTTTTACTACATGTCAAAACTCTCTTACTCCTTATTCTTACAACTGACAAACTTAAAACTATCAAAAATAACTAACTAATTAATACCAACATATAAAATATTACTAAAAATAAATGTGTTATATTTAACACGCCTCCTCACATTTATTTTCTTTTAAACAATTAAGTCCAGTGAATTTCTTAATTCTTCGAATCTTTTCTTACACAATGCTTTAGTAAAAATATCCGCTACATTTTCTTCACTTTTAACCTTAATAATATTAATAAAACCTTCTTTCATACATTCATATACATAATGATAATGCACTTCTATATGCTTCGAATTTTTTGTAAAATTACCATTTTTTGCTATGTCTATTACACCTGAGTTGTCTTCATATACATTAAGTGGTTTAACTAAATTAACATCAAAAATTTTTAACAATTCTTTAACAAACTTAAGTTCACTAACAGCTTCCGATAATGCTACATATTCTGCAAATGTTGATGCTTTCGTCACACTCTTTTGTTTCCTTGATTTCCAATATATTACATTGCCAAATAATCTCAATACGTAACCAGTTGTGGATTTTCTGTCTAAGTTATCCCCCGCCCAATCGGCGTCAACATAACAATCAAGAACTTTAATATTTTCATTTCTCTTATAAGTCATCTTTAAATTTTTCGTTAAATAAAGATATTGTAAAATTCGTAAAGCATATTTGTAATGTGTCTCGTTATAACAACTTTGAAATCTACTCAAGTAGTTTACACTGAAACATATATCCGGTCTTGTAGCCGAACTTATATAGAGTAATGCACCAATTAAATTTCTATATTTAATGTTCATTTCACAATTATCTGATTTTTCAATTTTCAAATTTACTTCCATAGGTGTACTATATAATTTACTGTTTTCCAAATTATATTTTTTAATTAATGACTCAATATATTTAGTTTGATATAATTTCATTTCATTCGTTTGAGGCTCATAATCTATAGTGATTCCCAAATAATCTTTAATTTTACCAAGATCCTTCATTTTAAACTTTTCCGATAATAAAACTTTAATTTTTTTAATTTCATTTTTATCTTTGCAACAAATTAATAAATCATCAACGAAAATTAATAAATAAATGGTAACTGTTCCATTTTTAAACATATACAAACAAGGATCAATATCACTGCGTTCAAAACCTATACTTTTCAAAAATTCGTCGAGACATTCATACCAAGTTCTAGAGCTTTCTTTTAAACCGTACAACGCTTTTATCAATTTACAAACTCTGTTTGTACCATCTTCATAACCTTTAGGTTGTTTAACATAAACCTCAGAATTTACATTTCCGTTTAAAAAAGCTGTCTCTACATCCATCTGTTCAATTTCTAAACCCATCTGACAACAATATGATAACAAAATCTTCAATGTTTGCATTTTAGCTACAGGAGAATAAGTATCTTCAATTTCATCGGTTTGTTGAAAACCTCTCACAACTAATCTAGCCTTAAATTTATTATCACACTTTTTAGTATAAATCCATTTTACATCTAACACTTTATTATTATCGACATTGTCAACCAATTTCCAAGTTTTATTTCTATTTAAACTATCTATTTCTCTATTCATAGCTTTCCGCCAAATTGTTTTCTCATTACTTTCCATCGCTTCCTCAAATGTACTTGGTACATTTGTACTACAAAAATTAGCAAAAATATAACTATTATACACTTCATAATCTTTTAAATAATCTGGAGGTTTTAAGGTTCGGTCAGATCTACGAACACCCGATACCTCATCACCTTCATTAATATTATCATCATTTTCATCATTACTACTTTCACTAGAAGTTAGGCTATTGTTGGTTGTATTATCATCTACATTATCCGTACTATCAGATACATCATCATCTAAACTGATCCATTTTACATTATTTTCAACAAATTCTACATGTCTTGCAACAACTACTCTCCCGTTTAGCAATATACGGTAACCAACATTACTGTATCCTACTAAGATTCCCATATCAGCCTTTTTATCCCATTTAGATTTCCTCTTTTCTTCCGGTATTCTAATAAAAACTTTACTACCGTATAAGCGTAGGTTTGACACATCCGGTTTTCGTTTAAAAAATATTTCATAAGGCGTTCTTTTTTCACTCGTGTTTGCTAACGTACGATTTTTCAAATGAGTTGCCGCGCAAACTATTTCTGGCCAATATTGTTTATCCAAATTTGCTTCTTCTTTTAAACAACGCGACATATTCATTATCGTTCTATTAAACCGTTCCGCGGTTCTATTTAATTCATGTAC